>CM035429.1:37941881-38119381 GCA_020310875.1 Ceratopteris richardii | reverse complement strand
CTACCTGCTCACAGAAATGTTAAAGGGTATACTTCCCTAAAGAGAACCCCCCTTGAGTAGGTGACGTACTGGATGTGTTAATCTTTAATCTCTTCTTTTGTTAAAAGTGGATACCCCAGTACCTCCTCTACAAATTTGAAACACTTGAATTTAAGCTTCTTAGCTCAACTTATGATCAAAACAATGACATTTCACATGACCATTTTTTAAAGATGTATCAGGTAACAAAATTCAAGCAAGGAGTCCACTCTAATCAAATATAATCATATTATGATGGAACTTCCTAGCTCATATTATGATGGAAATACTAAAATACTATCAAGAAGATGCCGATCTTGAGGTTTAGGAGTGATGCTTTAAATCTTCCATTAAAGCTCCTAACACCTCAGTCTTCAAAATGCTTTGTTATCAATGATGGAAATACTAACCTGGTATCAAGAAGGTATTCATCTCCAAGTTTAGCAATTATGTCTTAAATCTTCCATTAAACCTCCTAAAACCTCAATCTTCAACAAGGTTTGTTGCCAATGAATGCCTTTTTGGGATGAAGGGGGAGATGGAGGGAGAGAGTGGAGCATAGATGCACATACTTTCTCGGGAGCATCCAATCCCCTTTGTCCAATAATAAGGCAAGTACATTAATAAATACACACACACATATGAACACAAACGCACACACACACACACAGATATATATATATATATATATATATGGGAGAGGGGATGGTCACATGACCCTCAAAATCCCCAATAACACCTATCCGGACAATCTACATGATAGAATAGTGACTTTGTTTGCCAAAAGAATAATACATAAACATCGGCAATACAAAAAATATTACTAGCCATTCCTTTTTTGTGATTATGTGTTTCTTTTTGCATGATTTAGCACTTGATAAGCATACCGTTTTAAGTTCTTGTATTAAAATTGCTATTAGCATAGTGGATGATACAATAACAAAGAGATGGAATGGTCAGTGCTATTCAAATGGTTCTCAAATTCGAGCTATTGCCAACATCTTTTAGTGGTACTAAATATTGAAAGTCAAGTTTCAACATAAAGACAGGACTAAATTATGAATTTCACAATAGGACCAATCAATTTGAAGAATATAAGGTTAAGGAATTAACTCAAAAGCTCCACAGAAATTTATAAAATTCAAACTCAAACTCAAGTTCATTATCCACCAAAAGATGCACCTACATTGACTCGTTTGGACACATAACTTTCAACTAGATGAAAAAAAATTAAAGAATATGGATTTACTATAATAGATTTTGGGCTAGAAGTCAAAAAATTTTACTATCATAGAAATTGTACTCCACAAATAATGGAAAATCACGTGTGGGGTTGTTATATTGGCCTTGGAAAGCACTATAAAATCTCTTAAAAACCATGTAAAAGTGATGAAACAACATGAAACTTGTAGAAACCCTTGTTGGGAGGTCTAATCATGGTCCTTTGCCTCATCATCTTTTAGATTTTTCCTTATGTAGCTCTCTCATTTTCCTCATCCTCCTTATCATCCCTAATCTTTGTGTGCTTGTTAGCTTTCTTATCTTCAAAATATTGTTTCTTCATCCATTATATATCACAATGGTGGTGGATGTAATAACATATAATTTGGTCTTTAGTGGACGCATACCTAAAGTGCAAAGATCTAAATTTTTGTGCAAAAGGAAAAGTTGTGCAATGAGCATATGGTTCCTACACATAGAATCGTGTCTTGGTTTATTTTCCCTTCCCTAATGATAGGAGAAAACCATGGTACAATGAAAATATGAGAGCGGAAGGTATGTTTCCAATGGATGTGGAAGATGCTTGTGACTTGAGTACCCATATATATTGAGTCACTATGTGTGATTGAGCATGTTGTTCTCTGAGAACGATTGGGCCTTTGGTTGCCATATTAGAGTTTACCTCTTTTTTGGAGCTACCTTGCATTATTGTGATGTGTTTCTTGGTTGATTTGTGGACTTCACGAGCCTAGATAACTTGCGTTTACAAGTTTTGGGCTTCCAAAATGATGTGGATCCCTCTCTCAGTAGAATTTTGGACTTAGGGATCTAGATTTATTGGATGTACCTCACATCTTTGTGATGCTTCACAATGATTGTGGATCCTTTCTTCTCATGCATGTGAGGTGTAGTCTTCTTGGGCCTTTAGATTCATTTCGAACCATATGATGAGTGTATCTAGTATTTTGGGATCCAAATTGTGTGGTGTTACTACACTTCTCTACACATTTTATTTGTGCTTTATGTTATGGTTGATGTTAAGGCTCTAGTGATGTGGCTATCTTTTTGGTGGCTACCTTGTTTTTTTGGGTTTAAGTAGCACTTCCCTTCATTTGTTGGAAAAGAGGAGTGTGTCTTACGAATTTGGATTAGAACTTGACCATTTGGAGCTTTGAGGAGTTATTTGAGGACCCATGTGTGCTTGAGTTATGCAACTTCCCATTGGAATGTTTGCATAACCCTCCTAGGCCTTCTATTTACTGAATTTGTTTTATGTAAATCTCCTCCCCTCCCCCTCTACTTGATCTTTTCAATACTAGGAACATGTGTTTTGGAGGAAGCCTTCTCCCTAATTTGATCATTCAAGTGATGTATGCATGATGGGCCATTAGAAGCATACCTCTAGTAGTATTTTTTATCTACATAATAAGACTGCATCAAGTGTTGGATCTTCTATATCAAAGTAGAGATCATTGTCAACTAGCTGAACTAGAATTCAATGCTCATAAAAATTGGTATCCAATGTTGGATATAGCCTACTTAGTTTTGTTTTGAATTCAAAGAAGAAATGAGTTTACGGGATATATTCACCACCGTTTTTGAATCTATGACAGTATTGTTGCTCTCTTTGAGATGATACATGATCATTTAGTTCGTTGCATGAATGATAAATGCTCATAACTACATTAAGATGAGTCACTTGTTTTTTCTCAGGTTCATCCATTGATAAAGATACTCCATGTGCAGGCCATTGGTAATCTCATTTTACTCTTAAGGTAGGAAAAAAGAAATCAATCGTGAGTATGGATTTCTCTTCGTGGCGACGATTGAAGGGGTGAGGCACCTAAAGTTTTCTTGTATTATATACACTATGTTAAAATAGCATGATTGAGTACTTTATCCAAATCAAACCATCCATTCTTCACTATCTTTGTAAGCATTGGGCACAAGTCTTTATTGGAACTCTCTACTTATCCATTTTCTCATGGATGTAAGGGTTGATATTTATTATGGAAGAATGAAATCTATGCAATTAGGAACTCAATAAAATTATTAATAAAATGTACTCCATGATTGCTAACGACTTCTAGTGGTAAAACATGTATGATGAAAATATTTTGAAACGGAACTTTGTTTGAATATGTGCATCATTATTCGTAGTTGTCAGCTTCAACGCATTTGTTAAGATAATTGATAAGAACAATTCTATACTCTACATAAGGGTTCCATGTAGGTTGAGTAATGGGACCAACAAAGTCGATGCCCCTCCTAGAAAAGGTTGTACTACTTGTCATGGACCTTACTAACATGCCATCTCATTGAATAAGGTTCTTTGCTCTTCAACAATTTTCATACCTCTTCACCAAATATATTTTGCATCTTTCTGCAAGGTTTGCCACCAACGTCCTAACACTAGGACCATTTTAGCACATTGTTCCAGAGAGAAATGTCCCTCTTCTACCCCTACATGTGCAAAATAAATGAGTGTATAGATTGAAAGAACTAGAAAGAATAAGGAAAGAAAGAAAGAATCAATGAGTGTATATATTGACACTTGCCCAATATAACCTTCTTCACTAAGTTGTAACTCTTCAAATAAATCATGTACCCAAGGTTTCTCATCCTTAGCCTCCCAAAGTCTTCTTCCTCCGGCACTACGCCTGATAACATAAGATAGAAAGATAACAACTTTAAATTCATGAAAAAAATGCTTTCAAAGCTACATGAAAAAGCAGAATTACATAGTTTTTACAAAGAAAAATACAAAAACCCATCAAAAATGTATGGAAAAACAGAGGCAATCAAAATCATATTATAAATTAAGAATATCCATGGATTTACCTATCACAACAGCTGCTTGCATTCAATTCTTAACACAATATGACTCTCCAACTGCAGATGTGAAGAACCTCTTCCCCTCCTTACCCACCCCGCCCCGCCCCCCAAAAAGAAACGTAAGGATAACTACAGAATGGAAATTGTAGAAGCAACACCCAGAACAGTATATTTAAGAAATAGGAAGATTAATAGGGGTTGCAACTACGAGGAAAATACCGACGATGTACATTTGAACGGCTTGAAAAACACTAATATTAATAATATTATTATCATTATTATTATTCTAACAATAATAGCTTTGTTGCTAGACCTTACCACATCAGCCTCCACCTCTCCTGGTTGGACGCACCCGACCCTGCTCAATAGTTTTCTTCCATCAAGTATCTAAGCTGCATCATGCTGCTGCATTTGTCCAGCAAGCCAGTCTACAATTCACTTCAGTAGAATGAGCAGACGACTGCCTAGTGGAGTGACAAAGATTCAAACCAGAGAAGATCGAATTATAGATTAGGGTTTGTTGTTTTGACTGTTCGAAACAATCCATATCCTTATTCTTGCATATATTCCCTCTATATGATTGATCACCTATTATTACAAAGTTTTGCCAGCTTTCTTCTAAATCCCTCTCTTTCAGTGAACTAGCTCCTTGTGGGAGCTTATGGTCACATGATGATTCCACTATATGCTTGCTCCTTGTTGGAATTGTATAACTTGGTATGGATTAGCATCTTTTTTTTGTTAATGGAGGTTTAGCCGAAGCCTACTCCCTCGAGATTTAACTTTGAAATTGCAATTCTACAAGTAAATTGGCATAGTACCCTTGGGATACCCTGTATCTAGAGAGGAGTTGTTAGAGTGCCTAAAGGTGACACAAGAGAGGAGTGCCTGAAGGCAACTAGTTTCAATGTTGTTACAATGGCCTTAGGCCCACAAGTTTTCCTGCCGTAGATGGGGATCCAACCTTCACCTCTGCCTCAAGACCACGTTCTCTTGGAGGTAAGATTTTGCATTAAGTGCATTGTGACATATAAGTGTGTATGATCCTAATCTTTTTACATTTTATAGTGTGTGATCTTTTGGAAAACACCATTGCATTTTGTCTACTTTTAACATCAATGTAAACAATTTTGTGTTTATAATAATGAAACAAATTTGAATTGGGCAACTCCAATGAACCCTAAATATATTTATATCCACCAAGAAAGCTTGCATATTCTAAATTGGACTCCTTGAAAGCCATATGCACACTGAATGGTGTTTAAAGTATGGGAAACCCATAAAATCCCTTTAATCTATGTGCACTCATAACAATATTAAAAAGAACCTGATACCCTTGTTGAATTATACCTATTGCATCACAAACATCTAATATATGTTGTGGTGTTACCATGCCCATGCTTAAGTGCCTCCCAAAGATAATTATTTGATGGGTTGTCAACCATATGTTAAATTTCTTGAGGTTTCATGTTGCATTTTACCATTTGAGTTCTTCTTCTCTATATAGAATCATGTAATCCATTATTGATCCTGTCACATATCTATTGTATGTGCATTGTGAGTACTACCTTTTTCTTTGTAATCTACTCTTCATGGTTCCTCTACTTTTGGAAAGAGATTCTATGACATGATGCGTTGTCGTTTTTATCTTACAATCAACTTAAAAATATGTAAAATAATCTATAAAATGACACATATTGCATCTCCTAGTCATCATTTAGAAAAAGTTATCAGACATCTTTTCAACATGTTGTACAAAATTTCTCTTCTTATTCTTTATTTCAACTTTAATTTTTATCATTTTCCTTTGTAGAACATGCAAGTGAAGGATGGTTTCCTTTAGATGAGTCTCAAAGAAGTATACATGAGAGCATAGGAGATCACAAGTCTCAATAAATCTTAGTACAATTTACCACTTGACTAAATGATAAAGCATAGAGTGCTTAAACTTAGGATGATGGCATTCAAATGAGTCTCAAAGAAGTATACACGAGACCATGGGATATCACAAGTTATAGTAAAGCTTGGTAAAATTTATCACTCGGCTACATGATAGAGCATATAGTGATTAAATTTAGGAGACCGATTAGAAGGGATTCATGAGATGATTTCATGAGAAAACATTGAGGGGTGCTTATAGTTTCAACTGATTATCTAGGAAGAGACATTAGCTATATGGCATATAATAAATATCCCACAACAAATTAGAGTTCTCAAAAATAAAAGTGGATCAAGGAATATTTAGAGAATTTAAAGGGGATCTAAGGAAGTATAATAATCTGATCTTGGATCATGATGTCTACCTAATTTCTGCCTTGGTACATAAGACTAAGCAGTATGATTATAAACGGGTGTCCAAGAGAAATGAAATCATTTGAACCATGACTCATTAGCTTTAATACAAAAGGGATTCATCAAATTTCCAAGTTATAAGAGTCCATTATCTATTGGATTTTACTTGAGTTCCATTCTCTTATGAAGAATTTGTATTTAGCCTAGTAAGGGTGTGATAGTTGGGTTGGAAGAATGATGGAATGCAATGGGATGGTGGAAATACATTCCCTTCAAGAGCTTTTCTTCTATGGCCAAGGAAAAAAGCAACAATGATCAATGGATAGCAATTCTCATTAAAGATGAAGAAGCAAATATCTCCTTAGGATATTGATTTATCAAAGTGAAGACATGTTCTTCTAATAGAGTATGATGAGGAGATCTTGCCTGCATAGACCTAATTTCCTCATCAAAGGTTATCGTAATAGATTGTTGAAATGATACTCCATATATAAGAATGGGATGTAGGTTCACTCATCCATAATCTTGTTGGAGATAGACGTCTGCGGAAGCACGCGAACTGCACAAGGAAGAAGAAGAAGCTTGGAGCACAAACACACAATACTGAATGTATTACTAGAGAATGTACAAAGATAAGTAGCCCATTAGGGCAATAGGCGTATATACAAGCCGGGGGAAATAAACCTCCTAAAGAGGGAAAAAAGTGCCCCGGCGGTCCTAGAGTGTTCACACACATCACTACCTAAATATATCAACAAATCCCCCCTGGGAGTGATGCGGTGAACAAGGAGCTGGCACTCATGTATAAGTAAGTGCCAAGCTATGTAGAAATCACTCCACAAAAGGAAGTAAGCCCAAAGCTTTGCAAAAAGCTTCAAACTTCTCCCTAGGCAGAGCCTTCGTGAAAAGGTCTGCAATGTTCTCCTGCGTGGGCACATATGCCAAGCTAATCTCGCCAGCACAGAACCTCTCCCTGACATAGTGATAATGCACCTCAATATGCTTAGTGCGAGCATGGAACAAAGGGTTCCTCGCAACTTCCAATGCGCTCTGACTGTCAGTGAAGATGGTGGTGGCAGAAGACTGGCCAACACCCAAATCAGCCATAAGGCGTTTGAGCCACACACACTCAACAGTCGCTGTGAAAGCTGCCCTATACTCAGCCTCACAACTGGAAGTGGCCACAGTAGGCTGCTTCTTGCTCAACCAAGATATACATGAGCTACCAAGCATGAAGCAAAAACCACTGGTGGACACATGAGTGTCATAGCAACCAGCCCAATCTCAGTCAGAAAAAGCATGCAAATATCTGGCAGTAGTGATCCCCCCTTGGGATAAAACAACCCAAGTAGCCGAGTACCACTCAAGTAGCGAAAGATGCGCTTAACCGCTTTCCAATGCGTGACTTCTGGGCAATGCATAAACATGCTCATCTGTGAGACAACAAACTGAATATCTGTCCGAGTAATGCATAAGTAAATCACGCATCCAACAGCCTGCTGATAGAGAACAGCATCAAAAGCATCTCCAGCATCATGAAGACTCAATCGTAAACCTGTCTCCATAGGAGTGGCAATAGGCTTATAGTCTTCAAGGCCAAAACACTGCAATAATGTGTCAATATATTTCGTTTGACACAAAGCCATTCCACCATCAACGTGCATAAACTAAATGCCCAAATAGTGATACAAATGCCCCAAATCAAACATCTCAAATGAGGCATGCAAATCAGCCTTAAAATCAGCAATATGTGTCTCAATAGGACTAGTGAGCAGCATGGCATCAACATAGACAACAATGATCAAAGGCACATCATTAGCACGTTTAACATATAAGGTGCTTTCAGTTGGACTGTTCTCAAAACCATGTGCAATCAGATAGGCATGTATCTTCTCATACCAAGCACGTGGTGCTTGCTTTAAACCATATAATGCCTTCTTTAACCTGCAAACGTGGTTTTCATGCCCTTTTTGCACAAAGCCACGGGGCTGAAAGACATACACTTCTTCATGCAAGTCACGATTCAAAAATGTTGTTTTAATGTCCAACTGATGTACATTCCAACCATGATGGGCTGCAAGTGCACAAATGCTCCGAACTGTAGTCATACGACATGTAGGTGCAAAGGTCTCATCAAAATCAATGCCTCTTTCCTCTGCATAACCCTTTGCAACAAGCCTAGCCTTATACCTGTCAACTGTACCATCAGGTTTACGCTTGAGCTTGTATACCCACTTAGTGCCAATGGCCTTCTTGCCAGTAGGCTAGTCACATAAAGACCATGTACCATTCTTCATTATAGCATCATATTCAGACTGCATAGCAGCCATCCAATTTTCTGAATTTTGTGCTTCATCAAAAGAAATAGGCTCATTCTCATCACAGAGACTAGATGCAGCCAAAGCATAGCAATCTGATGCAAAGGAGGCACTATGAGAGCCGGAACAAGTACGATATGACAAAGGTGCATCTAATTTGCTGTCACGCAAAGTCTGGACCCACCATTTTGGCATAGTTTTTGCCTGCTCAATATCAACTCTCTCATCAACAAGTGCATCATGTAAATCTGCATCAGAAATGGAATGATCTGCATCATCATATGAAACCTACAAAGGCTGAGAAGTTGCCTCATTAGGACCAGCACTAGCCTGTCCACCTGTAAAAAGAGGCATCAAAGTATCATACATGTCTTTGGAGCTAACAAATGTCTCCTTAGTACATGAAAGCAATGGCTGAATAGCATCTTCCACAAAGACAACATCACGGCTAACCAGAATGCGTTTAGTCTGTGGATGATACAGACGATAGCCTTTACTTTCAGAACTGTACCCAACAAAAATACATTTTACTACCTTATCATCCAATTTTCTGCAATGTTGTTCAGGCACTAATGCATATGCCAAACAACCAAAAACACGCAGATGAGCAACAAATGGCTTGCGGTCATGCCAAGCCTCATATGGAGTGATAGACTGCAACGCTTTAGTGGGACACTTGTTCAGTACATATGCTGCACACATGACAGCCTCAAGCCAGAAACTATGTGGTAAAGCCTGACTTTTGACCATGCACCTCACCATTTCCATGAGTGACCTGTTCTTTCGTTCAGCAACTCCATTCTGTTGAGGTGTATACGGCACTGTACATTGGTGTTTTATCCCACGTTCAGCCAGAAATGCATTAAAATCTGAAGACATATATTCCCCCCCTCGATCAGAACGGAGGGTGCCCATTTTACATGCTGAAAGATTTTCAGCCAAAACCAAAAACTGTTTGAAGCACATGAACACTTCAGACTTTGCTTTGAGTGGATATACCCATGCATGCCTGGAAAAATCATCAATGAAAGTCACGAAGTAAATGTAATTTCCAAAAGAGGGTGTCTGCATAGGACCACAGACATCACTATGTACAAGCTGCAATTTCTACGTAGCCCGCACTGAACCATCTTTTGGAAAGGAAGAATGCTGCATTTTGCCCAAAATACAGCCTTCACAAACATGTTTTCCAGGTGCCTCAAGTTTGGGCAAAGAGGACACCATTTCAGATTTTTGGAGGCGTAACAAACTAGCAAAATTCAGATGACCAAAGCGTGCATGCCAAAGCTTTGCATCTGACATAGCCTGAGAATCATGAACTGCACATGCCGAATCATTCACAGATCTTTCATAGTCTATGAGCTTATACAGCCCACGACATAAAATGCCAGAAGCAATAATCACATCGCCATTTGAGAGATCATGGACTGTACACCTGTCATCAACGAATTTCACAACCAAGCCAATCTTGGCTAATGCAAAAACTGATAACAGGTTCTTTTTTATCCCCGGCACAAATAAAGCATCTGACAAAGTGAAAGAACTACCATCAGCAATAGTCAGAATGATCTTACCAACTCCCATAACAGGATAAGAGGAGTTATTGGCGCATGTGACAGTATTCCCTGTAGGGGCAGGCTCGAGTGAAGAGAAGAAACTGCGCTGCGAGGTAATATGTTTGGTCGTCCTACTGTCAAAGTACCAAACATCTGAGTCTACTTCAGACATGCACTGATCATGAGAAGATGGGTCAAAACTGCGGAAAGTAGTAAACGCCCATTCTTCTTCTTGCACAAGATTTGCAGACTCTGTTTTTGGTGTACAGGACTCTACAACAACCATTCCAGCCTCTTTCTTCTTTGCCTCTTTAGCAGCCAGTTTTGGACAGTTCTTTATAATATGATCATTTCCTTTATAGTACTTGCTGAACAATTTTTGCTTTTCTGATTTCTTGTCATCTTTATCCTCGTTCTTCGATTGTGCAACATTTGCAGATTTCTGCTTACTAGTAGAAGAGCTCCATTTTCCTTTGCCCTTCTGACTAGCCAGGAAAGCTTGATCTGCAACACGCATAATGGACCTGTTTTGCCTGGACTGATCTTCGTGCAACAGAACAGAGACTAATTCCTCAAATGACAAGGCATTCGGATTGCCTTTCATCATCAACCGAAGAGTAGAGGCAAAACTCTGATATGAATCAGGAAGACCATTCAGAACGGTCTGCACAAGTAAGCTATCTGGTATAACCTCATCAGTAGAAATCAATTGTTCCTTCAGGTCTTTGATCTTTGTAAGAAAACTGTCCATAGAATCACCTTCATTCATGTGCTCACTCTCCAATTGTTTTCGGAGGTAAGCAACACGAGCCTCATTCCTAGCCTGGTACAAAGTGGTAAGTGTATCCCAAGCATCCTTTGCTATTCTGCAAGAGCGAATGTGAGGAATAATGGAACATATGATAGACAAAGCTATCAATGCATATGCCTGGGCATCTCTGCCATCCCAACGAATTTGCTCTGCAGTAGGTGCAACAAAAACAGCAACACGAACAAGAATCTATGGAATATCATCTTCGATACCATCTTCATCAGCTCCAACACCTGTATTTGCAATACCTGTCGTTACAGGTATAACAGGATGTCTTTCAACACCCTACACAATGTTCCACAATCCTTTTGCAACCAGTACATGTCGCATCATATAAGCCCATAATGGGTAGTTGGTACCATCCAACTTATCCTCAACAGCCAACATACGGAATACATCACTGCTTTCAGCCATGGCTGGTGACTAAAATACCTTGATGCAGAAAATTGACTGTATCTCAAAAAGTTGAATGGAACTGCCCATATGAGTTCTGCTAGACCTGTAGCAGACTTCGAGACGCTTAAACTGGCGAACAGAAACTGGTATATACCTTTGGCACAAAAGGACGAAATAGCCTGCACAAGCACTACGATAGTGCGTTCGGGATTTTGGCACCACAAAGCGAAGCTGTTTTGATCTCGGAAACACCCTGAGTATGCTCACCAAATTTCGTGCGAATCTGAGACTGCAAACGGAGGAGTGTCGATGGCGCCCTAGAAGAAGCGACGACCTGCTCTGATACCAATTGTTGGAGATAGACGTCTGCGGAAGCATAGGAATAGCACAAAGAAGAAGAAGAAGCTTGGAGCACAAACACACAATACTAAATGTATTACTAGAGAATGTACAAAGATAAGTAGCCCATTAGGGCAATAGGGGTATATACAAGCCGAGGGAAAAAAACCTCCTAAAGAGGGAAAAAAGTGCCCCGGCAGTCCTAGAGTGTTCACATACATCACTACCTAAATATATCAACAAATCTCTCTGAAGAAAAAGAGAAATGGAGAAGGTAAACTGTAAGGATCCATTTAGATTATTACTTTAGAAAAGTAGGTCTAGTTTACTCATAACACATCAATGTGAGTAGATATTGTTTTCTAGCGGAAGTAACTCTAGCTTGCTCACTAGAGAAATTGTTTAGATTGAGATTTATTGCTTAGATTGTGAGCCTCTTAGCTTTTCTATACGAAAGCATAGAGTCTATAAGTTAAAATGGAGTCTCTTAAGTCAAATCTACATGTAACTTTGATCAAAAGAAGCTCAAACTTAAGTTTGAGCCTCTTAACTCTTCCACACAAAAGAGTACAGGCTCTACAAGGCTCAAACATAAGTTCGCACATCTCAATCAACTTAAGGTTGAGTCCTTTTGGTCCTTTGCTACAAGGCAATAGGCTTGGACTTAAGCTTGAGTCTCTCAACCTTTTCACCAAAAAGAGTAAAGTTGAATTTGAGACTCTCAAGTCAAATCTTCAATGACATTTGATTATGAGAGGCTATAATTTAAGTTCGAGCCTCTACTCTCTTGGGTGAAAGAGTAACGTAATTTTTTCAAGTAATTTGGATTTTCTCAAGTAACGTAAGTTTGATTCTTTTTCGACATATGCTATGAGTCTCGAAAATAACTTGCAGCCTCCTAATAAACTTAAATTTTAGTATTTTTAGTCATATGACATAAGTTTGAAACTAAAGTTTGAGTTGCTCAATGTTTCCATCCAAAAAACTAGTGTGTCAAGCTCAAATTGGAGCTTCTCATGTCTAATCTACATTGAGCTTTGATTGAAAAAGGCTCCAACTTAAGTTCCAACCTCTTAGCTCTCACACCCAAAAGATTACAGGCTTGAAATTCAATTTGAGACTCTAAATCAACTTGAGTTTGAGGCTTTTTACACCTATGCTACAAGGCTCAAACTTAAGTTTGAGCTTCTCAATCAACTTAATTGTAAGCCTTTTTGTTCATATGCCACAAGGCCGGAATTTGGATTCTCTCAATCAACTTAAGTTTGAGTCTTTTTGGTCATATGTTGGGATGCTCATACTTACGTTCAAGCCTATTAGTTGTTCCACCCAAAAGACTAGAGTCTTTAACTCAAATTTTCTCCTCTCAAGACAAATGTACATTGATCTTTGATCAAAAGAGGCTTGAACTTGAGCTCCAACCTCTAAGCTATTCCACCCAATAGATAAGAGGCTCGTAATTAAGTTTAAGCCTCTCAATGAACTTAAGCTTGATTTTTTTTGTCATCTTCTATGAGCCTTGAAAAGTATATATTATGTTTATATATATATATATATATATATATATATATATATATATATATATATATATGTGTGTGTGTGTGTGTGTGTGTGTGTGTGTGTATGTATGTATGTAATCTTTATCTTTGTCTTTGGTTATGAGGATTACAACTACTCTTAACAGTGTGGCTCAAATTTATTAAAGTAGGTCAAATTTAGTTACAAATACCTTTGAGAGTGAGGCTCAATTGAATTAAAAGTTTCGAGTACATAATAGTTATTCCTCAGTAATAATCCCAAGAATACATAAAAATTCTCCGATAATAACAAGAAGACAAAGACAATATATATATTTATGTTTGGGTGATTTCTACAAGTTTCGTTCTATTTCATGGCATATACAAGGTTTTTAAGAGAGATTTAAGTGCTTCCCAATGCCAATGTAACCTCCCTACGCTCATTTTTCCATCATTAGTGAAACTATATGCACTTGTGTGAGTTCAATATCTATGACGCTACAATGTTCTGAATTTTAGCCCATAATCTATTATAGTAATCTATAGACTTTATTTTCTTGCATCTAGTTGAAAGTTATGTGTGCTTTTTTGTGCATGTGCCTAAGTTCTTTTTGGTGCATATGCCTAAGTGTGTGTGTGTGTGTGTTTGTGTAATTGGGGTTCGAGGCTCCAAAAGAAAGTATGTGCATCTCTAATCCTCTCTCTCCCTCCATCTCCCCATTCCGCCCAAAAAGTCCATTTGTAACAAGGCTTGTTGAAGAGTGAGGTATTAGGAGCTTCGATCGAAGATTTAAGACAAAATTGTTAAATCTCAAGATCGAAATCTTCTAGAAACTAGGTTCATATCTCCATCATAATATGAGCTTGGAATTTGAAATGGAGGCAATTCAAAGTGTCATGTGTGGCTTATAAAAAGATATGTAAATGTATAGAAGGCCATTAATGCTAAATCAAAATTTCAATGTGCAGATATATTGGAAACCATAGAGTGACCTACAAGCAAGGTCTATAACTATTTTCATAATAGTTCATTGTTTTGATTAAAAATTGATCTAAGAAGCTCAATTCTTCACTGATAGGATAATAGTATTGCCATTATTTTAATTTTGTGTGCCTGTTTTTCACTTTCATCCTTGACTTATCACGCTCAACACACACCCTTCTGTACACCCACACATTCTCATATTCCTTGAGGGTGATCATTAAGGAAGGAGTGAGAAGGGGTAAGAGAAGATAGGAAGAAAGAAGTATATGACAAAGATAAAATATGAAAAGATGAATAAAAGGTATGATAGAAGCCATGGATGATGACAAAGAAGCAAGAAACAAGGAGTACGAAAGTTTTTAATGCGTTTTTCGATTGTGTCTTTTCGAATTTACTTAGTGTAGTCTCTCTAACACCATATTCTTTAGGAGAAAGAGAAACAAAGAGTCCTTCATGATAAGAAAAATCATTCGCATTAATGTTTTAAGCATTGAAAGCACTTTACATGTAATACATGGTACAGCTTGTGCATGAACATCTTCTTTAACATGAACAATGCTCCTTGTATCACTATATGTGAACCCTATATTTCTCATAACTAAATTCACATATCCTTTAAAGTTTCCTTCTTGTTCATGAGTGCCATTGAACCATTTCATTTCTTCTTTATGGGTCAAATCATAGAAAATATGAACTTTAATGCTATTTATAGGCCATCTTCTAATTTATTTGCTTAGAAAAATATAATCTGCAAAGTGAAGTTTCTTTCAATTATAACAATTGGGATTAGTACCGAGGAATAACTATTATTTACTCGATACATTCAATTCATACCTTGATAAAGTCGTGAGTCCATTGAAAGAAAAAACACAAGATGAAAGCGAAACTTGGTAGCAAAACACTTGGTGTACTGAAAATTGTGCAATATAAAAATATAATTGCTTGTTAAGGTTAGAGTGTTGGAGTTAGGCGTCTGAGGAAGCATGCAAACAACACAATGAAGAAGAAGAAGCTTGGAGCACAACACACAAGACTAAATGTATTACTAGAGAATGTACAAAGATAAGTAGCCCATTAGGGCAATAGGCGTATATACAGGTCGGGGGAGAAAACATCCTAAAGAGGGAAAAAAGTGCCCCGACGGTCGTAGAGTGTTCACACACATCACTACCTAAATATATTAACAACTCCCCGCTAGGAGTGATGCGGTGAACAAGGAGCTGGCACTCATGTATAAAGAAGTGCCAAGCTATATGGAAATCACTCCACGAAAGGAAGTAAGCCCAAAGCTTTGTGAAAAGCTTCAAACTTCTCCCTAGGTAGAGCCTTCGTGAAAAGGTCTGCAATGTTCTCCTGCGTGTGCACATATACCAAGCTGGTCTCCCCAGTAGAGAACCTCTCCCTAACATAATGATAATGCACCTCAATATGCTTAGTGCGAGCATGGAATAGAGGGTTCCTCGCAACTACCAATGCACTCTGACTATCAGTGAAGATGGTGGTGGCAGAGGACTGACCAACACCCAAATCAGCCATAAGGCATCTGAGCCACACACACTCAACAGTAGCTGTGAAAGCTGCCCTATACTCAGCCTCACAACTAGAAGTGGCCACAGTAGGCTGCTTCTTGCTCAACCAAGATATACATGAGCTATCAAGCATGAAGCAAAAGCCACTAGTGGACAGACAAGTGTCATAGCAACCAGCCAAGTCTGAGTCAAAAAAAGCATGCAAATCTAGCGGTAGTGATCCCCCCTTGGGATAAAACAACCCAAGTAGCTGAGTACCACTCAAGTAGAGAAAGATGCGCTTAACCGTCTGCCAATGCTTGACACCTGGGCAATGCATAAACTTGCTGATTTATGAGACAGCAAACTGAATATTTGGCCGTGTAATGCATAAGTAAATCAGGCATCCAACAACCTGCTGATAGAGGAGAGCATCAAATGCATCTCCACCATCGTGAAGAAAACCTGTCTCCATAGGAGTGGCAATAGGCTTACAGTCTTCAAGGCCAAAAGGCTGCAATAATCTGTCAATATATTTCGTTTGACACAAAGCCAATCCACCATCAACTTGCATAAAGTGAATGCCCAAATAATGATGCAAATGACCCAAATCAGACATCTCAAATGAGGCACGCAAATCAGCCTTAAAATCACCAATATGCTTCTCAATAGGACCAGTGAGCAACATTTCATCAAGATAGAGAACAATGATCAGAAGCACATCATTAGCATGCTTAACATATAAGGTGATGTGAGTTGGACTGTTCACAAAACCATGTGCAATCAGACAGGCATGTATCTACTCATACCAAGCACGTGGTTCTTGATTTAAACCATATAATGCCTTCTTTAACCTACACACATGGTTTTCATGCCCTTTCTACACAAAACCATGGGGCTGAAAAACATACACTTCTTCATGCAAGTCACCATTCAGAAATGCATTTTTAATGTCGAAGTGATGTGCATTCCAACCATGATGGGCCGCAAGTGCAGAGATGCTCCGAATAGTAGTCATATGACATGTGGGTGCAAAGCTCTCATCAAAATCAATGCCTCTTTACTAAGCATAACCCTTTGCAACAAGCCTAGCCTTATACCTGTCAACTGTACCATCAGGTTTATGCTTCAGCTTGTATACCAACTTAGTACCAATGGCTTTCTTGCGAGGAGGCAAGTCACATAAAGAACAACTACCATTCTTCATTATAGCTTCATATTCAGATTGCATAGCAGCCATCCAATTTTTTGAATATTGTGCTTCATCAAAAGAAACACGCTCATTCTCATCACAGAGACTAGACGCAGCCATAACATAGCAATCTGATGCAAAAGAGGCACTATGAGAGCCCAAACAGGTACGATATGACAAAGGTGCATCTAATTTGCTGTCACGCAAAGTCTGCACTAGCTATTTTAGCATAGTTTTTGCCTCCTCAATATCAGCTCTCTCATCAACAAGTGCATCACGCAAATCTGCATCAGAAATGGGATGATCTGCATCATCACATGAAACCTGCTAAGGCTAAGAAGTTGCCTCATTAATACCAGCAGTAGACTCTCCACCTGTAAAAAGAGGCATCAAAGTATCATACATGTCTTTGGGGCTAACAAATGTCTCCTTAGTATATGAAAGCAATGGCTGAATAGAATCTTCCACAAAAACAACATCACGGCTAACCAGAATGCATTTAGTTTGTGGATGATACAGACGATAGCCTTTACTTTCAGAATTGTACCCAACAAAAATACATTTTACTGCCTTATCATCCAATTTTTTGCGATGTTGTTCAGGCACTAGTGCATATGCCAAACAACCAAAAACCCGCAGATGAGCAACAGATGGCTTGCGATCATGCGAAGCCTCATATGGAGTGATAGACTGTAGTGCTTTAGTGGGACACCTATTAAGTACATATGTTGCACACATGACAGCCTCAAGCCAGAAACTATGTGGCAAAGCCTGACTCTTGACCATACACCTCGCCATCTCCATGAGTGACCTATTCTTCCATTCAGCAACTCCATTCTGTTGAGGTGTATACGGCACTGTACACTGGTGTTTTATCCCACGTTCAGCCAGAAAGGCATTAAAATCAGAAGACATATATTCACCCCCTCGATCAGAACGAAGGGTGCCCATTTTACATGCTAGCAGATTTTCAGTCAAAACCAAAAACTATTTGAAGCACGAAAATACTTTGGACTTTGCACAATCTGATAACAGATTCTTCTTGATCCCTGGCACAAATAAAGCATCTGACAAGGTGAAAGAACTACCGTCATTAGTAGTCAGAATGATCTTACCAACTCCCATAATAGGATAAGAGGAGTTGTTGACGCCCCACTATCAAAGTACCAAACATCTGAGTCCAATACAGACATGCACTGCTCATGAGAAGACAGGTCAAAATTGCAAACAATAGTAAATGCCGATTCTTCTTCCTGCAGAAGCTTAGTAGACTCTGTTTTTAGTGTAGAGGGTTCTGTAACAACCATTTTAGCTTCCTTTTTCTTTGCCTCTTTTGCAGCCAGTTTTGGACAGTTCTTTATGATATGATCATTCCCTTTACAGTAGTTGCAAAACAATTTTTGCTTTTCTAATTTCTTCTCATCTTTATCTTGGTTCTTCGAATGTGCAGCATTTGTAGATTTCTGCTTACAAGAAGAGCTCCATTTTCATTTGCCCTTATGACTAACTCCTCAAATGACAAGGCATTTGGATTGCCTTTCATCATCAATCGAAGAGTAGAAGCAAAACTCTGATATGAATCAGGAAGACCATTCAGAATGGTCTGCACAAGTGAGCTATCTGGTATAACCTCATCAGCAGAAATCAATTGTTCCTTCAAGTCTTTGATCTTTATTAGAAAACTGTCCATAGAATCACCTTCATTCATGTGCTCACTCTCCAACTGTTTTCGAAGGTAAGCAACACGAGGCTCATTCTTAGCCTGGTACAATGTGATAAGCGTATCCCACGCATCCTTTGCTATTCTACAAGAGTGAATGTGAGGAATAATAGCACGTTTGATAGACAAAGCTATCAATGCATATGCTTGAGCATCTCTGCCATCCCAACGAATTTGCTCTACAGAAGGTGCAAGAGAAATAGTAGCACGAATAGGAATCTGCAAAATATCATCTTCGACACCATCTCCGTTAGCTTTAGCACCTGTATTTGCAGTACGTGTAGTCACAGGTGTAACAGGACGTCTTTCAACACCCTACACAATGTTCCACAGTCCTTTTGCAACCAATACATGTCGCATCATATAAGCCCATAATGGCTAGTTGGTACCATCCCACTTATGCTTAAAAGCCAATATACGGAATACATCACTGCTTTCAACCATGGCCAGTGACTAAAATACATTGATGCGGAAAATTGACTATATCTCAAAAAGTTGAATGGAACTGCCCAGACGAGTTCTGCTAAACCTGTAGCGGACTTCGAGACGCTTATACTGGCGAATCAAAATAGGTATATACCTTTGGCACAAAAAGATGAAATAGCCTGCACAAGCGCTGTGATAGTGCGTTCGAAGGTCGAAATGAGCTTAGATCGTGATTTCGGCACTAGAGAGCGAAGCGGTTTTGATCTCTGAAACACCTTGAGTATGCTCACCAATTTTCGTGTAAATCTAAGACTACAACCAGAGGAGTGTCGACGACGCCCTAAATGAAGCAGCGACCTGCTCTAATACCAATTGTTGGAGTTAGATGTTTGAGGAAGCACACGAGCAACACAAGGAAGAAGAAGAAGCTTGGAGCACAACACACAAGACTGAATGTATTACTAGAGAATGTACAAAGATAAGTAGCCCATTAGGGCAATAGGCGTATACACAAGCCGGGGAAAAAACCTCCTAAAGAGGGAAAAAAGTGCCCCGGTGGTCCTAGAGTGTTCACACACATCACTACCTAAATATATCAACATAGAGATGAATGGACCTCTTCAATGTGGAGGATTCCTTCTCTCCACCTTCTCTATCCACTATTGGTATTTCAACCAAAAGTAAAACATTTTCCATGATCATGAAATATTGAAATTGAAATCAAAATACGTAAATTAAGATAGTGTAACTACAAAATATCAAAAATTAGGAAAATCATGCTAGGAAAATCCATAGTTAGGATGATTATGCTCCGGAAAATCCATAGTTAGGAAAATGTGTAGTGTACCTTCTAACTCATGGGCTAAAATCGGTGCCAAATTTGCAGTGATAGTGAAAAGTCAATTGATTTTGAGGAGACAACCATTGCAAGTGCTAACAACATGCAATTGCTTCTTACTCATTACTATTGGCATGTGCATTAGTTGGACATGAAATTTGTATGGATATTTACATTAAAAAATATAAGTTTGAGAGGGTGATGTTACGAAATGAATTCTATTATATATGCAGGGTAATGATATAGTCACTGCATGTGGCATGATATTTCATGGGATATAGAAGCCATTTCAAGTGCAAAAATCTAACTCACTATTTGAGTTTGAGGCTCCAAGTCACTATTTCTTTATACAAAGATCTTCTGATTAGAGGCAGAGAGAGAGAGAGAGGATTGATTGTTTAAAAGACACTATTTCAATTCATCACATCCTTAAGGTAACACTTTTAAGGTAACATAAAGCTCCACAAACATCAAATTCAAGATCATAAGACATCAAAAGATGCACCTACATTGATAGCTCCATTTCTTCATCTTTGTGTTCTTGTTATTATCAGAGAAATTTTCCTCTCTCTACCCTTTGTTTGTGTTTCTTACGTTTTCATGGGGTTATTACTAAGGAATAATTTTTATGTACTTGAAGCTTTTAATTCATGCCTTGATAAATTCGTGATTCAATTGAAAGAAAAAACTTAAGTTGATCATGATATATTTAAATTGAAATCAAAATTAAGATAGTGTACCTAGACAAAATCCAAAGTTAGGACAATCGTGCTAGGAAAATCCATAATTAGGAAAATTATACTCAAGAAAATCCATAGTTAGGAAAATCAATGGAAGATTTGGTTGTGCCATCTTTAAATGAATAGAAGATTTATACCAGAATCTTTAAATTAATAGAAGATTTGGTTGTTGCAGTATCATGTGCATTGCTTCAAATAGGAACAAATAAAACTCATGTATATATATACCCAATCGATTTCGATCCTTCGATCTTTTGTTTTCCTATTCTCAATCTCTCGATCATTCTGTATTTGAACATGCATTTGCAACGTCTTCATATGTGAAAACAGTAAGTTCTGCACTTCATGTATTATCGTGGAATGCAAAATCATCTTTTTTGTTGCACACTGACCTATCCCATCTCACAGCTTGATATGCCACAAGAACAATTTAATTTCACATTTTGGAATCCCCCCCCCCACAAAAGAAAAAAGGGATTATGAATATTTTCACCTTATACACTAAAGCCGTTTACATACTTAACATCTACTGAAGACCCCGTGAAGGTTTCACTTAATATCAGAAATGTGGGAGTTCGGGCACAGTGATTGAAACCTTTTAAGACTTTTCACATGACAATTATTTCAAAGACCTATGACGTAACAAAATTCAAGCAGCCAGTACACTCCAATAGAACATGCGCATCCTTGAGGAAATCGATATGCTATTCAGAGCGCCATATTTTGGCTACAAAGATGACCCTATTTCAATTAAACACTGCACAATAATAGTGTTTGCGCTGTTTGTGGTCTTAACGACAGGTTCTCATAGTTGGCAGTTATTGAAGAAGATTTTGGCAATAGCAGACGACGACTTAAGCTGATCTTCTGCTTCGTCAAGCGCCAATCTGATTCCATATCACGTATTGAAGGTTTCGGTGATAGTAAAGAGCTTAACCTCTTCTGCTTGGTCAAGCACCAATTTGCTCCAGTATCATCTATTTCGGATGCACGATTGGTAGAATCCCTGCAGCTCTCAGAAAAAGAGGCACTTGTATTATCCAATAAGAGTTGATGATCGAGTTTTAGAATTCGATCTATGCAGGCTGCCTCTTCATCGATGGCAGGCATCACCTTCCTGCCTACGTCATGGTATACATGACTAGGAACCGGCTGAACACGACCAATGCGCGCAAGTCTGTCTGCTATCTCATTTCCGCGAATACCTCTGTGTGCACCGACCTTTCGCATTGTCACTACAATAGGATAGAGTTGCTGCACTGCTTCAACAATTCGCTCCAAGATCCTCCTCTTTTGGTCGATGTCTGCTTTCAACTTGAAAATTTCACCTGTGTAAGTGTTTTTGCAATAGCACTTAATGCTTTGCAATGCTATGGCACTGTCTGTCCAAATCATCACGTGTTTGGATAGGCCTTCTATCTTATCATTGCTTTCGAGCAAATGTTGATGTTGCACAAGATGTTCCAATCCCAAACAGATGGCCGCGAGCTCTGCCTTAGCTGACAGATCCTCGTTACAATGAGCTTTATCGTAAAGCCTGCTAATGTTCCGGGAAACGCCAACATTTTTCCAGTCGAAGAAGATTCCGCAACCTGCTGCTATACCTCTGCATTGATTGTCTCCGACTGATCCGTCTGTATACATGTTTAAGTTTTCAAACACTTTCGAAGGAACGTTAGTAATGGAGACCTCCTTCTTTAGATGTATCAGTGACGAATCTGTTCCGAAACCCGGATGATTGCACTCTTTCTTGTCTATGCATATCAATGGGGGCGACTTCAGCGCCCTGCTTTTCTTAGCCGTCTTCACATTTCCCGTGCCCATCCAGGAGTAGAACAATCCCGAGAACACTTACGCGATTAATTGGAATTAGTTTGTCGGAAGCAACGAAGTTATTGAAGGCAGGGTAGAAATTCCAGAATCTCGAACAGTGGATAGATTTACGAAGAAGAACTAGAGGGCGATGAGCTGATGCATCTGTAGATCGATGACGAAATGCTGGCGGCTTGTCAATACGAGCAAAAATGCTGACGCAAAGGAGTTCGAACTGTAAGGGCGTTCGCTTGTACATGTGAGGGTATTTATGAAGAAAATGTGGACCTCGAAGAAATGCACATTTTCCGTTTATCTAGAAGGTTACAGCATTCAGATGAGATAGCATTTATATATAAACAAAGCCAATCCACCATCAACTTGCATAAAGTGAATGCCCAAATAATGTGTCAAATGACCCAAATCAGACATCTCAAATGAGGCATGCAAAACAGCCTTAAAATCAGCAATATCCTTCTCAATAGGACCAGTGAGCAGCATGTCATCAAGATAGACAACAATGATTAGAAGCACATCATTAGCACGCTTAACATATAAGGTGCTCTCAGTTGGACTGTTCACAAAACCATGTGCAATCAGATAGGCATGTATCTTCTCATACCAAGCACGTGGTTCTTGCTTTAAACCATATAATGCGTTCTTTAACCTGCATACCTGGTTTTCATGCCCTTTCTACACAAAACCATGGGGCTGAAAAACATACACTTCTTCATGCAAGTCACCATTCAGAAATGCATTTTTAATGTCCAAGTGATGTACATTCCAACCATGATGGGCCGCAAGTGCACAGATGCTCCGAATAGTAGTCATATGATGTGTGGGTGCAAAGCTCTCATCAAAATCAATGCCTCTTTCCTGTGCATAACCCTTTGCAACAAGCCTAGCCTTATACCTGTCAACTGTACCATCAGGTTTATGCTTCAGCTTGTATACCAACTTAGTACCAATGGCTTTCTTGTGAGGAAGCAAGTCACATAAAAACCAAGTACCATTCTTCATTATAGCTTCATATTCAGATTGCATAGCAGCCATCCAATTTTCTGAATATTGTGCTTCATCAAAAGAAACAGGCTCATTCTCATCACAAAGACTAGAGGTAGCAATAGCATAGCAATCTGATGCAAAGGAGGCACTATGAGAGCCTAAACGAGTACGATATGACAAAGGTGCATCTAATTTGCTGTCACGCAAAGTCTGCACTAGCCATTTTGGCATAGTTTTTGCCTCCTCAATATCAGCCCTCTCATCAACAAGTGCATCACGTAAATCTACATCAGAAATGGGATAATCTGCATCATCACATGAAACGTGCAAAGGTTGAGAAGTTGCCTCATTATAACTAGCAGTAGACTGTCCACCTGTAAAATGGGGCATGAAAGTATCATACATGTCTTTGGAGCTAACAGATGTCTCCTTAGTATATGAAAGCAATGGCTGAATAGCATCTTCCACAAAAACAACATCACGGCTAACCAGAATGCATTTAGTTTGTGGATGATACAGACGATAGCCTTTACTTTCAAAACTCTACCAAACAAAAATACATTTTACTGCCTTATCATCCAATTTTTTGCAATGTTGTTCAGGCACTAGTGCATATGCCAAAACAACCAAAAACCTGTAGACGAGCAACAGATGGCTTGCGATCATGCCAAGCCTCATATGGAGTGATAGACTGTAGTTCTTAAGCGGGACACCTATTAAGTACATATGTTGCACACATGACAGTCTCAAGCCAGAAACTATGTGGCAAAGCCTAACTCTTGACCATACACCTCGCCATCTCCTTGAGTGACCTATTCTTCCATTCAGCAACTGCATTCTGTTGAGGTGTATACGGCACTGTACACTGGTGTTTTATCCCACGTTCAGCCAGAAATGCATTAAAACCAGAAGACATATATTCCCCCCCTCGATCAGAACGGAGGGTGCCCATTTTACATGCTAGGAGATTTTCAGCCAAAACCAAAAACTATTTGAAGCACAAAAACACTTTGGACTTTCCCTTCATTGGATATGCCAATGTTTCCAAAAGAAGGTGTCTGTATATGACCACAGACATCACTAGGTACAAGCTGCAATTTCTGCCTTGCCCGAACTGAACCATGTTTTGGAAAGGAGGAATGCTGCATTGTGCTCAAAATATAGCCTTGACATACATGTTTTCCAGGTGCCTCAAGCTTGGGCAAAGAAGACACCAGATCAGATTTTTGTAGGCGTAGAAAACTAGAAAAATTCAGATGACCAAATCATGCATGCCAAAGCTTTGCATATGAGATAGCCTGAGAATCATGAACTCCACATGCCAAATCATTCAGAGATCTTTCATAGTCTATGAGCTTATACAACCCACCACGTAAAATGCCGAGATCAATAATAATATTTCCATTTGATAGATCATGAACTATACATCTGTCATCAACAAATTTCACAACCAAGCCAATCTTGGCTAATGCAGAAAATGATAACAGTTTCTTCTTGATCCCTGGCACAAATAAAGCATCTGACAAGGTGAAAGAACTAGCATGAGTAGTAGTCAAAATGATCGTACCAACTCCCATAACAGGATAAGAGGAGTTGTTGACGCCCCACTGTCAAAGTACCAAACATCTGAGTCCACTGCAGACATGCACTACTAATGAGAAGATAGGTCAAAATTGCAAACAGTAGTAAATGCCGATTCTTCTTCCTGCACAAGATTAGCAGACTCTGTTTTTGGTGTAGAGGCTTCTCTAAAAACCATTCCAGCTTCCTTTTTCTTTGCCTCTTTTGCAGCCAGTTTTGGACAGTTCTTTATGATATGATGATTCCCTTTACAGTACTTGCAAAACCATTTCTGCTTTTCTGATTTCTTCTCATCTTTATCCTGGTTCTTCGAATGTGCAGCATTTGCAGATTTCTCCTTGCAAGTAGGAGAGCTCCATTTTCCTATGCCCTTCTGACTAACTCCTCAAATGACAAGGCATTTGGATTGCCTTTCATCATCAATCGAAGAGTAGAAGCAAAACTCGGATATGAATCAAGAAGACCATTCAGAACGGTCTACACAAGTGAGCTATCTCGTATAACCTCATCAGCACAAATCAATTGTTCCTTCAAGTCTTTGATCTTTATTAGAAAATTGTCCATAGAATAACCTTCATTCATGTGCTCACTCTCCAACTGTTTTGGGAGGTAAGCAACACGAGGCTCATTCCTAGCCTGGTACAATGTAGTAAGCGTATCCCAAGCATCCTTTGCTATTCTGCAGGAGTGAACGTGAGGAATAATAGCACATTTGATAGGCAAAGCTATCAATGCATATGCTTGAGCATCTCTGCCATCCCAAGGAATTTGCTCTGCAATAGGTGCAACAGAAACAACAGCGCGAATAGAAATCTGCAGAATATCATCTTCGACGCCATCTCCATCAGCTTCAGCACCTGTATTTGCAGTACGTGTAGTCACAGGTGTAAGAGGACGTCTTTCAACACCCTGCACAATGTTCCAAAGTCCTTTTGCAACCAATACATGTTGCATCATATAAGCCCATAATGGGTAGTTGGTACCATCCAACTTATCCTCAACAGCTAATATACAGAATACATCACTGCTTTCAACCATGGCCGGTGAATAAAATACCTTGATGTGGAAATTTGAATATATCTCAAAAAGTTGAATGGAACTACCGAGACGAGTTCTGCTAAACCTGTAGCGGACTTCGAGACGCTTATACTGGTGAATGAAAACAGGTATATACCTTTGGCACAAAAAGATGAAATAGCCTGCACAAGCACTGTGATAGTGCGTTTGGAGGCCGAAATGAGCTGAGATCGTGTTTTTGGCACGATAGAGCGAAGCGGTTTTGATCTTTGAAACACCTTGAGTATGCTCACCAAATTTCGAGCGAATCTAAGACTGCAACCGGAGGAGTTTCGACGACGCCCTAGATGAAGCGGCGACCTACTCTAATACCAATTGTTGGAGTTAGATGTTTGAGGAAGCACGCGAACAGCACAAGGAAGAAGAAGAAGCTTGGAGTACAACACACAAGACTGAATGTATTACTAGAGAATGTACAAAGATAAGTAGCCCATTAGGGCAATAGGCGTATACACAAGCCGGGGAGAAAAACCTCCTAAAGAGGGAAAAAGTGCCCCGGTGGTCCTAGAGTGTTCCCACACATCACTACCCAAATATATCAATATAGAGATGAATGGATCTCTTCAATGTGGAGGATTCCTTCTCTCCACCTTTTCTATCCACTATTGGTATTTCAACCATTGTAAAACATTTTCCATGATCATGAAATATTGAAATTGAAATCAAAATACGTAAATTAAGATAGTGTAACTAGAAAATATCAAAAAGTAGGAAAATCATGCTAGGAAAATCCATACTTAGGAAAATGTGTAGTGTACCTTCTAACTCATGGGCTAAAATAGGTGCCAAATTTGTAGTGATAGTGAAACATCAATTGATTTTGAGGAGACAACCATTGCAAGTGCTAACAACATATACTTGCTTCTTGCTCATTACTATTGGCATGTACATTAGTCGGACATGAAATTTGCACGGATATTTACATTAAAAAATATACGTTTGAGAGGGTGATGTTACGAAATGAATTCTATTATATATGCAAGGTAATGATATAGTCACTGCATGTGGCATGATATTTCATGGGATATAGAAGCCATTTCAAGTGCAAAAATCTAAGTCACTATTTGAGTTTGAGGCTCCAAGTCACTATTTCTTTATACAAAGATCTTTTGATTAGAGGGAGAGAGAGAGAGAGGATTGATTGTTTAAAAGACACTATTTCAATTCATCACATCCTTATGGTAACACCTTTAAGGTAACATAAAGCTCCACAAACATCAATAAAATGCAAACTCAAGCTCAAGATCATCAGCCATCAGAAGATGCACTTACATTGATAGCTCCATTTCTTCATCTTTGTGTTGTTGTTATTATGAGAGAAATTTTCCTCTCTCTATCCTTTGTTTGCTTTTGTTACGTTTTCATGGGGTTATTACTAAGGAATAACTTTTATGTACTTGAAGCTTTTAATTCATGCCTTGATAAATTCGTGATTCAATTGAAAGAGAAAACTTAAGTTGATCATGATATATTGCAATTGAAATCAAAATTAAGATAGTGTACCTAGACAAAATCCAAAGTTAGGACAATCGTCCTAGGAAAATCCATAGTTAGGAAAATGATACTCAAGAAAATCCATAGTTAGTGTTGGAGCAAGTCTATGACAAGCCTAAGTATTGGCTTGAGTCTCACAAAGTCTTAGAAGAAGCTTTAAAAAGAAGACTATGTAAAGTTCACTTGTGAACTACCTCTTGTAACTTTTGAAGAGTTTACTTAATGTAAAAGTAAGAGAATCTTAAGTGGTTGAGTCCACTTGATCAAGAATGGAAAGAGGAGCCACGAATTCATGATTTGTGGTAGGTAGAGAATCAAATCAATCATTGATTGATTGGAGAGTGATTGAGGGAAGTTAGCCTCCCAAACTCAACTATAAATAGATGGCAGTTTTAGTCGTGGTTAGAGAGACCTATGTGAAGACCTCCAACAGCTGAGCTTTATGCCATATCAAGGTGTGATTACAAGGCACACATATGTATCAGTAAGTCATTGTATTGTACAAGCAATATACTTTCATTTTCATGATTATTTGAGTTCATCTTTCCATGTTCTTGTGAAGTGTACTACTCACTGCCATTACTCTCAGTTTTCTCAGTCAGCTTGCAGAGATGTTTTCTCTGCGCTTGGTGCATCATTTTCAGAGACTTAACTTGGTAAAGTTAGCTCTATAAGTCTACTATATGCTCACAAATTATCCTGTCATTTGGATGTTGCAATCTTCAGTTATGTTCATTTGAAGTCAACAGGGTCTGTTCATCTTCACTTCTCTGTTAGGTACCCGACTTTTTCACGCATCTTGTCAGAGCCATTTCTCAGTGGTTACTTATCCAAATTCAGTGATTTAAATCTTGTTGGATTCAACTTACTGTGTAGTATAACCATACAAATTTTCATAATCATTGCAGTTCTATATTTTGCGTTATGTTGATTTTTCTACTCACTGGTCTATTTCTGTAGCAGCCCGTGAAAATTGGGATGATGTCATCACTTGTTAAAACTCATTGTCAGTGTGTGGTTCATTATTTTTTATGAGATTACTCTTGAAAGTTAGCTCTTTAAGTTGCTTAGACTTCCCCAAGAGGAATTGAGCTAATTGCTGCTGTGCTCAGAGAATTATGTAAAACACTCGACAGGTGTATGAACCAAGAATAGCAAGTTTTCACCTCTGAGCTAACTCCAACTTATCTGTTTTGATCTATCTTTTTGAGAGTGATCTTCCAAGGTACATAGGGTGTCTAATATATCCATTGGCAAGCTAAAAGGGCCCACCATATACTCCTGGAGATCAAGGATTTTGCAACACCTCTTCATCTTCAAGCACATACCTATCCATCTCTTCACAGTGGTATCAGAGCAAGGTTGGACAACATGGCAGATGGATTTCCTTCATCAATTGACAAATTGGACAGAGGTAACTACTCAGCTTGGTCATTAAGGATGGAAGCTTATCTCCAAGGTAGAAGTTTATATGGTTATGTGGCTGGAGATGAAGTTATGCCAAGTTTCAGGAACAAAAGTCAACCAACACAAGAAGAGCAAGAAAGATTGAGCACATGGTGCTCCAAGGATGCACTTGCAAGGTCTTATCTCCTCAACTCTATCTCAGATTTTTTGTTGCCTCACATTAGAAGTTGTAAGACATCTCAGGAAGTGTGGGATTCACTTGAAGCTTTCTTTTCTTCAAGTACCAAAGCTAGGAAGCATCAACTATGGCTAGATTTCACAACTCTCAAGAAGGCTCCCAAACAAAATGTGAATGATTTTGTCACAAAGCTCAAGGACATAGCGGATCAGTTGGGAAGCATTGGAGAGGTAATAGATGAAGAGCAAATTGTAAGGCAGGTCATCAATGGCTTGAAGGCAGATGATAAGTGGGAAGCATTCACCACAGCTATGGATTTGTACATGGACATGCATGTACCTGATTTCAACACACTCATTGAACAACTACTTACTCAAGAGGCAAAGCTTATAAAAAATGGAGAAAGCTCTAAAGGTAATCCATCTTCAGCTTTATACACGGATAAAAGCAAGTCTAAAGATAAAAAAGGAAAGGCAAAGAAAGTGGATGATGAAGTAGGTACATATCAAGCTAACTATGCAAGTAGAGGAAGACATGGCAGAGGTAGAGGAAGAGGAGGTAGACAAGGCAGGGGGAGATCCCAAGACTCCAACTCATGTTCTATTTGTGGATTAACTAATCATACAACTGAAAATTGCTTTAGGAATTCCAGGAATCAAAGAGGCAGAGGATACAATAGAGGAAGTTATGGCTACTCAAGAGGAAGGTTCAACAACTACCATGGCAACTACAACAACTACAATCATTCAAACTATCAAGGAGGCTACAAAGGAAGGAGAGACTACAATAACTACACAGAAGACTCAAAGAAAGAGGATTCATTATTGATCATGAACATGGCTATGCCACAAGGTAAATCTGATGAGCATGTTTTCTACATAGATTCAGGTTGTTCAAATCATGTGGCAGGAAATGTGGCACTCCTATCAGATTTAGAAGATCCAAGGAATAAGCATGAGGTACAAACAGGAGATGATACAAAACATCCTGTGGAGAAAATAGGCAATGTCAAAGCACCTGATGGAAACATCAACCTACTCAGTAAGGTACTCTATGTCCCTACCATTACAAAGAATTTCATAAGTGTTGGGTAGATAGTAGAGAAAGGATTGCAAGTCAGGTTCACAAAAGCAGGAGCATTTGTTGAAGATCCAAGTCAAGGATTCAGAAGAATTGCAAAAGGTGAAAAGACAGGTAGATTGTTCACATTTGAATTACAGGACACTAGAAACATTGCTCTCTTTAATTATGGTAGTCATACACTCACAGAATTGGAAGTATGGCACAAAAGGTTAGCACATATTGGTGAAAGGTCATTAAAGCAAATCTGCAGGGACCAAAGTGTACTTGGACTTCCTAATTTGTCAAAACAACATATGATTTATAAGTGTAGTGCATGTCAATTTGGAAAGTCTCACAGGTTACCATTCATGAAGAAAGGTTATATGCATGGAGATCTCTTGGAGTTGGTTCATACAGATGTATGGGGACCTAGCAAGGAAGCTTCAATATCTGGAACAAGGTATTATGTTTCCTTTATTGATGATTGCAGCAGATGGACTATCCTATTCTTTATGAAACACAAAGATGAAGTTTTTTCATGTTTCAAAAGATATTTGGCTCTTGTGGAGAATCAAACAGGTAAATCACTAAAAAGGCTAAGGTCAGATGGAGGGGCAGAATACTTCTCCCATGATTTTGATTCTTTTCTTCAAGAAAGAGGAATCAAAAGAGAGGTAACTACAAGGTACACTCCTGAGCAAAATGGAGTCGCAGAAAGGAGGAATAGGACAATTGTTGAAGCTGCAAGGTCTATGTTAAATGAAAAGCATTTACCTAATTACTTATGGGCTGAGGTTGTATCTACAGCCACTTACTTGATTAACAGGTTGCCTTCAAAATCCCTTGATGGGATGACTCCATATGAGGCTTGGAATGGAAGAAGACCAAGCTTAGATCATTGTAAAATTTTTGGATGTATTGCTTTTGCTCATGTTCCTTCACAGGTTAGAGGCAAGATGGATCCAAAGGCAGAAAGGTGTGTATTTATTGGATATGACAACAATCAAAAGGGCTACAGGTTATACAACCCTACCAACAAAGGATTCTTGGTAAGCAGAGATGTAGTTTTTGATGAGAACAATTCATGGTATGAAGATTCATGCAGGAAGATCAATTTACCATATGATCTTGAAGAATATTTTCCAAAGCTTGGTAGAGAACAATCAAAGATTGAAGAACAAGACACCTCAGAGGATGATGAAGAATCTCACATGGAAAAGATCAAAGCATGGAAGTCTAAAGGTAAAGCAAAATTGTAGGAACTTGGACATGAGGCAGAATCATCACATCATGGCCTAAGAAGATCTATGAGGCAAAAGAACAAACCAGAAAGGTATGGGTTTGACACCTCATTAGTAACTAAACATTCTATCTACATAGCACAGGACATAAACCAAGAGGAGCCATCATCATTTGAAGAGGCCAAAGCAAAAACAGAATGGAAGCATGCAATGAAGGAAGAGATTGAAGCACTTGAGGAAAACAACACTTGGGATTTGGTGCCCAAGACTTCATCCATGAAGGTAGTAGGCTCAAGATGGGTCTATAAACTCAAGAAGAATTATGATGGTTCCATTAACAGGTATAAGGCAAGGCTTGTAGCAAAAGGCTTTGCACAAACTCAGGGAATTGATTATGAGGAGACCTTCTCTCCTGTGGCAAAGATGCCTACTATTAGGGTTTTGCTTAGTATTGCCTCTTCCAAGAATTGGAAGATACTTCAACTAGATTAAAGAATGCATTTTTGAATGGTTGGATAACAGAAGAGGTATATATGGCACAACCACCTGGTTTTGAGAATCAAGTTTATCCTGATTATGTGTGTAAACTTAACAAAGCATTGTATGGTCTGAAGCAAGCTCCAAGAGCTTGGAATTTTAGGATTGTTTCATTCTTGCAGGACAAAGGCTTTCAACCAAGCAAGGCAGATCCTTCACTCTTTATTAAAAAGAGTAATTCCGAGGTCATCTACCTATGTGTATATGTAGATGATATTATATTGAAAGGAAATGATGCAGATGGTATGAAGAAGATCAAAGATCAGATGAGAGAAGAGTTCAAGATAAGTGATTTGGGTTCACTTACCTACTTCCTAGGTTTGGAAGTTGTCTACAAAGATCATGGTTTGTTTCTCACTCAAAGGAAGTACATTAAGGACATGTTGGCAAAATTCAAGATGCAAGATTGTAAGATTGCAGGTACTCCAATGGAGGTCAATCACAAATTGAGCTCACATGAAGGTGAACTCATAGAGGACATCACATCATATCAAAGTCTAGTCGGTAGTCTCAACTATGCCACATTGACAAGAGTAGATATATGTTACAGTGTGAGTGTGCTAAGCCAATTTATGCACACACCAAGGAAACCACATATGGATGCTGCCAAAAGGATTCTCAAGTATCTCGAAGGAACCATAAATGAAGGACTTTATTATCCTTATGTATCTGATTTAGGTTTGAAGCTATTTTCTGATGCAGATTGGGCTGGCTCCAAGGAAGATAGAAGGAGCACTTCAGGTTATCTTACCTTTGCAGGTTCAAAGCTTATTTCATGGTCATCCAAGAAGCAACCCACAGTTGCTCTCTCTTCTACTGAAGCTGAATATAGAGGTCTTGCCATAGCTACACAAGAAGCTATGTGGATGAAGACATTATTCAAAGATCTTGGATTGGAGTTTGGAACTCCAACTATTTTTGGTGACAATATGAGTTCTATTCACTTGGCTGCTAATCCTATTTTTCATGCAAGGACTAAACATATTGAAGTTCATTATCACTATGTACGAGAGAAGGTTCTAAGCAAAGAGATTCAAATATCATATGTGTCCACTCATCAACAATGTGCAGATATTCTAACCAAAGCATTGGATGGTACAAAGCTTTGCAAATTCAAGGCTACGATTGGTTTGCAGGTAATCTAGGAAGATTGAAGAACTCAAGCATACTTGGCTTGAGGGGGAGCTGTTGGAGCAAGTCTATGACAAGCCTAAGTATTGCTTGAGTCTCACAAAGTCTTAGAAGAAGCTTTAAAAAGAAGACTATGTAAAGTTCACTTGTGAACTACCTCTTGTAACTTTTGAAGAGTTTACTTAAAGTAAAAGTAAGAGAATCTTAAGTGGTTGAGTCCACTTGATCAAGAATGGAAAGAGGAGCCACGAATTCGTGATTTGTGGTAGGTAGAGAATCAAATAAATCATTTATTGATTGGAGAGTGATTGAGGGAACTTAGCCTCCCAAACTCAACTATAAATAGATGGCAGTTTTAGTCGTGGTTAGAGAGACCTATGTGAAGACCTCCAAGAGCTGAGATTTATGCCATATCAAGGTGTGATTACAAGGCACACATATGTATCAGTAAGTCATTGTATTGTACAAGCAATATACTTTCATTTTCATGATTATTTGAGTTCATCTTTCCATGTTCTTGTGAAGTGTACTACTCACTGCCATTACTCTCACTTTTCTCAGTCAGCTTGCAGAGATGTTTTCTCTGAGCTTAGTGCATCATTTTCAGTGATTTAACTTGGTAAAGTTAGCTCCATAAATGTACTATATTCTCAAAAATTTTCATGTCATTTGGATGTTGCAATCTTCAGTTATGTTCATTTGAAGTCAATAGGGTCTGTTCATCTTCACTTCTCTGTCAGGTACCCGACTTTTTCACTCATCTTGTCAGAACCATTTCTCAGTGGTTACTTATCCAAATTCAGTGATTTAAATCTTGTTGCATTTAGCTTACTGTCTAGTATAAACATACAAATTTTCATAATCATTGGATTTCTATATTTTGCGTTATGTTGATTTTTCTGCTCACTGGTCTATTTCTGTAGCAGCCTGTGAAAATCGGGATGATGTCATCACTTGTTAAAACTCATTCTCAGTGTGTGGTTCAGTATTTTTGATGAGATTACTCTTGAAAGTTAGCTCTTTAAGTTGCCTAGACTTCCCCAAGAGGAATTGAGCTAATTGCTGCTGTGCTCAGAGAATTATGTAAAACACTGGACAGGTGTATGAACCAAGAATAGCAAGTTTTCACCTCTGAGCTAACTCCAACTTATCTATTTTGATCTATCTTTTTGAGAGTGATCTTCCAAGGTACATAGGGTGTCTAGTACATCCATTGGCAAGCTAAAAGGGCCCACCATATACTCCTGGAGTTCATTTGGCTGGTGTAGATCAAGGATTTTGCAACACCTCTTCATCTTCAAGCACATACCTATCCATCTCTTCACAGTTAGGAAAATCAATGGAAGATTTGGTTGTAGCATCTTTAAATGAATAGGAGATTTATATCAGCATCTTTAAATTAATAGAAGATTTGGTTGTTGCAGTATCATGTGCATTGCTTGAATATGAAGAAATAAAACTCATGTATATATATACCCAATCGAATTCGATCCTTCGATCTTTCGTTTTCCTATTCTCGATCTCTCGATCATTCTGTATTTGAATATGCATTTGCAACGTCTTCAAATGTGAAAAGATTGAGTTCTGCACTTCATGTATTATCGTGGAATGCAAAGTCATCTTCTTTGTTTCACACTGACCTATCCTATCTCACGGCTTGATATGCCACAATAACAATTTAATTTCACATTTTGCAACCCCCCCCAAAAAAAAGGGATTATTAATATTTTCACCTTATACACTAGAGCCGTTTACATACTTAACATCTACTGAAGACCCCGTGAAGGTTTCACTTAATATCAGAAATGTGGGAGTTCGGGCATAGTGATTGAAACCTTTTAAGACTTTTCACATGACAATTATTTCAAAGACCTATGACGTAACAAAATTCAAGCAGCCAGTACACTCCAATAGAACATGCACATCCTTGAGGAAATCGAAATGCCTTTTTCACCCAAAAAGGAGAGTGTGGAACTTAAAATTCAGCCTCTTAAGAGAAATATACATTTACTTTTGATCGAAACAAGTTGAAACTTAATTCTTGCCTCTTAGATCTTTTATCCAAAATAATAGAGCCTCTCAAGTCAAATCTACATTCAGCTTTAATGGAAGGAAGGTTGAACTTACGTTTGGCCTTCATAGCTCTTTCAGCAAAATGAAGAGAGGCTCAAACTTAAGTTGGATGCTCTTCTAGAAAAAAGTTTCGGACTTTAACATTTAAGCTTAATTAGAGAATCAACATAAATTTGAATTTGTTTTAGTCAGGTCCTATGTGGATAGAACTTAAGTTGGAACAAGTTTGTGAGAAGCTAAGAGATTGGAACTATATTTTATTCTTAGTTTTAGTTTTGATGATTGGGGATGATAATGTTGATAACACGTTTGATGACTCGGGATGATAATGTTGATTTTATTATGTTGACATTTTTTTGTTATGATTTAAGGGAAATATAGATTTTTCATTTCAAAAGAAATGATGAGCATGATTTCTACTGAAATCCAAAGCAACGTTGTCGATAATGTATTCTCATAGGAAAGTTTATCAAAAATAAATTAGAAGCTGGCCTATAAATAGCATTAAAGTTCATATTTTCTATGATTTGACCCATAAAGAAGAAATGAAATTGTTCAATGGCACTCTTGAACAAGAAGAAAACTTTAAAGGATATGTGAATTTATTTATGAGAAATATAGGGTTCACATATAGTGATACAGGGAGCATTGTTCATGTTAAAGAAGATGTTCATGCACAAGCTGCACCATGTATTACATGTAAAGTGCTTTCAATGCTTAAAACATTAATGTGAATGATTTTTCTTATCATGAAGGAAACAATTGAAAAACGGAATAAAAACTTTCATACTGCTTGTTCTTGCTTCTTTGTGATCATCCATGGCTTCTATCATATCTTTTATTCATCTTTTCATATTTTATCTTTCTCATATACTTCTTTCTTCCTATCTTCTCTTACGCCTTCTCACTCCTTCCTTAATGATCACCCTCAAGGAATATGAGAATGTGTGGGCATACAAAAGGGTGTGTGTTGAGCGTGATAAGTCAAGGATCAAAATGAAAAACAGACACACAAAATGAAAATAATGGCAATACTATTATCCTATCAGTAAAGAATTGAGCTTCTTAGATCAATTTTTAATCAAAACAATGAACTATTATGAAAATAGTTATAGACCTTGCTTGTAGGTCACTCTATGGTTTCCAATATATCTGCACATTGAAATTTTGATTTAACATTAATGGCCTTCTATACATTTACATCTCTTTTTATAAGCCATACATAACACTTTGAATTGCCTCCATTTCAAATTCCAAGCTCATATTATGATGGAAATATTAACCTACTTTCTAGAAGATTTTTATCTTGAGATTTAACAATTTTGTCTCAAATCTTCAATCTAAGCTCCTAATACCTCACTCTTCAACAAGCCTTGTTACCAATGGACTTTTTGGGCGGAAGGGAGAGATGGAGAGAGAGAGAAGATTAGAGATGCACATACTTTCTTTTGGAGCCTCGAACCCCAATTACACAAACACACACACACACTATGCACCAAAAGGAACTTAGGCACATGCACGAAAAAGCACACATAACTTTCAGCTAGATGCAAGAAAATAAAGTCTATAGATTACTATAATAGACTATGGGCTAAAATTCAAAACCTTGTAGTGTCATAGATATTGAACTCATACAAGTGCATATAGTTTCAATAATGATGGAAAAATGAGCGTAGGGAGGTTACATTGGAATTGGGAAGCACTTAAGTTTCTCTTAAAAACCTTGTATAAGCCATGAAATAGAACGAAACTTGTAGAAATCACTCAAACATGAATATATATATTGTCTTTGTCTTCTTGTTATTATCAGAGAAATTTTATGTATTCTTGGGATTATTACTGAGGAATAACTATTATGTACTCAAAACTTTTAATTCAATTGATCCACACTCTCAAAGGTATTTGTAACTAAATTTGACCTACTTTAATAAATTTGAGCCACAATGTCAAGACTAGTTGTAAGCCTCACAACCAAAAACAAAGATAAACATTATATATATATATATGTATATATATATATATATATATATATATATATATATATATATATATATATATATATATATATATATATATATATATATATATATATTTATATATATATATACACACACACACATAAACATAATATATACTATTCAAGGCTCATAGAAGATGACAAAAAAAAATCAAGCTTAAGTTCATTGAGAGGCTTAAACTTATTTACGAGCCTCTTATCTGTTGGGTGGAATAGCTTAGAGGTTGGAGCTCAAGTTCAAGCCTCTTTTGATCAAACATCAATGTACATTTGTCTTGAGAGGTGAAAATTTGAGTTCAAGACTCTAGTCTTTTGGGTGGAACAACGAATAGGCTTGAACTTAAGTATGAGCATCCCAACATATGACCAAAAAGACTCAAAGTTAAGTGGATTGAGAAAATCCAAATTCGAGCCTTGTAGCATATGAACAAAAAGGCTTAAAATTAGGTTGATTGAGAAGCTCAAACTTAAGTTTGAGCCTTGTAGCACAAGTGTAAAAAACCTCAAACTCAAGTTGATTTAGAGTCTCAAATTGAAGTTCAAGCCTGTAGTCTTTTGGGTGTCAGAGCTAAGAGGTTGGAACTTAAGTTGGAGCCTTTTTCAATCAAATCTCAATGTAGATTTGACATGAGAAGCAAGAATTTGAGTTTGACACACTAGTTTTTTGGATGGAAACATTGAGAGGCTCAAACTTAAGTTTCAAACTCATATCATATTACTAAAAATACTAAACTTTAAGTTTATAAGGAGGCTACAAGTTATTTTTGAGCCTCATAGCATATGCCGAAAAAGAATCAAACTTACGTTACTTGACAAAATCAAAATTACTTGACAAAATTACGTTACTCTTTCACCCAAGAGAGTAGAGGCTCGAACTTAAATTATAGCCTCTCGTAATCAAATGTCATTGAAGATTTGACTTGAAAGGCTCAAATTCATTTTTACTCTTTTTGGTGAAAAGGTTGAGAGACTCAAGCTTAAGTCCAAGCCTATTGCTTTATAGAATAGGACCAAAAGGACTCAACCTTAAGTTGATTGAGATGTGCAAACTTATGTTTGAGCCTTATAGAGCCTCTACTCTTTTGTGTGGAAGAGTTAAGAGGCTCAAAAGTAAGTTTGAGCTTCTTTTGATCAAAGGTACATGTAGATTTGACTTAAGAGACCCCATTTTAACTTATAGACTCTATGCTTTCGTATAGAAAAGCTAAGAGGCTCACACTCTAAGCAATAAATCTCAATCTAAACAATTTCTTTATGAGCAAGCTAGAGTTACTTCCGTTAGAAAAAAATATCTACTCACATTGATGTCTTATGAGTAAACTAGACCTACTTTTCTAAAGTAATAATCTAAATGGATCCTTACAATTTACCTTCTCCATTTATCTTTTGCTTGAGAGAGATTATGGATGAGTGAACCTACATCCCATTCTTATATATGGAGTATCATTTCAACAATCTAATACATAACCTTTGATGAGGAAATTAGGTCTATGGATCATTATTGCTTTTTTCCTTGGCCAAAGAAGAAAAGCTCTTGAAGGGATTGTATTTTCACCATCCCATAGGATTCCATCATTCTTCCAACCCAACTATCATACCCTCACTAAGCTAAATACAAATTCTTCATAAAAGAATGGAACTCGAGTAAAATCCAATAGATAATGGACTCTTATAACTTCGAAATTTGATGAATCCCTTTTATATTAAAGCCAATGAGTCTTGGTTCAAATGATTTCATTTCTCTTGGATACCCGTTTATAATCATACTGCTTAGTCTTATGTACCAAGATAGAAATTAGGTAGACCTCATGATCCAAGGTTAGATTATTATACTTCCTTAGATCCCCTTTAAATTCTCTAAATATTCCTTGATCCACTTTTATTTTGAGTACTCTAATTTGTTGTGGGATATTTATTCTATGCCATATAGCTAATGTCTCTTCCTAGATAATCACTTGAAACTATAAGCACCCCTCAATGTTTTCTCATGAAATCATCTCATGAATCCCTTCTAATCGGTCTCCTAAATTTAATCACTATATGCTCTATCATTTAGCCAAGTGATAAATTTTACCAAGCTTTACTATAACTTCTGATATCCCATGGTTTCGCGTATACTTCTTTGAGACTCATTTGAAATCCATCATCCTAAATTTAAGCACTTTATGCATTATCATTTCGTCAAGTGGTAAATTGTACTAAGATTTATTGAGACTTGTGATCTCCTATGCTCTCATGTATACTTCTTTGAGACTCATCCAAAGGACACCATCCTTCACTTGCATGTTGTACAAAGGAGAATGATAAAAATTAAAGTTGAAATAAAGAATAAAAAAAGAAATTTTGTAGAGCATGTTGAAGAGATGTCTGATAACTTTATCTAAATGATGACTAGGAGATGCAATATGTGTCATTTTATAGATTATTTTACATATTTTTAAGTTGATTGTAAGATAAAAACGAAAAGGCATCATGTCATAGAATCATTTTCCAAAAGTAGAGGAACCATGAAGAGCAGATTACAAAGAGAAAGGTAGTACTCACAATGCACATACAATAGATATGTGATAGGATCAATAATGGATTACATGATTCTATATAGAGAAGAAGAACTAAAATGGTAAAACACAACATGAAACCTCAAGAAATTTAGCATATGGTTGACTGGATTTTATGGGATTCCCATACTTTAAACACAATTCACTGTGCATGTGGATTTCAAGGGGTCCAATTTAGAATATGCAAGCTTTCTTGGTGGACATAAATACGCTTAGGGTTCATTGGAGTTGCCCAATTCAAATTTGTTTTATTATTATAAACACAAAATTGTTTACCTTGATGTTAAAAGTAGACAAAATGCAATGGTGTTTTCCAAAAGATCACACATTAGACAATGTAAAAAGATTAGGCTCCTACACACTTATATGTCACAATGCACAAAATGCAAAATCTAACCTCCAAGAGAACATGCTCTTGAGGCAGAGGCACTCCTCTCTTGTGTCACCTTCAGGCACTCTAACAACCCCTTTCTAGATATGGGGTATCCCAAGGGTATCCAAAATCTTACCTCCAAGAGAACGTGCACTTGAGGCAGAGGCACTCCTCTCTTGTGTCACCTTCAGGCACTCTAACAACCCCTTTCTAGATATGGGGTATCCCACGGACACTATGCCCATTTACTTGTACAATTGCAATTTCAAAGTTAAATCTCGAGGGAGTAGGCTTCGGCTAAACCTCCATTAATAAAAAAAAGATGCTAATCCATACCAAGTTATAACAATGCCAATAAGGAGCAAGCATATAGTAGGATCATCATGTGACCATAAGCTCCCACAAGGAGCTACTTCACTGAAAGAGAAGGATTTCACTGAAAGAGAGCTAAAATGGTCCTAGTGTTAGGACGTTGGTGGCAAACCTTGCATAAAGATGCAAAATATATTTGGTGAAGAGGTATGACAATTGTTGAAGAGCAAAGAACCTTATTCAATGAGATGGCATGTTAGTAAGGTCCATGACAAGTAGTACAACCTTTGCTAGGAGGGGAATTGACTTTGTTGGTCCCATTACTCAACCTACATGGAACCCTTATGCAGAGTATAGAATTGTTGTTATCAATTATCTTAACAAATGCGTTGAAGCTGACAACTACGAATAATGATGCACATATTCAAACAAAGTTCCATTTCAAAATATTTTCATCATACATGTTCTACCACTAGAAGTCGTTAGCAATCATGGAGTACATCTTATTAATAATATTATTGAGTTCCTATTTGCATAATTTTCATTCTTCCATAATAAATCTCAGCCCTTACATCCATGAGAAAATGGATAAGTAGAGAGTTCCAATGAAGACTTGTGCCCAATGCTTACAAAGATAGTGAAGAATGGATGGCTTGATTTGGATAAAGTGCTCAATCATGCTATTTTGACATAGTGTATATAATACAAGAAAACTATAGGTGCCTCACCCCTTCAATCGTCCCCACGAAGAGAAATCTATGCTCAGGATTGACTTCTTTTTTCCTACCTTAAGAGTAAAATGAGATTACCAATGGGTTGCACATGGATTCCCTTTATCAATGGATGAGAAAAAACAATTGACTCATCTTAATGTAGTTATGAGCATTTATCATTCATGCAACGAACTAAATGATCATGTATCATCTCTAAGAGAGCAACAATAATGTCGTAGATTCAAAAACGGTGGTGAATATATCTTGTATACTCAATTCTTTTTTGAATTCAAAACAAAACTAAGTAGGCTATATCCAACATTGGATACCAATTTTTATGAGCATTGAATTCTAGTTCAGCTAGTTAACAATGATCTCTTCTTTGATATAGAAGATCCAATACTTGATGCAGTCTTATTATGTAGATCAAAAATACTACTAGAGGTATGCTTCTAATGGCCCATCATGCATACATGACTTGAGTGATCAAATTAGGGAGAAGGCTTCCTCCAAAACACATGTTCCTAGTATTGAAAAGATCAAGTAGATTGGGAGGTGAGGAGTTTTACATAAAAAAAACAAATCAGTAAATAGAAGGCCTAGGAGGGTTATGCAAACATCCCAATGGGAAGTTGCATAACTCAAGCACACATGGGCCCCAAATGGTCAAGTTCTAATCCAAATTCCTAAGACACACTCCTCTTTTCCAACAAAGGAAGGGAAGTGCTACTCAAACCCAAAAAATTGGGTAGCCACCAAAAAGATAGCCACATCACTAGAGCCTCAACATCAACCATAACATAAAGCACAAATGAAATGTTTTGGGAAGTGTAGTCACACCACACAAGTTGGATCCCAAAATACTAGATACACTCATCATATGGTTCGAAATGAATCTAAAGGCCCAAGAAGACTACACCTCACATGCATGAGAAGAAAGGATCCACAATCATTGTGAAGCATCACAAAGATGTGAGGTACCTCCAATAAATCTGGATCCCTAAGTCCAAAATTCTACTAAGAGAGGGATCCACATCATTTTGGAAGCCCAAAACTTGTAAACGCAAGTTATCTAGGCTCATGAAGTCCACAAATCAACCAAGAAACACACCACAATAATGCAAGGTAGCTCCAAAAAAAACGTGAACGCTAATATGGCAACACAAGGCCCAATCGTTCTTAGAGATCAACATGCTCAATCACATATAGTGACTCAATATATATGGGTACTCAAGTCACAAGCATCTTCCACATCCATTAAAAACATACCTTCCGCTCTCATATTTTCATTGTACCAAGGTATTCTCCTATCATTGGGGAAGGGAGAATAAACCAGGACCCGATTCTATGTGTAGGAGCCATATGGTTATTGCACAACTTTTCTTTTTGCACAAAAATTTAGATCTTTGCACTTTAGGTATGCATCCACTAAAGACCAAATTATACGTTATTATATCCACCACCATTGTGATATATAATGGATGAAGAAAAAATATTTTAAAGATAAGAAAGCTAACAAGCACACAAAGATTGGGGATGATAAGGAGGATGAGGAAAATGAGAGAGCTACATAAGGAAAATCTAAAAGATGATGAGGCAAAGGACCATGATTAGACCTCCCAACAAGGTCTCTACAAGTTTCATGTTGTTTCATCACTTTTACATTGTTTTTAAGAGATTTTTAAGTGCTTTCCAAGGCCAATATAACAACCCTACACGTGCTTTTCCGTCATTAGTGAAACTATATGCTCTTGTGGAGTACAATTTCTATGATAGTAAAATTTTCTGACTTCTAGCCCAAAATCTATTATAGTAATCCATATTCTTTAATTTTTTTCATCTAGTTGAAAGTTATGTGTCCAAACGAGTCAATGTAGGTGCATCTTTTGGTGGATAATGAACTTGAGTTTGAGTTTGAATTTTAATTAATTTTTGTGCAGCTTTCGAGTTAATTCATTAACCTTATATTCTTCAAATTGATTGGTCCTCTTGTGAAATTCATACTTTTGTCATGTATTTATGTTCAGACTTGTCAACATTTAGTACCACTAAAAGATGTTGGCAATAGCTCCAATTTGAGAACCATTTGACTAGCACTTACCATTCCATCTGTTTGTTATTATATCATCTACTATCATAATAGGAATTTTAATACAAGAACTTAAAACGGTATGGTTATCAAGTGCTAAATCATGCAAAAAGAAACATGCAATCACAAAAAAGGAATCGCTAGTAATAATTTCTGTATTGCAGATGTTTATGTATTATTCTTTTGGCAAACAAAGTCACTATTCTATCATGTAGATTGTCCGAATAGGTGTTATTGGGGATTTTGAGGGTCAGGTGACCATCCGCTCCCCCATATATATATATATATATATATATATATATATATATATATATATATATATATATATATATATATATATATATATGTATATATATATATATATATATATATATATATATATATATATATATATATATATATATATATATATATATATATATATATATATATATATATGTGTGTGTGTGTGTGTGTGTGTGTGTGCGTATGTGTGTGTGTATTTAGTAATCTACTTGCCTTATTATTGGACAAAGGGGATTCGATGCTCCCAAGAAATTATGTGCATCTACGCTCCACTCTCTCCCTCCATCTCCCCCTTCAGCCCAAACAGGAATTCATTGGCAACAAACCTTGTTGAAGATTGAGATTTTAGGAGGTTTAATGGAAGATTTAAGACCTAATTGCTAAACTTGGAGATGAATACCTTCTTGATACCAGGTTAGTATTTCCATCATAATATGAGATAGAAAGCATGCATTGAGGCAATTCAAAGTGCTATCTGTGGCTTAGAAAAAGAGCTAGAAATGTAGAAGGACATTGATGCTAATTCAGAATTTCAATGTGCAAATATTAGGGAAATTATAGAGTGCTCTACAAGCAAGATCTATAACTACTCTAATAATAGGTCATTGTTTTGATAAAAGCTTGAGCTACGAAGATTACATTCAAGTTTTTGAAATTGCAAGATTAAGAAATTTTCTAGAATTTGGAAGCATACAAATCTAGTTTCAAGGTTGTAACTCACAAAAAATTAGAAATCTGAAAAGTGAATTGCAAAATAATAATGTTTTTTTATAGCACGTAAATATTTCATCAATAACTTGATGTACATATCTTAGATTGAAGAGCTTTCAAAAGAAACCTTATGGCAAACAAGGTGATATATATATTTACTTAGTGTAGTCTCTCCCTCTATATATAGTGTGTGTGTGTGTCTGTGTATTAATGTAATTTCCTCATTATTTGATTGAGGGTTTACAAGGATCCTACGCAAGTGTGTGAATCTCTAAATCTCTCTCTCTCTCTCTCTCTCTGTCTCACTCTCTCTCTCTGTCTTCTCTCTCTCTCTCTCTCTCTCTCTCTCTCTCTCTCTCTCTCTCTCTCTCTCGCTCCATCTCCCCCTTCAGCCTAGAAAGGCCTTCATTGATAACAAAGCATTTTGAAGATTGAGGTTTTAGGAGCTTTAACGGAAGATTTAAAGCAAAACTCCTAAGCCTCAAGATCGGCATCTTCTTGATAGTAGTTTAGTATTTCCATCATAATATGAGCTAGGAACTTCCATCATAAATGATTATCTTTGATTGGAGTGCACCCGTTGCTTGAATTTTTTTTTTTTTTTTTTGAAGAAACAGGGATAATTTAAATTAATGGTGGCCATATACAAAGTGCCTTGGGCAGGAGACACCTGTCCCAGAGGAGAATTTACAAGTAGTAGTACATGTCTAGGCTTTTACAAGAGTACTGTTTAGCTAACAGTTTTTCCCATCTAGAGGGAGAATTTTCAGACAAAATCTTGAAGACATCATAGTTATTACAAGAAGCATCTCTGATTCTCCTAATACATGACAGAGAAGCATTTTTCAGAATAACAGGCAAAGTGATAAGGTAGTTCCTTTTTCTGCTACCAAATGTAGCCTCATTCCTACTGAGCCAAATGTACCAAAGAATGTAGCCCCTCCAAATATTCCACAGCAAAATATCCAAGTGATTACAGCAGCCAAGAATAACTTCCATTTTACTAAGTTTGGGGAGACCATTCACTAGAAGATACTTCTCCACAGCAGACCAGAAGTTTTTAGCATGATGACATTCAAGGAAGAGGTGTGAAACATCCTCCACAAGGCCACAAAATATACAGGATCCACCACTATTATAAATTTTCCTGATTTTATTACCACTCCAGAGGCCATGGTGTAACATCCTCCATTGAAGAAAAGAGTGTTTGCTGCAATCTGGAAAGGCCCACAGGGCTTTGAATCTGTAAGACCACTGGTGTGTAGACCAATTCACCTGCCATCTAGAGTTGAGCTTCTTCAGGATTTGATCAGCAGAACCTCTGTCATGTTTGAACTGTTTGAAGATGACATTAGCAACATCCACCAGATCAACTGTTTTCCTATGCCACATGTCCTTCTTTTCTATCAGCAAGATTCTGTGCTTTTGAATTACCTGCAAGCAAGACATAGACATATTAGTGCTTGAAAGGATTTCTTGTGCAGTCCTTACCCTAGCTCCACACATGTAGTTGTTCCAAGTAGTAATTCCAGCTTTGTGGCATTTGTGTTGCTTGATTGACAGGCTGTTTTTTTCACAGTAAGCAAGCCAACCCAACCATGGAGACTCCTACAAATAAAATTGAAGAGAACAGGCAAGTTCATTGGTGAGTTTAAAAGAGTTTTTAGCTTTGAACCAGGCCCTCCACATTCTGCAAACTAAGGGACTACCAAAAGGGGTGATGGGATGAGGGGAAGTTATAATGTCCCAAAGGTTGAGATTTTTCTAGGCCCTATAGTCAGAAAGACAGAATCTAGCAGTATTTCTTTTCAGAAGACAGGCCCAAGCATCATTACAGTCAATACATCTCAGAATCCATTTAGAAGCTAAGTTGTCTGCCATTTTCACAGGATTAATAATGCCCAATCCACCTTGATGTTTAGGGAGACAGCACACTTTCCAGGCCACTTTGGGGATTTTTTTTTATCAGACTTGCTTCCCCATAGGAAGTTCCTGGCTAGACTGATAGCCTGTCCAAGTTGCTTATTAGAAGGAGACCAACAAGCCAGGAAATAGACCAATTTTGGAAGAATGTAATGATTTAGAACAAAAGTTCTATGAGGGAGGGAGCTATTAGTATCATACCAATATGTCAAGTGTTTTTTAAACCTTTCAACCACCCAATCCCACCTTTGAGCAAAAGAAATTTGGAAACCCATGGGAATCCCCAGCAATCTAAAAATCTCTCCATCTTTGATAATGGTCATATGTCTTTAAAAAAATTTCATATGTCTTTAAAAAATGGTCATGTGAAAAGTGATTGTTTTGATCATAAGTTGAGCTAAGAAGCTCAAATTCAAGTGTTTCAAATTGCTAGACTAAGTAATTTTCTAGAATTTGGAAGGATACAAATGCAAAATCAAAGTTCTAAGTCAACAACGATTTGAAATCTAGATACTTGATTGCAAGAGAATAATGTTTTTTTTTTATAGTATGTCAATATTTCATCTATAACTTGATCTGCACTTCTCAAATTGAAGAGCTTTCAAAAGAGATTTAAGGAGATATATATCTTCCTTGAAGGTTGCAATTGAAGATTTTGAGTTGCAATGGGTCGAATCCAAAATATAGACAAATAGCTTTTCTTGCAAGGAACCTTATAAGTGTTTGGAACTTCATTTTGGGAGAGAATTATGGAAGATGTTGGATTTAGAGCTTGTGGTTTATCAGATTATGTATCATCTCATGTGATGTCAAGAAAAGCATTTGTAGTGAAATAAGAATGTCTAGTTTAAAAAGGAAATATCAAGAGTTTCAAAACATTTTTCGTTGGTTGGCACCTTACAAATTAGAGGTTAATCAAAGATTAACTCCAAAAATTCAACAATAACCCCATGATTTAAATCCTTATCATTGTACTCTCATTTATCGATGTGAAAAGTGGCCCCACAACTTTGTATAGCTTTTTGAAGTGTTGTGACACGAAAATCTCAAAAGTACCTTATATCTATATCTATATCTCTATGTGTGTGTGTATATAATATATATATATATATATATATATATATATATATATATATATATATATATATATATATATATATATATATATATATATATATATATATATATATATATATATATATATATATATATATATATATATATATATATATCTGTGTGTGTGTGTGTGTGTGTGCCTGTGTGTGTGTGTGATTTCCACATGTTTCGTGTTTTTTGATGGTTTATACATGGTTTTTAAGAGAGGTTCAAGTGCCTCCCAATGCCAATATAACATCCCTAGAAGCTTTCTTCAATCATTAGTGAAACTATATGCACCTGTGTGAGAACAATTTCTATGATAGTACATTTTTTTGCGTTTTAGTCCATAATCTATCATATTAATCCACAAACTTTAATTTTGTGCATCGAATTGAACGTTGTGTGTGTCCTTTGTGCGAACCATTCAATCTAGGTGCATCTTTTGGTGGCTAATGAGATTGAGCTTGAGTTTTATTGATGTTTGTGGAGCTTTCTAATTGATTCTTTGACCTTATACTCTTCCACTTGATTGGTGGTCTTGTGAAATTTAAATTGATATCTATCTTTGTGTTGAGACGACTTTTAACATTCAGGCCCTCCAAAAGATGTCGGTCATAGCTCTAATTGGAGAACCACTTGACTAGCCATTACCATTCCATTTATTTATAGTTGTATCATCCACTATCATAAGAGGAAATTTAATAGATGAACTTAAAAAATAAATTGAATGGCTTATCCCTATTTGACATGAAATAGTAAGAAAGTAGATGCCTTTCCCTTACTACTCCCTTGCAAAACTTTTGCTTGATTATTTTGCATTGATCTAGAGTATTTGGAGTCCTTGATGATTATTGCTACACCATGATGTAATTCTATGCGTGAAAATAAATTCTCTAGCTTCTAAATGTTTTTCTTTTAGGCCTTTGTGGAGGTTCCATGTTCCAAGTGTAGTGTATATGTAGCTTTGGAAGTTTGACAAATATTGAAAATCTTGCATGTCACACATACATGTACTCTAGTGAAAGAAATTTTAATGAGAGGAACTAGACTTTGGTCATCTTCATGTTGTCATGGAGCTATACTCTGATTAAAGTACCTCAAAGTTATTGTACTTGTTTCCCCCCTTTTTGAGATAAATATTGCATCATATTTGATCCCTTGGTCATGTTTTGTGCTTTTGACTTTGAAAATTATCCTACTTTTCTTGCATTTGTCACAATCTTCCAACTTATGCATATAGTAGAAGCATTGATGTATGCTATCTATACCTAGTTTCCAACCAAACATGTATTTTATTGTTTTGAGATCTCCTTCCATTTGCCATTAAACTTTAAATTTTCCAAACCCTTCAATTTCAAGCAAAGTGCCTTCTCTTGATGATCTTTGGTACTTGGAATGCTTATTCGAGGTAAGTAGGATGATAAGCTCTTTTGGTTAATGTTATTCAATGCAAAGGAAAGAAGCCGCCATAAGTGTGTTTTTCATTGTATTCCATAGTAGTTGCTATGAGCAGTTTTATGGGTTCGATTATCTTCTTCCAATTGCACACCCTTCAAATATCTATTCATCACTCCCAAGATTGTCCGGATAGGTGTTATTGGGATTTTGAGGGTCCTATGACCATCCCCTCCCCCATATATATATATATATATATATATATATATACATATATATATATATATATATATATATATATATATATATATATATATATATATATATATATATATATATACATATATATATATATATATATATAATATATATATATATATATATATATATATATATATATATATATATATATATATATATATATATATATATATATATATATATATATATATATATATATATATATATATATATATATATATATATATATATATATATATATATATATATGTGTGTGTGTGTGTGTGTGTGTGTGTGTGTGTGTACGTATATGTGTGTGTATTTATTAATGTACTTGCCTTATTATTGGACAAAGGGGATTGGATGCTCCCAAGAAAGTATGTGCATCTACGCTCCACTCTCTCCCTCCATCCCCCCCTTCAGCCCAAAAAGGCATTCATTGGCAACAAACCTTGTTGAAGATTGAGATTTTAGGAGGTTTAATGGAAGATTTAATACATAATTGCTAAACTTGGAGATGAATACCTTCTTGATACCAGGTTCGTATTTCCATCATAATATGAGATAGAAAGCTTGGATTGAGACAATTCAAAGTGCTATCTGTGGCTTAGAAAAAGAGCTCGAAATGTAAAAGGACATTGATGCTAATTCAGAATTTCAATGTGCAAATATTAGGGAAATTATAGATTTCTCTACAAGCAAGATCTATAACTACTCTAAGAATAGGTCATTGTTTTGATAAAAACTTGAGCTCCGAAGATTACATTCAAGTTTTTGAAATTGCACGATTAAGAAATTTTCTAGAATCTGGAAGCATACAAATCCAGTTTCAAAGTTGTAACTCACAAAAAATTAGAAATCTAAAAAGTGAATTGCAAAATAATAATGTTTTTTTTATAGCATGTAAATATTTCATCAATAACTTGATGTACATGTCTTAGATTGATAGCTTTCAAAAGAAACTTTATGGCAAACAAGGAGATATATATGTTTACTTAGTGTAGTCTCTCCCTCTATATAGTGTGTGTGTGTGTGTGTCTCTGTGTTAATGTAATTTCCTCATTATTTGATTGAGGGTTTACAAGGATCCCAAGAAAGTGTGTGAGTCTCTAAATCTCTCTCTCTCTCTGTCTTCTCTCTCTGTCTTCTCTCTATCTCTCTCTCTCTCTCTCTCTCTCTCTCTCTCTCTCCCTCCATCTCCCCCTTCAGCCTAGAAAGGCCTTCATTGATAACAAAGCATTTTGAAGATTGAGGTGTTAGGAGCTTAAATGGAAGATTTAAAGCAAAACTCCTAAAGCTCAAGATCGGCATCTTCTTGATAGTAGTTTAGTATTTCCATCATAATATGAGCTAGGAAGTTCCATCATAATATGATTATCTTTGATTGGAGTGGAGCCGTTTCTTGAACTTTGTTACGTGATACGTCTTTAAAAAATGGTCATGTTAAAAGTCATTGTTTTGATCATAAGTTGAGCTAAGAATCTCAAATTCAAGTGTTTCAAATTGCTAGACTAAGTAATTTTCTAGAATTCGGAAGGATACAAATGAAAAGTGGCCCCACAACTTTGTATACCTTTTTGAAGTGTTGTGACACGAAAATCTCAAAAGGACGTTATATCTATATCTATATCTCTATGTGTGTGTGTGTATATATATATATATATATATATATATATATATATATATATATATATATATATATATATATATATATATATATATATATATATATATATATATATATATATGTGTCTGTGTGTGTGTGTGTGTGCGTGTGTGTGTGTGATTTCCACATGTTTCGTGTTTTTTGATGGTTTATACATGGGTTTTAAGAGAGGTTCAAGTGCTTCCCAATGCCAATATAACATCCCTAGAAGCTTTATTCAATCATTAGTGAAACTATATGCACTTTTGTGAGTACAATTTCTATGATAGTACATTTTTTTGAGTTTTAGTCCATAATCTATCATATTAATCCATAGACTTCAATTTTGTGCATCTAATTGAACATTCTGTGTGTCCTTTGTGTGAGCCAATCAATTTAGGTGCATCTTTTGGTGGCTAATGAGATTGAGCTTGAGTTTTATTGATGTTTGTGGAGCTTTCTAATTGATTCCTTGACCTTATACTCTTCCACTTGATTGGTGGTCTTGTGAAATTTAAATTGAGATCTATCTTTCTGTTGAGACTTGACTTTTAACATTCAGGCCCTCCAAAAGATGTCGGTCATAGCTCCAATTGGAGAACCACTTGACTAGCCATTACCATTCCATTTATTTCTAGTTGTATCATCCACTATGATAAGAGGAAATTTAATAGATGAACTTAAAAAAGAAATTGAATGGCTTATCCCTATTTGACATGAAATAGAAAGAAAGTAGATGCCTTTCCCTTACTCCTCCCTTGCAAAACTTTTGCTTGATTATTTTGCATTGATCTAGAGTATTTGGAGTCCTTGATCATTATTGTTACACCATGATGTAGTTCTATGCTTGAAAATAAATCCTCCAGCTTCTAAATGCTTTTTCTTTTAGGCCTTTGTGGAGGTTCCATGTTCCAAGTATAGTGTCTATGTAGCTTTGTAAGTTTGACAAATATTGAAAATCTTGCATGTCACACATACATGTACTCTAGTGAAAGAAATTTTTATGATAGGAACTAGACTTTGGTCATCTTCATGTTGTCATGGAGCTATACTCTGATTAAAGTACCTTAAAATTATTGTACTTGTTTCTCCCCTTTTTAAGATAAATATTGCATCATATTTGATCCCTTGGTCTTGAATTGTGCTTTTTACTTTGAAAACTATCCTACTTTTCTTGCATTTGTCATAATCTTCCAACATATGCATAAAGTAGAAGCATTGGTGTATGCTATCTATACCTAGTTTCCAACCAAACATGCATTTTATTGTTTTGAGATCTCCTTCCATTTGCCATTCAACTTTAAATTTTCCAACCCCTTCAATTTCAAGCAAAGTGCCTTTTCTTGATGATCTTTGGTACTTGGAATGCTTATTCGAGGTAAGTATGATGATAAGCTCTTAGGGTTAATGTGACTCAATGCAAAGGAAAGAACCCGCCATAAGTGTGTTTTTCATTGTATTCCATAGTAGTTGTTATGAGCAATTTTATGGGTTCCATTATCTTCTTCCCATTGCACACCCTTCAAATATCTATTCATCACTCCCAAGATAATTCTTTCTAACCAAGATAATTCATTGCTTTTTGTATTCTTCGAACGTCAACATAAACAATGTTCTATTCATAATAATGAAAAATATTTGAATTCGGCAAAATTTAATGCAATGAGCCATCAACACATTTATCTCCACCAAGAAAGCTTCCAACATCTGAATTAGACTCCATCCAAGCCATATGCACACTTAATGGCGTTCTTAGTTGGTAATGCATAAATCCCTCTCATCTATGTGCACTAGTAACAACATTAAAAAGTGCTTGATACCATTTTTGACCAATACCTATTGCATCACAAACGTCAAATATATGTTGTGGTACTATCAAGACCATAACTTCTCTATAGAATTTATGCTTAAGTACCTCCCAAAGGTTACTAATAGATTGTTTTCCAACCTTATTCAACAATATTTCTCGATGTTTCATGTGGTATTCGACCATTTGAACTCTTCTTCTGTCTATAGAATCATGTATTCTCATTTTGGTTTATGTAAGATACCTATTTTATTTGTGTTTTTAGTACTACTGTAGTCATGTTCAAATGTGAAATTAAACATAAGGATAACATTTAGCTTGCTCTTAATAATATAATCTTCATGGATCCTCGAAGATTGGAAAGACATTCTATGTGTTGATTCTTCTCTTTCCTAGGCTACAATCAAGAGGAGAATATGTAGAATGATCTATATGATGATGCATATTTTTTGTCCGAGTCATCACAAAGTTTTCACATGTCTTTTTAACATGATATGCACAATTCTTCTTTTGATTCCTTAATTCAAGTTTAAGTTACTCATTCTCCTTTGAGACAATGCTAGAGAAGGATGGTGGCCTTCAAATGATATTCATAGAAGTATACATGAGAGCATCAGATGTCACAGCATACACTGCTTAAACATTTAGGAAACCAGTTATTAGGAATCCATGATATGATTTTATGAGAAGGCATCGATGGATGCTTATAGTTTCAATGAGAAGTTATTTTTTTTTTGTTTGTAACAATAGTCTTTGACAAGATAAGGAAGATCCGGTTGTTGGCTTGAGAAAGATTGGGAACTAAATTGATAACGTTTCATTACAGAGTTAGAAAAAATAGGGATAAAACTTACCATAGAATTATTAACCTCTTTCTTGGTGTTGAGTCATGAGAATGATGACCTGTATCATTTAAGAACATTAATACCCATGGATCTCCGAATCTCATATATAAATGCTTATGCATTTGTATGGTAAACTAAGAGGAAGAGAAAGACTACAGTTTTCATGAGTGTCAATAGAAACTCTTCCAATAGAACTTTTCCGAATTATATGGATGAGAAACCAAAGATATATGAGATAAAGATCACATATTTGCATAGACATGAGTCCAGCGTAGGACAAAAGTATTGCTTTCAATTACAATCATTGTTCAGAATACCTAGATTAGTAAGAGGGAAATTTATCATTTAAGCTCAAGAAGGGTCTGTTATCATTTGCTTATGGTATGTTTCTCTATGATGTTATGGTTTTCATCTTTATTAACTGCTCTTGATGAACAATGTTGTCAATATCAAGGTCCATGTTCAAAGTATTAAGTGAAATTGCACACAAAAATGCATCCTCTTTTGGATTTAGGGAAATCTCTTTCCAATGCTTACCCTTAGAGGCTTTTTAGGCTTTGTCATTTCTAATCGATACTAGGCATTGAACACTTGCTTGTGTGTCACATTCGAGGAATTTTCTACTTTCCATTAATTAACGACCATTATAATTTCGATTAATTCTACAAGGTGTAAGGAAGAGAAAATTATAAGATCAAACTTTCCTGGTCTGCTTTCATTTTGAGCTTCATAAACATGCCATCACGCCCATAAGAGACATTTTGGTGTACATTAACGGAAAATAAAGACTGTCATGAGATTGTAGACCATCTCTTCACAATCTTCTCATCATGGCGTCTCGAGTTTTGGAAATGGATTCTATGTGTTGATCTATGTCATCGTTGGAGAAAGTTATCACACATCTTTTGAAGATGCTCAGCATAGTTCCTCTTTTCATTCCTTAATCCAAGTACAAGGTTTTCATTCTCCTTTGAGACCATGCTAGTGAAGGATGGTGGCTTTGAAATGAGTCTCATAGGAGTATATATGAGAGCATGGGATATTTCAAGTCATAGTAAAGCTTAGTACAATTTATAAGTTCACCGCACTACATGAAGTATACATTGCTTAGCGAATTAGGAAACAAATTTGAAAAGATCCATGAGCTGGGTTACATGAGAAATCATTGATGGTAGTAATTATGGTTTCAAGTGAGTACCTTGGTGGAGGCATCAACGTTTTGGCTATTTTATTGAGTACTTTAGTGAGTAAACGCCCTTACAGTTCGAACTTCTTTGCGTCAGCATTTTTGCTCGTATTGACAAGCCGCCAGCATTTCGTCATCGATCTACAGACTCATCAGCTCATCAGCTCATCCACTGTTCGAGATTCTGGAATCCTTCAATAACTTCGGTGCTTCCGACAAACTAATTCGACGGTCCAGCTGTGTCATACTCGTTCGCTTCAGGCATATCAGTTACGGCGTTCCAATTAATCGCGTAAGTGTTCTCGAGATTGTTCTACTCCAGGATGGGCACGGGAAATGTGAAGACGGCTAAGAAAAGCAGGACGCTGAAGTCGCCCCCATTGATATGCATCGACAAGAAAGAGTGCAATCATTCGGGTTTCGGAACAGATTCGTCACTGATACATCTAAAGAAGGAGGTCTCCATTACTAACGTTCCTTCGTAAGTGTTTGAAAACTTAAACATGTATACAGACGGATCAGTCGGAGACAATCAATGCAGAGATATAGCAGCAGGTTGCGGAATCTACTTCGACTGGAAAAATGTTGGCGTTTCCCGGAACGTTAGCAGGCTTTATGATAAAGCTCATTGTAACGAGGATCTGTCAGCTAAGGCAGAGCTTGCGGCCATCTGTTTGGGATTGGAACATCTTGTGCAACATCAACCTTTGCCCGAAAGCAATGATAAGATAGAACGCCTATCCAAACACGTGATGATTTGGATAGACAGTGCCATAGCATTGCAAAGCATTAAGTGCTATTGCCAAAACACTTACACAGGTGAAATTTTCAAGTTGAAAGCAGACATCGACCAAAAGAGGAGGATCTTGGAGCGAATTGTTGAAGCAGTGCAGCAACTCTATCCTATTAGAGTGACAATGCGGAAGGTCGAAGCACACAGAGGTATTCGTGGAAACGAGATAGCAGACAGACTTGCGCGCGTTGGTCGTGTTCAGCCGGTTCCTATTCATGTATACCATGACGTAGGCAGGAAGGTGATGCCTGCCATCGATGAAGAGGCAGCCTGCATATATCGAATTCTAAAACTCGATCATCAACTCTTATTGGATAATACAAGTGCCTCTTTTTCTGAGAGCTGCAGGGATTCTACCAATCGTGCATCCGAAATAGATGATACTGGAGCAAATTGGTGCTTGACCAAGCAGAAGAGGTTAAGCTCTTTACTATCACCGAAACCTTCAATACGTGATATGGAACCAGATTGGCGCTTGACAAAGCAGAAGATCAGCTTAACTCGTGGTCTGCTATTGCCAAATTCTTCTTCAATAACTGCCAACTATGAGTACCTGTCGTTAAGACCACAAACAGCGCGAACACTGTTATTGTGCAGTGTTTAATTGAAACAGGGTCATCTTTGTAGCCGAAATATGGCGCTCTGAATAGCATTTCGATTTCCTCAAGGATGCGCATGTTCTATTGGAGTGTACTGGCTGCTTGAATTTTGTTACGTCATAGGTCTTTGAAATAATTGTCATGTGAAAAGTCTTAAAAGGTTTCAATCACTGTGCCCAAACTCCCACATTTCTGATATTAAGTGAAACCTTCACGGGGTCTTCAGTAAATGTTGAGTATGTAAACGGCTTTAGTGTATAAGGTGAAAATATTCATAATTCCTTTTTTTGGGGGGTTCCTAAATGTGAAATTAAATTTTTCTTGTGGCATATCAAGCTGTGAGATGGGATAGGTCATTGTGCAACAAAGAAGATGATTTTGCATTCCACGATAATACATGAAGTGCAGAACTCACTGTTTTCACATATGAAGACGTTGCAAATGCATATTCAAATACAGAATGATCGAGAGATCGAGAATAGGAAAACGAAAGATTGAAGGATCGAATTCGATTGGGTATATATATACATGAGTTTTATTTCTTCAAGCAATGCACATGATACTGCAACAACCAAATCTTCTATCAATTTAAAGATGCTGGTATAAATCTTCTATTCATTTAAAGATTCTACAACCAAATCTTCCATTGATTTTCCTAACTTTTGATTTTCTCGAGCATAATTTTCCTAACTATGGATTTTCCTAGCACGATTGTCCTAACTTTGGATTTTTTCTAGGTACACTATCTTAATTTTGATTTCAATTTCAATATATCATGATCAACTTAAGTTTTTACTTTCAATTAAATCACGAATTTATCAAGGCATGAATTAAAAGCTTCAAGTACATAAAAGTTATTCTTTAGTAATAACCCCATGAAAACATAACAAATGCAATCAAAGGGTAGACACAGGAAAATTTCTCTGATAATAACAAGAACGCAAAGATCAAGAAATGGAGCTATCAATGTAGGTGCATCTTTTGATGGCTGATGATCTTGAGCTTGAGTTTGCTTTTTATTGATGTTTATGGAGCTTTACGTTACCTTAAAGGTGTTACCTTAAGGTTGTGATGAATTGAAATAGTGTCTTTTAAACAATCAATCCTCTCTCTCTCTGCCTCTAATCAGAAGATCTTTATATAAAGAAATAGTGACTTGGAGCCTCAAACTCAAATAGTGACTTAGATTTTTGCACTTGAAATGGCTTCTATATCGAATGAAATATCATGCCACATGTAGTGACTATATCATCAACCTACATATATAATTGAATTCATTTTGTAACATCACCCTCTCAAACTTATATTTTTTAATGTAAATATCCATACAAATTTCATGTCCGACTAATGTACATGCCAATAGTAATGAGCAAGAAGCAAGTATATGTTGTTAGCACTTGCAATGGTTGTCTCCTCAAAATCAGTTGATTTTTCACTATGACTACAAATTTGACACCTATTTTAGCCCATGAGTTAGAAGGTACACTACACATTTTCCTAACTATGGATTTTCCCGAGCATAATCATCCTAACTATGGATTTTCCTAGCATGATTTTCCTAACTTTTGATATTTTTTAGTTACACTATCTTAATTTACGTATTTTGATTTCAATTTCAATATTTCATGATGATGGAAAATGTTTTACTTTTGGTTGAAATACCAATGGATTTATAGAAAAGGTGGAGAGAAGGATTCCTCCAATGGATTTATAGAAAAGGTGGAGAGAAGGATTCCTCCACATTGAAGAGGTCCATTCATCTTTAACCCTAACAAGAAATTATATTTTTATATTGCACAATTTTTAGTACAGCAAGTGTTTTGCTACCAAGTTTCGCTTTCATCTTATGTTTTTTCTTTCAATGGAGTCACGACTTTATCAAGGTATGAATTGAATGTATCGAGTAAGTAATAGTTATTCCTCAGTATTAATCCCACTAGTTATAAGTGAAAGAAACTTCACTTTGCAAATTATATTTTTCTATGCAAATATCGATACGAATTTCTTGTCGAACTAATGTACATGTGATAGTTATGAGCGAGAAGCAGATAGATGCTTTTAACAATCCAAGTAAATTCTCTAAGTGTATTTGTGTGCTCAACAATTCAGGTTAGAACTCAAGTGGCATGAAGCTATGTACCCACAATGCCTCAATTCATAAACTAGAAAACGAGTCTCACAATCAAAGTGGCATCTTTTAACATCAAGGTAAACAATGTCGTGTTTATAATAATGAAACAAATTTGAATTAGAAAACTCTAATGAACCCTAAACATAAAGCTTCCAAATTCTAAATTCAACTCCTTGAAAGCCATATGCACACAGAATTGTATTGGAAGTATGGGAAACATATCAAATCCCTTTATTCTATGCGCACTCATAAAAATATTAAAAAGCTCCTGATACCCTTGTTGACTCATACCTATTGCATCACAAACATCTAATATATGTTGTGGTATTACCATGCCCATGCTTAAGTGCCTCCCAAAGATAAATATTTGATGGGTTGTCAACCAAATGCTAAATTTCTTAAGGTTTCATGTTGTGTTTTACCATTTGAGTTCTTCTTCTCTTTTTAGAATCATGTAATCCATTATTGATCCTGTCACATATCTATTGTATGTGCATTGTGAGTACTACCTTTCTCTTTGTAATCTGCTCTTCATGGCTCCTCTAGTTTTCAAAAGAGATTCTATGACATGATGCCTTGCCTTTGTTATCTTACAATCACCTTGAACATCTATAAGATAATTCATAAAGTGACACATATTGCATCTCCTAGTCCTCATTTAGATAAAGTTATCAGACATGTTTTCAACATGATCTACAAAATTTCTCCTCTTATTCTTTATTTCAAATTTAATTTTATCATTCTCCTTTGTAGACCATGTGAGTGAAGAATGGTGTCATTTAAATGAGTCTCAAAGAAGTATACATTAGAGCATAGGAGATCACAAGTTTTAAACAATCTTAGTATAATTTAACACTTGACTAAATGATAAATCATAAAGTGCTTAACTTTAGGATGATGGCATTCAAATGAGTCTCAAAGAAGTTTACACGAGACCTTGGGATATCAGAAGTTATAGTAAAGCTTAGTAAAATTTATCACTCTACTAAATGATAGAGCATATAGTGATTAAATCTAGGAGACCAACTAGAAGGGATCCATGAGATGGGTTTCATGAGAAAACATCGAGGGGTACTTATAGTGTCAAGTGATTATCTAGGAAGAGACATTAGACATATGGCATATAATAAAATCCCATAAGAAGTTAGAGTACTCAAAAATAAAAGTGGATCAAGGAATATTTGGAGCATTTAAAGGGGATCTAAGGAAGTATAGTAATCTGATCTTGGATCGTGAGGTCTACCTAATTTCTATCTTGGTAAATAAGACTAAGTAGTATGATTATAAATGGGTATCCAAGAGAAAGGAAGTCATTTGAACCGACTCATTCGACTTTAATATAAAAAGGATTCATGAAATTTCAAAGTTATAAGAGTCCATTATCTATTCGATTTTACTCGATTTCCATTCTTTTATGGACAATTTGTATGTAGTTTGGTGAGAGTGTGATAGTTGGGTTGGAAGAATGATTGAATGCTATGGGATAGTGAATATACGTTCCCTTCAAGAGTTTTTCTTTTATGGCCAAGGAGAAATGCAATAATCATCAATGGATAGAAAGTTTCATTAAACATGAAGAAGGAGACATCTCCTTAGGACATTGATTTATCGAAGAGAAGATATGTTCTTCTAAAAGAGTATTTTCACCAAAACAAGATAGAGCCGAGCTTAAGATTGATTCTTTCAATCAACTTAAATTTGGGTCTTTTTGGTTATATGCGATGAGGCTTGAACTTAATTTTGAGTTTTTCAAGTAAGGTAAGTTTGATTAGTTTTGGACACATGCTATGAGGCTCAAACATAACTTCCAACCTCTTAATAAACTTAAAGTTTTGTGGTTTTCGTTATATGATATGTTTGAAAATTAAGTTTGAGCCTCTCAACATTTCCATCCAAAAAAGTAGTGTCTCAAACTCAAATTCGAGCTTCTCATGTCAAATCTACATTGAGCTTTGATTGAAAAAGCCTCCAAATTAAGTTCCAACCTCTTAGCTCTACCACCCAAAAGAGTGGAGGATTTATCTTCAATTTGAGACTCTGAATCAACTTGAGTTTGAGATTTTTTGCACCTATGCTATGAGGCTCGAACTCAAACTTTAGTTGGATTCTCTCAATCAACTTACGTTTGAGCCTATTAGCTTTCCCACCCAAAACACTAGTGTCCTGAACTCAAATTTGAGCCTCTCAAGACAAATGTACATTGATTTTTGACCAAAAGAGGCTTGAGCTTGAGGTCGAGCCTCTAAGCTATTCCACCCAATAGATAAGAGGCTCGTAATAAGTTTAAGCCTCTCAATGAAATTAAGGTTGATTTTTTTTGTCATCTTCTATGAGCCTTGAAAAGGAGCCTCTCAAGTCAAATCTACAGTTAGCTTTGATCAAAAGAGGTTCGAACTTAAGTTTGAGCCCTTTTAGCTCTTCCATCCAAAAGAATAGAGGCTCACAATTAATTGATATGTTGAGGGTTACACTAACGTTTGAACCTCTCACCTTTTCCATCCAAAAGAGTAGTGTCTCGAACTCAAATTCAAATATCTCAATTCAAATCTAGGATGTTGAGTGTTCATAAGAAGAGGCTCAACCTTGATTGTGAGCCTCTTAGCTCTTTCATCCAAAACAATAGAGGCTCAAGCTTGCCTTTGAGCATCATTGCTCTTCAACCTAATAGAGAAGAGGTTGGAACTTAAGTTTGATCCTCTCAATCAACTTAAGTTGGACTTTTTTTGGTCATATGCTACGAGGCTCGTCTTCAAGTTTCGGCTTCTCAATCAATTTAATTTTGAGTCATTTTGGTCATATGCTACTTGTCTCAGACTTATGTTGGAGCCTTTCAATCAACTTACTTTTAAGTGTTTTTGGTCATATGCTATGAGATTCAAACTTAAGTTAAAGCCTCTCACTACTTCCACTCAAAAAGTAGAGTCTAAAACTCAAACTTGAACCTCTTAAGTCAAATCTAGATTGAGCGCTTATCAAAACAAGCATAAACTTAAGTTTGAGCCTCTTGCTCTTCCATCCAAAAGACTAGAGGATTGAAATTATGTTAGAGCATCTTCATGAGCTTAACTTTGATTTTTTTAAAATCATAATGCTACAAAGCTCAAACTTAATTTTGAGCCTCTCGGTTTACTTAAATTTTGAATCTTTTTGGCCACATGCAAGGGGGATAACTTAAGCCCGAGCCTCTCAACTTTTCTAACCAAAAGAGTAGAGTCTCCAATTTAAAATTGAGCCTCTCAACTTGAATCTACATTTACCTTTGATTGAAGAGGCTTGAACTTAACTTAGAGCCTCTTAGCTCTCCCACCCAGCATATTAGAGGCTCGAACTTAAGTTTGAGCCTCTCAATCCACTTGAATTTGAGTCCTTTTACTCATATGCTTCTACGTGTGCATTTATAGTTGAGCCTCTCAATCTACTTAACTTTGTGTCTTTTTGGTCATATGCTAGAGGCTCCAACTAAAGCTCGAGCATGTTAGCTTTTCCATCCAAAAGAGCACTTTCTCAAACTCAAATTTGAGCCTCTCAAGTCAAATCTACATGGAGCTTTGATCGAAAAAGGATCCAACATAAGTTGGAGCCTCTTAGCTCTCCCACCCAAAAGTGTAGAGGCTTGAACTTAAGTTTGACTCTCTTAGATCCTCTATCCAAAATATTAGAGTCTCAAATTTAAGTTCAAGCCTCTCAGTTAACTTAAGTTTGGGTTTTTTTCATCATATACTATGAGGCTTGGACTTAACTTTGAGCCTCTAAATTAACTCAAATTTGAGTCTTTTTGGTCATATCCTATGAAGTTCAAGCCTCTTTCTTTTGCACCCAAAAGAGTAAAGTCTCAAACTTAAAAGCAACCCCGTCAACTCAAATCCACATTTACCTTTGATCGAAATGGGTTCAAACTTAATTTCTAGCCTCTTAACTTGTCCACCCAAAAGAGTAGAGGCTAGAACTTAAGTTGGATCCTCTTCGCTCTTTCACCCAAAGGATTAGAGGTTCGAACTTAATTTCGCCTCTCAATCAACTTGAGATTTTGTTTTCCTAGTCATATGCTTTGAGACTTGAACTCAAGTTCGAGCATCTCAATCAGCTTAAGGTTGAGTTTTTTTGGTCATATACCCTGTTGGCTTTTTCACCCAAAAAGGAGAGTGCAGAACTTAAAATTCAGCCTCTTAAGAGACATATACATTTACTTTTGATCGAAAAAAGTTGAAACTTAATTCTTGTCTCTTAGATCTTTTATCCAAAATAATAGAGCCTCTCAAGTCAAATCTACATTCAGCTTTAATGGAAGGAGGGTTGAACTTATGTTTGGCCTTCTTAGGTCTTTCAGCAAAATGAACAGAGGCTCTCTTACCCCTTCTCACTCCTTCCTTAATGATCACCCTCAACGAATATGAGAATGTGTGGGCATACAGAAGGGTGTGTGTTGAGCGTGATAAGTCAAGGATCAAAGTGAAAAACAGGCACACAAAATTAGAATAATGGCAATACTATTATCCTATCAGTGAAGAATTGAGCTTCTTAGATCAATTTTTAATCAAAACAATGAACTATTATGGAAATAGTTATAGACCTTGCTTGTAGGTCACTCTATGGTTTCCAATATATCTGCACACACATAACACTTTAAATTGCCTCCATTTTAAATTCCAAGCTCATATTATGATGGAAATATTAACCTAGTTTCTAGAAGATTTCGATCTTGAGATTCAACAATTTTGTCTTAAATCTTCGATCTGAGCTCCTAATACCTCACTCTTCAACAACCTTGTTACCAATGGACTTTTTGGGCAGAAAGGGGGAGATGGAGGGACAGAGAGGATAAGAGACACACATACTTTCTTTTGGAGCCTCGAACCCCAATTACACAAACACACACACACACACACACACACTTAGGCATATGCACCAAGAAGAACTTAGGCACATGCACAAAAAAGCACACATAGATTTCAACTAGATGCAAGAAAATAAATTCTATAGATTACTATAATAGATTATGGGCTAAAATTCAAAACATTGTAGTGTCATAGATATTGAACTCACACAAGTGCATATAGTTTCACTAATGATGGAAAAATGAGCGTAGGGAGGTTACATTGGCATTGGGAAGCACTTAACTTTCTCTTAAAAACCTTGTATAAGCCATGAAATAGAACGAAACTTGTAGAAATCAGTCAAACATGAATACATATATTGTCTTTGTCTTCTTGTTATTATCAAGCTTAAGTTCAATGAGAGGCTTAAACTTAATTACGAGCCTCTTATTTGTTGGGTGGAATAGCTTAGAGGTTGGAGCTCAAGTTCAAGCCTCTTTTGATCAAAGATCAATGTACATTTGTGTTGAGAGGCAAAAATTTGATTTCAAGACTCTAGTCTTTTGGGTGGAACAACTAATAGGCTTGAACTTAAGTATGAGCATCCCAACATATGACAAAAAAGACTCAAGGTTAAGTTGATTGAGAGAATCCAAATTAGAGCCTTGTAGCATATGAACAAAAAGGCTTAAAATTAAGTTGATTGAGAAGCTCAAACTTAAGTTTGAGCGTTGTAGCACACGTGTAAAAAACCTCAAACTCAAGTTGATTTCGAGTCTCAAATTGAAGTTCGAGCTTGTAATCGTTTGGGTGTCAGATCTAAGAGGTTGGAACTTAAATTGGAGACTTTTTCAATCAAAGCTCAATGTAGATTTAACATGAGAAGCTCGAATTTGAGTTTGACACACTAGTTTTTTGGATGGAAACATTGAGAGGCTGCAAGTTATTTTTGAGCCTCATAGCATATGTAGAAACAGAATCAAACTGACGTTACTTGACAAAATCAAAATTACTTGACAAAATTACGTCACTCTTTCACCCTAGAGACTAGAGGCTTAAAATTAAATTATAGCCTCTCGTAATCAAATGTCATTGAAGATTTGACTTGAGAGACTCAAATTCAACTTTACTTTTTTTGGTGAAAAGGTTGAGAGACTCAAGCTTAACTCCAAGCCTATTGCCTTGTAGCATAAGACCAAAATGACTCAACCTTAAGTTGATTGAGATGTGCGAACTTATGTTTGAGCCTTGTAGAGCCTCTACTCTTTTGTGTGGAAGAGTTAAGAGGCTCAAACTTAAGTTTGAGCTTCTTTTGAGCAAAGGTACATGTAGATTTGACTTAAGAGACTCCATTTTAACTTATAGACTCTATGCTTTCGTATAAAAAAGCTAAGAGGCTCACAATCTAAGCAATAAATCTCAATCTAAACAATTTCTCTAGTGAGAAAGCTAGAGTTACTTCTGCTAGAAAAAAATATCTACTCACATTGATGTCTTACGAGTAAACTAGACCTACATTTCTAAAGTAATAATCTAAATGGATCCTTACAATTTACCTTCTCCATTTCTCTTTTGCTAAAGAGAGATTATGGATAAGTGAACCTACATCCCATTCTTATATATGGCGTATCATTTCAACAATCTACTATGATAACCTTTGATGAGGAAATTAGGTCTATGGAGGCAAGATCTCCTCATCATACTCTATTAGAAGAACATGTCTTCTCTTCCATCATTCTTCCAACCCAAATATCACACCCTTACTAAGCTAAATACAAATTCTTTATAAGAGAATGGAACTCGAGTAAAATCCAATAGATAATGGACTCTTATAACTTTGAAATTTGATGAATCCCTTTTATATTAAAGCCAATGAGTCTTGGTTCAAATGATTTCATTTCTCTTGGATACCCATTTATAATCATACTCCTTAGTCTTATGTACCAAGACAAAGATAAGGTAGGCCTCATGATCCAATTTCAGATTATTATACTTCCTTAGATCCTCTTTAAAATCTCTAAATATTCCTTGATCCACTTTTATTTTTGAGTACTTTAATTTGATGTGGGGTATTCATTCAATGCCATATAGCTAATGTCTCTTCCTAGATAATCACTTGAAACTATAAGAACCCCTCAATGTTTTCTCATGAAATCATCTCATGAATCCCTTCTAATCAGTCTCCTAAATTTAATCATTATATGCTCTATCATCAGCCGAGTGATAAATTTTAACAAGCTTTACTATAACTTCTGATATCCCATGGTCTCGTGTATACTTCTTTGAGACTCATTTGAATGCCATCATCCTAAATTTAAGCACTTTATGCTTTATCATTTAGTCAAGTGGTAAACTATACTAAGATTTATTGAGACTTGTGATCTCCTATGCTCTCATGTATACTTCTTTGAGACTCATCTAAAGGACACCATCCTTCACTTGCATATTCTACAAAGGAGAATGATAAAAATTAAAGTTGAAATAAAGAATAAGAAGAGAAATATTGTAGAGCATGTTGAAAAGATGTCTGATAACTTTATCTAAATGATGACTAGGAGATGCAATATGTGTCATTTTATATATTATTTTACATATTTTTAAGTTGATTGTAAGATAAAAACGACAAGGCAACATGTCATAGAATCTCTTTCCAAAAGTAGAGGAACCATGAAGAGCAAATTATAAAGAGAAAGGTAGTACTCACAATGCGCATACAATAGATATGTGACATGATCAATAACGGATTACATGATTCTATATAGAGAAGAAGAACTCAAATGGTAAAACACAACATGAAACCTCAAGAAATTTAGCATATGGTTGACAACCCAACAAATAATTATCTTTGGGAGGCACTTAAGCATGGGCATGGTAACACCATAACATATATTAGATGTTTGTGATGCAATAGGTATAAGTCAACAAGGGTATCAGTTCTTTTTAATATTGTTATGAGTGCACATAGATTAAAGGGCTTTTATGGGTTTCCCATACTTTAAACACCATTCAGTGTGCATATGGCTCTCAAAGTCCAATTTAGAATATGCAAGCTTTCTTGGTGGATATAAATATGTTTAGGGTTCATTGGAGTTCAAATTTGTTGCATTATTATAAACACAAAATTGTTTACCTTGAAGTTAAAAGTAGACAAAATGCAATGGTGTTTTCCAAAATATCACACACTAGAAAACGTAAAAAGAGTAGGCCCATACACACTTATATGTCACAATGCACTAAATGCAAAATCTTACCTCCAAGAGAACGTGCTCTTGAGGAAGAGGTGAAGGTTGGATCCCCATCTACGGCAGGACACCTTGTGGGCCTAAGGCCATTGTAACAACATTGAAACTAGTTGCCTTCAGGTACTCCTCTCTTGATTCACCTTCAAGCACTCTAACAACTCCTTTCTAGATACGGGGTATCCCAAGGGTACTATGCCCATTTATTTGTAAAATTGCAATTTCAAAGTTAAATCTCGAGGGAGTAGGCTTCGGCTAAACCTCCATTAATAAAAAAAGATGCTAATCCATACCAAGTTATAACAATGCCAACAAGGAGCAAGCATATAGTAGGATCGTCATGTGACCATAAGCTCCCACAAGGAGCTAGTTCACTGAAAGAGAGGGATTTAGAAGAAAGCTGGCAAAACTTTGTAATAATAGGCGATCAATCCTATAGAGGAGTTCGAGAGAATTTCCTACCACTATGCATACATGAAGACAATTTCATGGTAATGCTCAAGATTGCACATGTAGGGGTAGAAGAGGGACATTTCTCTGTGGAACAATGTGCTAAAATGGTCCTTGTGTTGGGACGTTGGTGGCAAACGTTGCATAAAGATGCAAAACATATTTGGTGAAGAGGTATGACAATTGTTGAAGAGCAAAGAACCTTATTCAATGAGATGGCATGTAAGTAAGGTCCATGACAAGTAGTACAACCTTTGCAAGGAGGGGCATCGACTTTGTTGGTCCCATTACTCAACCTACATGGAACCCTTATGTAGAGTATAGAATTGTTGTTATCAATTATCTTAACAAATGCGTTGAAGCTGACAACTACGAATAATGATGCACATATTCAAACAAAGTTCCATTTCAAAATATTTTCATCATACATGTTCTTCCACTAGAAGTCGTTAGCAATCGTGGAGTACATTTTATTAATAATATTATTGAGTTCCTATTTGCATAATTTTCATTCTTCCATAATAAATCTCAACCCTTATATCCATGAGAAAATGGATAAGTAGAGAGTTCCAATAAAGACTTGTGCCCAATGCTTACAAAGATAGTGAAGAATCGATGGCTTGATTTGGATAAAGTGCTCAATCATGATATTTTGACATAGTGTATATAATACAAGAAAACTATAGGTCCCTCACCCCTTCAATCGTCCCCACGAAGAGAAATCCATACTCACGATTGACTTCTTTTTTCCTACCTTAAGAGTAAAATGAGATTACCAATGGGCTGCACATGGAGTCTCGTTATCAATGGATGAACGTGAGAAAAAACAAGTGAATCATCTTAATGAAGTTATGAGCACTTATCAGTCATGCAACGAACTAAATGATCATGTATCATCTCAAAGAGAGCAACAATAATGTCATACATTCAAAAACGGTGGTGAATATATCTCGTAAACTCATTTCTTTTTTTAATGCAAAACAAAACTAATTACGCTATATCCAACATTGGATGCCAATTTTTATTAGCATTGAATTCTAGTTCAGCTAGTTGACAATGATCTCTACTTTGATATAGAAGATCCAAGACTTGATGCATTCATATTATGTACATCAAAAATACTACTAGAGGTATGCTTCTAATGGCCCATCATGCATACATCACTTGAATGATCTAATTAGGGAGAAGGCTTCCTCCGAAACACATGTTCCTAGCATTGAAAATATCAAGTAGAGGGGGAGGTGAGGAGTTTTACATAATAAAAAATCAGTAAATAGAAGGCCTAAGAGGGTTATGCAAACATCCCAGTGGGAAGTTGGATAACTCAAGCACACATGGGTCCTCAAATAACTCCTCAAAGCTCCAAATGGTCAAGTTCTAATCCAAATTCCTAAGACACACTCCTCTTTTCCAACAAATGACGGGAACTGCTACTGAAACCCAAAAAAACAAGGTAGCCACCAAAAAGATAGCCACATCACTAGAGCCTCAACATCAACCACAACATAAAGCACAAACGAAATGTGTAGAGACGTGTAGTTACACCACACAATTTGGAGCCCAAAATACTAGATACACTCATCATATGGTTCGAAATGAATCTAAAGGCCCAAGAAGAATACACCTCACATGCATGAGAAGAAAGGATCCACAATCATTGTGAAGCATCACAAAGATGTGAGGTCCATCCAATAAATCTGGATCCCTAAGTCCACAAATCAACCAAGAAACACACCACAATAATGCAAGGTAGCTCCAAAAAACAGGTGAACTCTAATATGGCAACCCAAGGCCCAATCGTTCTTAGAGATCAACATGCACAATCACACATAGTGACTCAATATATATGGGTACTCAAGTGACAAGCATCTTCCACATCCATTGGAAACATACCTTCCGCTCTCGTATTTTCATCGTACCAAGGTTTTCTCCTATTATTAGGGAAGGGAGAATAAACCAAGACCCAATTCTATGTGCAGGAACCATATGATCATTGCACAACTTTTCCTTTTGCACAAATGGGAGAGCTACATAAGAAAAATCTAAACGATGATGAGGCAAAGGACCATGATTAGACCTCCCAACAAGGGTTTCTACAAGTTTCATGTTGTTTCATCACTTTTACATGGTTTTTAAGAGATTTTTTAGTGCTTTCCAAGGCCAATATAACAACCCTACACGTGATTTTCCATCATTAGCTCTTGTGGAGTACTATTTCTATGATAGTAAATTTTTTTTTACTTCTAGCCCAAAATCTATTATAGTAATCCATATTCTTTAATTTTTTTCATCTAATTGAACGTTATGTGTCCAAAGCGAGTCAATGTAGGTGCATCTTTTGGTGGATAATGAGCTTGAGTTTGATTTTGAATTTTATTAATTTTTGTGGAGCTTTTGAGTTAATTTCTTAACCTTATATTCTTCAAATTGATTGGTCCTCTTGTGAAATTCATAATTTAGTCATGTCTTTATGTTGAGACTTGACTTTCAATATTTAGTACCACTAAAAGATGTTGGCAATAGTTCCAATTTGAGAACCATTGGACTAGCACTTACCATTCCATCTGTTTGTTATTGTATCATCTACTATGATAATAGCAATTTTAATACAAGAACTTAAAATGGTATGGTTATCAAGTGCTAAATCATGCAAAAGGAAACACACAATCACAAAAAAGGAATGGCTAGTAATAATTTTTGTATTGGAGATGTTTATGTATTATTCTTTTGGCAAACAAGGTCACTATTCTATCATGTAGATTGTCTGGATAGGTGTTTTTTGGGATTTTGAGGGTCATGTGACCATCCCCTCCCCCATATATATATATATATATATATATATATATATATATATATATATATATATATATATATATATATATATATATATATATATATATATATATATATATATATATATATATATATATATATATATATATATATATATATATATTTGTGTGTGTGTGTGTGTGTGTGCGTATGTGTGTGTGTATTTATTAATGTAGTTGACTTATTATTGGACAAAGGGGATTGGATGCTCCCAAGAAAGTATGTGCATCTATGCTCCACTCTCTCCCTTCATCTCCCCCTTCAGCCCAAAAAGGCATTCATTGGCAACAAACCTTGTTGAAGATTGAGGTTTTAGGAGGTTTAATGTAAGATTTAAGACATAGTTGCTAAACTTGGAGCTGAATACCTTCTTCATACGAGGTTAGTATTTCCATCATAATATGAGATAGAAAGCTTGGATTGACGCAATTCAATGTGCTATCTATGGCTTAAAAATAGAGCTAGAAATGTAAAAGGACATTGATGTTAATTCAGAATTTCAATGTGCAAACATAACGGAAATTATAGAGTAATCTACAAGCAAGTTCTATAAGTACTCTAATAATAGGTTATTGTTTTCATAAAAACTTGAGCTACGAAGATTACATTCAAGTTTTTGAAATTGCAAGATTTTCTAGAATTTGGAAACATACAAATTCAGTTTCAAAGTTGTAACTCACAAAAAATTAGAAATCTGAAAAGTGAATTGCAAAATAATAATGTCTTTTTATAGCATGTAAATATTTCATCAATAACTTGATCAATATGTCTTATATTGAAGAGCTTTCAAAAGAAACTTTATGGCAAACAAGGAGATATATATATTTACTTAGTGTAGTCTCTCCCTCTATATATATATATAGTGTGTCTGTGTCTGTGTTTGTGTGTTAATGTAATTTCCTCATTATTTGATTGAGGCTTTACAAGGATCCCAAGAAAGTGTGTGAATCTCTAAATCTCTCTCTCTCTCTCTCGCTCTCTCTCTCTCTCTATCTCTCTCTCTCTCTCTCTCTCTCTCTCTCTCTCTCTCTCTCTCTCGCTCCATCTCCCCCTTCAGCCCAGAAAGGTCTTCATTGATAACAAAGCATTTTGAAGATTGAGGTGTTAGGAGCTTTAATGGAAGATTTAAAGCAAAACTCCTAAACCTCAAGATCGGCATCTTCTTGATAGTAGTTTAGTATTTCCATCATAATATGAGCTAGGAAGTTCCATCATAATATGATTATATTTTATTGGAGTGGACTTGTTGCTTGAATTTTGTTACGTGATACCTCTAAAAAAAATGGTCATGTCAAAAGTCATTGTTTGGTTCATAAGTTGAGCTAAGAAGCTCAAATTCAAGTGTTTCAAATTGCTAGACTAAGTAATTTTCTAGAATTTGGAAGGATAAAAATGCAAAATCAAAGTTCTAAGGCAACAAGGATTTGAAATCTAGAAATGATAGCCAAAACTAGGAGCTTTACTTCTTCAGATTTTTCTAGTCACTGAAATGACATACCTTCAGTATTGTGCTCATTTCTCTTTGTTCAAATATCATTTCTCCAAGATCTTTTGGTGGATGAAAGCAGAAGAGTAGAGATTTCCAACAAGCTATCATATGCAAGAAAAAGATCTCTATAACTCAAGATATAGCTTCACAGGATGACCCTGTATGACTTCCAAAAGTGGAATTTTTGCCTACTTTAGGAAGTCTGACTGTCCAAAAATTAAACTTCGATGCCTAGCATCGACTTGCAACCAAAAGTCGAAGCCAGGCATCGACTTTGAGCTTTTTTAGCCACTTTTGTGTTCCTGAAATAGGCACGTTTAACACACATATGATGAAAACCACTCTTATGTGGGAAGTCGATGCCAGGCATCGACTTTATGCTGAAACTCGATGCCACGCATCGAGTTGCTCCACAAACCTCATGTTTTTAAGAAGTTCTAGCAGTACATAACACTCAGACAATAAAACACGGACTTATCAACACAAACTCGATGCCAAGCATCCACTTGCTCGGAAAACTTGAACTTCTGAACTCATCACACAGTAGACAAACATGGAGATGATGGAAAAACTCAGAAACTTTACAGATGCTTTCTCACTCAGAGAAGTCCAACTATACTCTGTTATATAAAATGAACTCCTTCTCACATTGTGTCACTCTCTTCCACTTCTTCTCACTCTCGCACCACTTTATACAATCTAAGTTATATAGATTGTCTCATTCTCGTGATTTTTAAAAAACTTTTAGAACTAAAGTGAACTAACCTTACAAATATAATACACTTGTGAATTTGTCCCTTCACATAGGCATGTGGTTTTCTTCTAAAGCTTTGACCTTCAAATATATGTCCAAGTTGTGAGTGTTTCTCCAACAGTAAGATCAAACTTCCTCTCACAAAGTATATATTTTTTTGCTTATAGAAATTTTCTAAAGACGAAAGACTGGGGCCAAGGAAAAACACAATGTTTTAGAATATTTGATTAAAGTATCTTGCAGCGATGCAAAAAAGAACCAAAATTACAATCTCAACCAATTCATTTCACACAAAAAAAAATCAATTTCAATCTACTAGCTAGGTAGGAAAGGATATACAAATACAAATAACTTTTATTCAGTGAATCAGTTGCACATGGACACAATTCATTGTTTTTCCTAAAATTATCTAATGCTATCAAATTACTAGCATCAATTTTTAGTCTTTTCTAGCTCATTTCCTTTTTGTTTGATCCAAGCTAAATGAGTATTCTCATAAAATAAGGCTGTTTTTTATCCATTTCATAATTCTCTCTTAAAAGTTTTAGATAAGGTACTCTGCTACCCTAAAGTAGTCAAAATTTTGAAAATATGTTCAAAATTTGCATCTTTTTGGGGGGTTGAAGAAAACCTTGTATATTGGTATAAAGAATTTTTTAACATCATGCAAAAAAAGGCTATTTTAGTGCATAGAGTTTCTCTTTTTATGACATAGTTCTCGTTTGTTATGACTCACTGTGTTATATATATATATATATATATATATATATATATATATATATATATATATATATATATATATATATATATATATATATATAGCTATGTGTGCGTGTGTGTGTGTGATTTCCACATGTTTCGTGTTTTTTGATGGTTTATACATGGTTTCTAAGAGAAGTTCAAGTGCTTCCCAATGCCAATATAACATCCCTAGAAGCTTTATTCAATCATTAGTGAAACTATATGCACTTGTGTGAGTACAATTTCTATGATAGTACATTTTTTTGAGTTTTAGTCCATAATCTATAATATTAAGGTGTGTCCTTTGGTCGAACCAATCAATTTAGGTGCATCTTTTGGTGGCTAATGAGATTGAGCTTGAGTTTTATTGATGTTTGTGGAGCTTTCTAATTGATTCGTTGACCTTATACTCTTTGACTTGATTGGTAGTCTTGTGAAATTTAAATTGATATCTATCTTTGTGTTGAGACTTGACTTTTAACATTCGTGCCCTTCCCTAACTCCTCCCTTGCAAAACTTTTACTTGATTATTTTGCATTGATCTAGAGTATTTGGAGTCCTTGATGATTATTGCTACACCATGATGTAGTTTCATGCTTGAAAATAAATCTTCCAGCCTCTAAATGCTTTTTTTTAGGCCTTTTGTGGAGGTTCCATGTTCCAAGTATAGTGTATATGTAGCTTTGGAAGTTTGACAAATATTGAAAATCTTGCATGTCACACATACATGTACTCAAGTGAAAGAAATTTTAATGAGAGGAACTAAACTTTGGTCATCTTCATGTTTTCATGGAGCTATACTCTGATTAAAGTACCTCAAAATTATTGTACTTGTTTCTCCCCTTTTTAAGATAAATATTGCATCATATTTGATCCCTTGGTCTTGTTTTGTGCTTTTGACTTTGAAAATTATCCTACTTCTCTTGCATTTGTCACAATCTTCCAACATATGCATATAGTAGAAGCATTGGTGTATTCTATCTATACCTAGTTTCCAAGCAAACATGCATTTTATTGCTTTGAGATCTCTTTCCATTTGCCATTCAACTTTAAATTTTCCAACCCTTTCAATTTCAAGCAAAGTGCCTTTTCTTGATGATCTTTGGTACTTGGAATGCTTATTCGAGGTAAGTACGATGATAAGCTCTTATGGTTAATGTGGTTCAATGCAAAGGAAAGAAGCCGCCATAAGTGTGTTTTTCATTGTATTCCATAGTAGTTGTTATAAGCAATTTTATGGGTTCCATTATCTTCTTCCAATTGCACACCCTTCAAATATCTATTCATCACTCCCAAGATAATTCTTTCTAACCAAGATAATTCATTGCTTTTTGTATTCTTCCAACATCAACATAAACAATGTTCTATTCATAATAATGAAAAATATTTGAATTCGGCAAATGAAATGAGCCATCAACACATTTATCTCCACCAAGAAAGCTTCCAACATCTGAATTAGACTCCATCCAAGCCATATGCACACTTAATGGCGTTTTTAGTTGGTGATGCATAAATCCCTCTAATCTATGTGCACTAGTAACACCATTAAAAAGTGCTTGATACCATATTTTACCTATACCTATTGCATCACAAACGTCGAATATATGTTGTGGTACTATGAAGACCATAAATTCTCTATAGAATTTATGCTTAAGTTCCTCCCAAAGGTTAATACTAGATTGTTTTCTAACCATATTCAACAATATGTCTTGATGTTTCATGTGGTATTCGACCATTTGAACTCTTCTTCTCTCTATAGAATCATGTATTCTCATTATGGTTGATGTAAGATACCTCTTTTATGTGTGTTTTTAGTACTACTGTAGTCATGTTCAAATGTGAAATTAAACATAAGGATAACATTTAGCTTGCTCTTAATAATCTAATCTTCATGGATCCTCCAATTTTGGAAAGACATTCAATGCGTTGATTCTTCTCTTTCCTAGGTTACAATCAAGAGGAGAATATGTAGAATGATCTATATGATGATGCATATTTTGTGTCCTACTCATCTATTGGACAAAGTTTTCACATGTCTTTTCAACATGATATGCACAATTCTTCTTCTGATTCCTTAATTCAAGTTTAAGTTTCTCATTCTCCTTCGAGACAATGCTAGAGAAGGATGGTGGCCTTCAAAGGATATTCATAGAAGTATACACGAGAGCATCATATTTCACAACATACACTACTTAAATGTTTAGGAAACCAGTTATTAGGAATCCACGATATGGAGAAGGCATCGATGGATGCTTATAGTTTCACTGAGAAGTTTTTTTTTTTTGTTTTAAACAATAGTCTTTGACAAGATAAGGAAGATCTAGTTGTTGGCTTGAGAAAGATTGGGAACTAGATTGATAACGTTTCATTATAGATTTGGAAAAGTAGGGTAAGCTAAGACGAAGAGAAAGACTAAGTTTTCATGTGTGTCAATAGAAACTCTTCCAATAGAACTTTTCTGAATTATATGGATGAGAAATCAAAGATATATGAGATAAAGATCACTAATTTGCATAGACATGAGTCCAGCTTAGGAGAAAAGTATTGCTTTCAATTAAAATCATTGTTAGGAATACCTAGTTTAGTAAGAGGGAAATTTATCATTTATGCTCAAGAAGGGTTTGTAATCATTTGCTTATGGTACTTTTTTCTATGATGTTATGGTTTTCATCTTTATTAACTGCTCTTGATGAACAATGTTGTCAGTATCAAGGTCCATGTTCAAAGCATAAGTTGAAATTGCACACAAAAATGCATCCTCTTTTGGATTTAGGGAAATCTCTTCCCAATTCTTACCCTTAGAGGCTTTTTAGGCTTTATCATTTCTAATCGGTACTAGGCATTGAACACTTGCTTGTGTGTGACATTCGAGAAATTTTCTACTTTCCATTAATAGTATAAAGTGAAATTGCACACAAAAATGCATCCTCTTTTGGATTTAGGGAAATCTCTTACCAATTCTTACCCTTAGAGGCTTTTTAGGCTTTGTCATTTCTAATCGGTACTAGGCATTGAACACTTGCTTGTGTGTGACATTCGAGGAATTTTCTACTTTCCATTAACTAAGGACCATTGTAATTTCCATTAATTCTGCAAGGTGTAAGGAAGAGAAAATTATAAGATCAAACTTTCCTGGTGTGCTTTCATTTTGAGCTTCATAAACATGCAATCACGCCCATTAGACACATTTTGGTGTACATTAACGGAAAATAAAGACTGTCATGAGAATGTAGACCATCTCTTCATAATCTTCTCATCATGGCGTCTCCAGTTTTGGAAATGGATTCTATGTGTTGATCTATGTCATCGTTGGAGAAAGTTATCACACATCTTTTGAACATGCTCAACATAGTTTGTCTTCTCATTCCTTAATCCAAGTATAAGGTTTTCAGTCTCCTTTGACACCATGCTAGTGAAGGACGGTGGCTTTGAAATCAGTGTCATAGAAGTATATATGAGAGCATGGGATATTTCAAGTCATAGTAAAGCTTAGTACAATTTATAAGTTCACCGCACTACATGAAGTATACATTGCTTAGCGAATTAGGAAACAAATTTGAAAAGATCCATGAGATGGGTTTCATGAGAAATCATTGATGGGTGCTAATTATGGTTTCAAGTGAGTACCTTGGTGGAGGCATCAACGTTTTGGCTAGTTTATTGAGTACTTTAGTGAGCAAATTAGAGTACTTTAGGAGGAAGTCTAGTTTACTCATAAGAGATCAATGTGAGTAGAGGTTTGTCTTCATAGGAAGTAATAAAATGTGGTTTACTACGAGATCCGCATTTTGTTTATATATAAATGCTATCTCATCTGAATGATGTAACCTTCTAGATAAACGGAAAATGTGCATTTCTTCGAGGTCCACATTTTCTTCCTAAATACCCTCACATGTACAAGCGAACGCCCTTACAGTTCGAACTCCTTTGAGTCAGCATTTTTGCTCGTATTGACAAGCCGCCAGCATTTCGTCATCGATCTACAGACGCATCAGCTCATCGCCCTCTAGTTCTTCTTCGTAAATCTATCCACTGTTCGAGATTCTGGAATCCTTCAATAACTTTGGTGCTTCCGACAAACTAATTCGACGGTCCAGCTGTGTCATACTCGTTCGCTTCAGGCAGATCAGTTACGGTCTTCCAATTAATCGCGTAAGTGTTCTCAGGATTGTTCTACTCCAGGATGGGCACGGGAAATGTGAAGACGGGTAAGAAAATAAGGGCGCTGAAGTCGCCCCCATTGATATGCATAGACAAGAAAGAGTGCAATCATCCGGGTTTCGGAACAGATTCGTCACTGATACATTTAAAGAAGGACGTCTCCATTAGTAACGTTCCTTCGAAAGTGTTTGAAAACTTAAACATGTATACAGACGGATCAGTCGGAGACAATCAATGCAGAGATATAGCAGCAGGTTGCGGAATCTACTTCGACTGGAAAAATGTTGGCGTTTCCCGGAACATTAGCAGGCTTTACGATAAAGCTCATTTTAACGAGGATCTGTCAGCTAAGGCAGAGCTCGCGGCCATCTGTTTGAAATTGGAACACCTTGTGCAACATCAACATTTTCTCGAAAGCAATAATAAGATAGAAGGCCTATCCAAACGCGTGATGATTTGGATAGACAGTGCCATAGCATTGCAAAGCATTAAGTGCTATTGCCAAAACACTTACACAGGTGAAATTTTCAAGTTAAAAGCAGACATCGACCAAAAGAGGAGGATCTTGGAGCGAATTGTTGAAGCAGTGCCGCAACTCTATCCTATTAGAGTGACAATGCGAAAGGTCGTTGCACACAGAGGTATTCGCGGAAACCAGATAGCAGACGGACTTGCGCGCATTGGTCGTGTTTAGCCGGTTCCTATTCATGTATACCATGACGTAGGCAGGAAGGTGATGCCTGCCATCGATGAAGAGGCAGCCTGCATAGATCGAATTCTAAAACTCGAACATCAACAAGTGCCTTTTTTTCTGAGAGATGCAGGGATTCTACTAATCGTGCATCAGAAGAGGTTAAGCTCTTTACAATCACCGAAACCTTCAATACGTGATATGGAATCAGATTGGCGCTTGACGAAGCAGAAGATCAGCTTAACTCGTCCTCTGCTATTGCCAAAATCTTCTTCAATAACTGCCAACTATGAGAACCTGTCGTTAAGACCACAAACAGCGCAAACACTATTATTATGCAGTGTTTAATTGAAACAGGGTCATCTTTAATAGCCAAAAATATTCATAATCCCTTTTTTTGGGGGGTTTCCAAAATGTGAAATTAAATTGTTCTTGTGGCATATCAAGCTGTGAGATGGGATAGGTCATTGTGCAACAATGAAGATGATTTTGCATTCCACGATAATACATGAACTGCAGAACTCACTGTTTTCACATATGAAGACGTTGCAAATGCATATTCAAATACAGAACGATCGAGAGATCGAGAATAGGAAAACGAAAGATCGAAGGATCGAATTCGTGTGGGTATATATATACATGAGTTTTATTTGTTCATATTCAAGCAATGCACATGATACTGCAGCAACCAAATCTTCTATTAATTTAAAGATGCTGGTATAAATCTTCTATTCATTTAAAGATGCTACAACCAAATCTTCCATTGATTTTCCTAGCTATGGATTTTCACGAGTATAATTTTCCTAACTATGGATTTTCCTAGCACGATTGTCCTAACTTTGGATTTTTTCTAGGTACACTATCTTAATTTTGATTTCAATTTCAATATATCATGATCAACTTAAGTTTTTTCTTTCAATTGAATAACGAATTTATCAAGGTATGAATTAAAAGCTTCAAGTACATAAAAGTTATTCCTTAGTAATAACCCCATGAAAACATAACAAACGCAAACAAAGGGTAGACAGAGGAAAATTTCTCTGATAATAACAAGAACGCAAAGATGTCAATAGAAACTCTTCCAATATAACTTTTCTGAATTATATGGATGAGAAACCAAAGATATATGAGATAAAGATCACTGATTTGCATAAAGGTGAGTCTAGCTTAGGACAAAAGTATTGCTTTCAATTACAATCATTCTTAGGAATATCTAGATTAGTAAGAGGGAAATTTATCATTTAAGCTCAAGAAGGGTTTGTAATCATTTGCTTATGGTACTTTTTTCTATGATGTTATGGTTTTCATCTTTATTAAGTGCTGTTGATGAACAATGTTGTCAGTATCAAGGTCCATGTTCAAAGTATAAAGTGAAATTGCACACAAAAATGCATCTCTTTTGGATTTAGGGAAATCTCTTCCCAATTCTTACCCTTAGAGGCTTTTTAGGCTTTGTCATTTCTAATCGGTAATAGGCATTGAACACTTGCTTGCGTGTGATATTCGAGGAATTTTCTACTTTCCATTAATTAAGGACCATTGTAATCTCCCTTAATTATGCAAGGTGTAAGGAAGAGAAAATTATAAGATCAAGCTTTCCTTGTCCCTGCTTTCATTTTGAGCTCCATAAGCATGCCATCACGCCCATAAGACACATTTTGGTGTACATTAACGGAAAATAAAGACTGTCATGAGAATGTAGACCATCTCTTCATAATCTTCGTAGCATGGCGTCTCTAGTTTTGGAAATGGATTCTATGTGTTGATCTATGTCATCGTTGGAGAAAGTTATCACACATATTTTGAAGATGCTCAGCATAGTTCCTCTTCTCATTCCTTAATCCAAGTATAAGGTTTTCATTCTCCTTTGAGACCATGCTAGTGAAGGACGGTGGCTTTGAAATGAGTTTCATAGAAGTATATATGAGAGCATGGGATATTTCAAGTCATCGTAAAGCTTAGTACAATTTAAAACTTCACCGCACTACATGAAGTATACATTGCTTAGCGAAATAGGAAACAAATTTGAAAAGATCCATGAGATGGGTTTCATGAGAAGTCGTTGATGGGTGCTAATTAGGGTTTCAACTGAGTACCTTGGTGGAGGCATCAACGTTTTGGCTAGTTCATTGAGTACTTTAGTGAGAAAATTAGAGTACTTTAGTGAGGAAGTCTAGTTTACTCATAAGAGATCAATGTGAGTAGAGGTTTGTCTTTATAGGAGGTAATAAAATGTGGTTTACTACGAGATCCGCATTTTGTTTATATATAAATGCTATCTCATCTGAATGCTGTAACGTTCCAGATAAACGGAAAATGTGCATTTCTTCGAGGTCCACATTTCCTTCATAAATACCCGCACATGTACAAGCGAACGCCCTTACAGTTCGAACTTCCTTGCGTCAGCATTTTTGCTCGTATTGACAAGCCGCCAGCACATCGTCATCGATCTACAGACGCATCAGCTCATCGCCCTCTAGTTCTTTTTCATAAATCTATCCACTGTTCGAGATTCTGGAATTTCTTCGCTACCTTCAATAACTTCGGTGCTTCCGACAAACTAATTCGACGGTCCAACTGTGTCATACTCGTTCGCTTCAGGCAGATCAGTTACCACGTTCCAATTAATCGCGTAAGTGTTCTCGGGATTGTTCTACTCCAGGATGGGCACGGGAAATGTGAAGACGGCTAAGAAAAGCAGGGCGCTGAAGTCGCCCCCATTGATATGCATAGACAAGAAAGAGTGCAATCATCTGGGTTTCGGAAAAGATTCGTCACTGATACATCTAAAGAAGGAGGTCTCCATTACTAACGTTCCTTCGAAAGTGTTTGAAAACTTAAACATGTATACAGACGGATCAGTCGGAGACAATCAATGCAGAGATATAGCAGCAGGTTGCGGATTCTTCTTCGACTTGAAAAATGTTGGCGTTTCCCGGATCATTAGCAGGCTTTACGATAAAGCTCATTGTAACGAGGATCTATCAGCTAAGGCAGAGCTCGCGGCCATCTGTTTGGGTTTGGAACATCTTGTGCAACATCAACATTAGCGCGAAAGCAATGATAAGATAGAAGGCCTATCCAAATACGTGATGATTTGGACAGACAGTGCCATAGCATTGCAAAGCATTAAGTGCTATTGCCAAACCACTTACACAGGTGAAATTTTCAAGTTGGAAGCAGACATCGACGAAAAGAGGAGGATCTTGGAGCGAATTGTTGAAGCAGTGCAGCAGCTCTATCCTATTAGAGTGACAATGCGAAAGGTCGGTGCACACAGAGGTTTTCGCGGAAACGAGATACCAGACAGACTTGCGCGCATTGGTCGTGTTCAGCCGGTTCCTATTCATGTATACCATGACGTAGGCAGGAAGGTGATGCCTGCGATCGATGAAGAGACAGCCTGCATAGATCGAATTCTAAAACTCGATCATCAACTCTTATTGGATAATACAAGTGCCTCTTTTTCTGAGAGGTGCAGGGATTCCACCAATCGTGCATCTGACATAGATGATACTGGAGCAAATTGGTGCTTGACCAAGCAAAAGAGGTTAAGCTCTGTACTATCGCCGAAACCTTCAATACGTGATATGGAATCAGATTGGCGGTTGACGAAGCAGAAGATCAGCTTAAGTCGTCGTCTGCTATTGCCAAAATCTTCTTCAATAACTGCCAACTATGAGAACCTGTCGTTAAGACCACAAACAGCGCAAACACTATTATTGTGCAGTGCTTAATTGAAACAGGGTCATCTTTGTAGCCGAAATATGGCGCTCTGAATAGCAGTTCGATTTCCTCAAGGATGCGTATGTTCTATTGGAGTGTACTGGCTGCTTGAATTTTGTTACGTCATAGGTCTTTGAAATAATTGTCATGTGAAAAGTCTTAAAAGGTTTCAATCACTGTGCACGAACTCCCACATTTCTGATATTAAGTGAAACCTTCACGGGGTCTTCAGTAGATGTTAAGTATGTAAACGGCTTTAGTGTATAAGGTGAAAATATTCATAACTGTGCAACAAAGAAGATGATTTTGCATTCCACGATAATACATGAAGTGCAGAACTCACTGTTTTCACATATGAAGACGTTGCAAATGCATATTCAAATACAGAATGATCGAGAGATCGAGAAGAGGAAAACGAAAGATCGAAGGATCGAATTCGATTGGGTATATATATACATGAGTTTGATTTCTTCATATTCAAGCAATGCACATGATACTGCAACAACCAAATCTTCGATTAATTTAAAGATGCTGGTATAAATCTTCTATTCATTTAAAGATGCTACAACCAAATCTTCCATTGATTTTCCTAACTATGGATTTTCTCGGGTATAATTTTCCTAACTATGGATTTTCCTAGCACGATTGTCCTAACTTTGGATTTTTTCTAGGTACACTATCTTAATTTTGATTTCAATTTCAATATATCATGATGAAATTAAGTTTTTTCTTTCAATTGAATCACGAATTTATGAAGGCATGAATTAAAAGCCTCAAGTACATAAAAGTTATTCCTTAGAATAACCCCATGAAAACATAACAAATAGGGTAGATAGAGGAAAATTTCTCTGATAATAACAAGAACGCAAAGATGAAGAAATGGAGCTATCAATGTAGGTGCATCTTCTGATGGCTAATGATCTTGAGCTTGACTTTGCATTTTATTGATGTTTGTGGAGCTTTACGTTACCTTAAAGGTTTTACCTTAAGGATGTGATGAATTGAAATAGTGTCTTTTAAACAATCAATCCTCTCTCTGTCTCGGCCTCTAACTAGAAGATCTTTGTATAAAGAAATAGTGACTTGGAGCCTCAAACTCAAATAATGACTTAGATTTTTGCACTTGAAATGGCTTCTATATCCCATGAAATATCATTCCACATGCAGTCACTATTTCATCACCCTGCATATATAATAGAATTCATTTTGTAACATCACCCTCTCAAACTTATATTTTTTAATGTAAATATCAATAAAAATTTCATGTCCGACTAATGTACATGACAATAGTAATCAGCAAGAAGCAAGTATATGTTGTTAGCACTTGCAATGGTTGTCTCCTCAAAACCAATTGATTTTTCACTATGACGACAAATTTGGCACCTATTTTAGCCCATGAGTTAGAAGGTACACTACACATTTTCCTAACTATGGATTTTCCCGAGCATAATCATCCTAACTATGGATTTTCCTAGCATGATTTTCCTAACCTTTGAAATTTTTTGGTTTCACTTTTAACTTACGTATTTTGATTTCGATTTCAATATTTCATGATCATGGAAAATGTTTTACTTTTGGTTGAAATACCAATGGATTTATAGAAAAGGTGGAGAGAAGGAAACCTCCACATTGAAGAGGTCTATTCATCTCTAACCCTAACAAGCAATGATATTTTTATATTGCATAATTTTCAGTACACCAAGTGTTTTGCTACCAAGTTCCGCTTTCATCTTATGTTTTTTCTTTCAATGGAATCACGACTTTATCAAGGTATGAATTGCATGTATCGACTAAATAATAGTTATTCCTCAGTACTAATCCCAATAGGTATAATTGAAAGAAACTTCACTTTGCAAATTATATTTTTCTTTGCAAATATCGATACAAATTTCTTGTCGAACTAATGTACTGACGATAGTTATGTGCGAGAAGCAGATAGATGCTTTTAACAATCCAAGTAAATACTTTAAATATATTTGTGTGGTCAACAATTCAGGTTAGAACTCAAGTGGCATGAAGCTATGTACCCACAATGCCTGAATTCATAAACTAGAAAACGGGTCTCACAATCAAAGTGGCATCTTTTAACATCAAGGTAAACAATGTTGTGTTTATAATAATGAAACAAATTTGAATTAGAAAACTCCAATGAACCCTAAACATAAAGCTTCCAAATTCTAAATTGAACTCCTTGAAAGCCATATGCACACTGAATTGTGTTGGAAGTATGGGAAACATATAAAATCCCTTTATTCTATGTGCACTGATAAAAATATTAAAAAGCTCTTGATACCCTTGTTGACTTATACCTATTGCATCACAAACATCTAATATATGTTGTGGTATTACCATGCCCATGCTTAAGTGCCTCCGAAAGATAATTATTTGATGGGTTTTCAACCAAATGGTAAATTTCTTGAGGTTTCATGTTGTGTTTTACAATTTGAGTTCTTGTTCTCTATGTAGAATCATGTAATCCATTATTGATCCTGTGACATATCTATTGTATGTGCATTGTGAGTACTACCTTTCTCTTTGTAATCTGCTCTTCATGGCTCCTCTAGTTTTCAAAAGAGATTCTATGACCAAATAACGCATATCGGATCTCCTAGTCATCATTTAGATACAGTTATCAGACATCTTTTCAACATGATCTACAAAATTTCTCTTCTTATTCTTTATTTCAAGTTTAATTTTTATCATTCTCCTTTGTAGACCATGTGACTGAAGGATGGTGTCATTTAAATGAGTCTCAAAGAAGTATACATGAGAGCATAGGAGATCACAAGCTTTAAACAATCTTAGTACAATTTAACAACTGACTAAATGATAAATCATAAAGTGCTTAGCTTTAGGATGATGGCATTCAAATGAGTCTCAAAGAAGTATACACGAGACCTCGGGATATCAGAAGTTATAGTAAAGCTTAGTAAAATTTCTCACACTACTAAATGATAGAGCATATAGTGATTAAATTTAGGAGACCAATTAGAAGGGACCCATGAGATGGGTTTCATGCGAAAACATTGAGGGGTACTTATAGTTTCAAGTGATTATCTACGAAGAGACATTAGATATATGGCATAGAATAAATATCCAACAAGAAATTAGAGTACTCAAAACTAAAAGTGGATCAAGGAATATTTGGAGCATTTAAAGGGGATCTAAGCAAGTATAATAATCTGATCTTGGATCGTGAGGTCTACCTAACTTCTATCTTGGTAAATAAGACTAAGTAGTATGATTATAAATGGGTATCCAAGAGAAAGGAAATCATTTGAACCGACTCATTGGACTTCAATATAAAAAGGATTCATGAAATTTCAAAGTTATAAGAGTCCATTATCTATTCGATTCTACAAGATTTCCATTCTTTTATGGACAATTTGTATTTAGTTTGGTGAGAGTGTGATAGTTCGGTTGGAAGAATGATTGAATGCTATGGCATAGTGGATATAGGTTCCCTTCAAGAGTTTTTCTTTTAGGGCCAAGGAGAAATGCAATAATCATCAATGGATAGAAAGTTTCATTAAACATGAAGAAGCAGACATCTCCTTAGGACATTGATTTATTCGAGAGAAGATATGTTCTTCTAAAAGATTATTTTCACCAAAACAAGATAGGCTCGAGCTTAAGATTGAGTCTTTCAATCAAATTAAATTTGGGTCTTTTTGGTTATATGCGATGAGGCTTGAACTTAATTTTGAGTTTTTCAAGTAAGGTAAGTTTGGTTCTTTTTGGACATATGCTATGAGGCTTAAACATAACTTCAAACCTCTTAATAAACTTAAAAGTTTTTGGTTTTTGTCATATGATATGAGTTTGAAAATTAAGTTTGAGCCTCTCAACATTTCCATCCAAAAAAGTAGTGTCTCAAACTCAAATTCGAGCTTCTTATGTCAAATCTACATTGAGCTTTGATTGAAAAAGCCTCCAAATTAAGTTCCAACCTCTTAGCTCTACCACCCAAAAGATTAGAGGCTTGATCTTCAACTTGAGACTCTAAATCAACTCGAGTATGAGATTTTTTGCACCTATGCCATGAGGCTCAAACTTAAGTGTGATCTTCTCAATCAACTTATGTTTAAACCCTTTTGTTCATATGCTACAAGGCTCAAACTTTAGTTGGATTCTCTCAATCAACTTAATATAGAGTCTTTTTGGTCATATGCTAGGATGCTCATACTTAAGTTCAAGCCTATTAGCTTTTCCACCCAAAAGACTAGTGTCTTGAACTCAAATTTGAGCCTCTCAAGACAAATGTACATTGATTTTTGATCAAAAGAGGCTTGAACTTGAGCTTGAGCCTCTAAGCTATTCCACCCATTAGATAAGAGGCTCGTAATAAGTTTAAGCCTCTCAATGAAATTCAGGTTGATTTTTTTTGTCATCTTCTATGCGCCTTGAAAAGAAGCCTCTCAAGTCAAATCTACAGTTACCTTTGATCAAAAGAGGTTTGAGCTTAAGTTTGAGCCCTTTTAGCTCTTCCATCCAAAACAATAGAGGCTCACAATTAAGTCATATGTTGAGGGTTGCACTAACGTTTGAACCTCTCACCTTTTCCATCCGAAAGTCTCGTGTCTCAAACTCAGAGAATGTGTGGGCATACAAAAGGGTGTGTGTTGAGCGTGATAAGTCAAGGATCAAAATGAAAAACAGGCACACAAAATTAAAATAATGGCAATACTATTATCCTATCAGTGAAGAATTGAGCTTCTTAGATCAATTTTTTATCAAAACAATGAACTATTATGAAAATAGTTATAGACCTTGCTTGTAGGTCACTCTATGGTTTCCAATATATCTGCACATTGAAATTTTGATTTAACATTAATGGCCTTCTATACATTTACATATCTTTTTATAAGCCACACATAACACTTTGAATTGCCTCCATTTCAAATTCCAAGCTCATATTATGATGGAAATATTAACCTAGTTTCTAGAAGATTTTGATCTTGAGAATTAACAATTTTGACTTAAATCTTCAATCTAAGCTCCTAATACCTCACTCTTCAACAAGCCTTGTTACCAATGGACTTTTTGGGCGGAAGGGAGAGATGGAGCGAGAGAGAGGATTAGAGATGCATATACTTTCTTTTGGAGCCTCGAACCCCAATTACACAAACACACACACACACACTTAGGCATATGCACCAAAAGGAACTTAGGCACATGCATGAAAAAGCACACATAACTTTCAACTAGATGCAAGAAAATAAAGTCTATAGATTACTATAATAGACTATGGGCTAAAATTCAAAACATTGTAGTGTCATAGATATTGAACTCACACAAGTGCATATAGTTTCACTAATGATGGAAAAATGAGCGTAAGGAGGTAACATTGGTATTGGGAAGCACTTAAGTTTCTCTTAAAAACCTTGTATAAGCCATGAAATAGAACGAAACTTATTATCGGAGAAGTTTTATGTATTCTTAGGATTATTACTGAGGAATAATTATTATGTACTCGAAACTTTTAATTCAATTGAGCCACACTCTCAAAGGTATTTGTAACTAAATTTGACCTAATTTAATAAATTTGAGCCACACTATCAAGAGTAGTTGTAAGCCTCTTTTGATCAAACATCAATGTACATTTGTCTTGAGAGGCAAAAATTTGAGTTCAAGACTCTAGTCTTTTGGGTGGAACAACTAATAGGCTTGAACTTAAGTATGAGCATCCCAGCATATGACCAAAAAGACTCAACGTTAAGTTGATTGAGAGAATCCAAATTGGACCCTTGTAGCATATGAACAAAAAGGCTTAAAATTAAGTTGATTGAGAAGCTCAAACTTAAGTTTCAGCCTTGTAGCATAGGTGTAAAAAACCTCAAACTCAAGTTGATTTAGAGTCTCAAATTGAAGTTCAAGCCTGTAATCTTTTGGGTGTCCGAGCTAAGAGGTTGGAACTTAAGTTGGAGCATTTTTCAATCAAATCTCAATGTAGATTTGACATGAGAAGCTGGAATTTGAGTTTGACACACTAGTTTTTTGGATGGAAACACTGAGAGGCTCAAACTTAAGTGTCAAACTCATATCATATGACTAAAAATACTAAACTTTAAGTTTATAAGGAGGCTGAAAGTTATTTTTGAGCCTCATAGCATATGTCGAAAAAGAATCAAACTTACGTTACTTGACAAAATCAAAAGTACTTGAAAAAATTACGTTACTCTTTCACCCAAGAGAGTAGAGGCTCGAACTTAAATTATAGCCTCTTGTAATCAAATGTCATTGCAGATTTGACTTGAGAGGCTCAAATTCAACTTTACTCTTTTTGGTGAAAAGGTTGAGAGACTCAAGCTTAAGTCGAGGCCTATTGCCTTGTAGCATAGGACCAAAAGGACTCAACCTTAAGTTGATTGAGATGTGCGAACTTATGTTTGAGCCTTCTAGAGCCTCTACTCTTTTGTGTGGAAGAGTTAAGAGGCTCAAAATTAAGTTTCAACTTCTTTTGATCAAAGGTACATGTAGATTTGACTTAAGAGACCCCATTTTAACTTATAGACTCTATGCTTTCGTATAGAAAAGCTAAGAGGCTCACACTCTAAGCAATAAATCTCAATCTAAACAATTTCTTTATGAGCAAGCTAGAGTTACTTCCGCTAGAAAAAAATATCTATTCACATTGATGTCTTATGAGTAAACTAGACCTACTTTTCTAAAGTAATAATCTAAATGGATCCTTACAATTTACCTTCTCCATTTCTCTTTTGCTTGAGAGAGATTATGGATGAGTGGACCTACATCCCATTCTTATATATGGAGTATCATTTCAACAATCTAATACGATAACGTTGGATGAGGAAATTAGGTCTATGGAGGCAAGACCTCCTCATCATACTCTATTAGAAGAACATTTCTTCTCTTTGATAAATCAATGTCCTAAGGAGATATCTGCTTCTTCACCTTTAATGAGAATTGCTATCCATTGATCATTATTGCTTTTTTCCTTGGCCATAGAAGAAAAGCTCTTGAAGGGAATGTATTTTCACCATCCCATAGGATTCCATCATTTTTCCAACCCAACTATCACACCCTCACTAAGCTAAATACAAATTCTTCATAAAAGAATGGAACTCGAGTAAAATCCAATAGATAATGGACTCTTATAACTTTGAAATTTGATGAATCCCTTTTATATTAAAGCCAATGAGTCTTGGTTCAAATGATTTTATTTCACTTGGATACCCCTTTATAATCATACTGCTTAGTCTTATGTACCAAGATAGAAATTAGGTAGACCTCATGATCCAAGATCAGATTATTATACTTCCTTAGATCCCCTTTAAATTCTCAAATATTCCTTGATCCACTTTTATATTGAGTACTCTAATTTTTTATGGGATATTTATTCTATGCCGTATAGCTAATGTCTCTTCCTAGATAATCACTTGAAACTATAAGCACCCCTCAATGTTTTCTCATGAAATCATCTCATGAATCCCTTCTAATCGGTCTCCTAAATTTAATCACTATATGCTCTATCATTTAGCCGAGTGATAAATTTTACCAAGCTTTACTATAACTTCTCATATCCCATGGTCTCGTGTATACTTCTTTGAGACTCATTTGAATTCCATCATCCTAAATTTAAGCAGTTTATGCATTATCATTTAGTCAAGTGGTAAAATGTAGTAAGATTAATTGAGACTTGTGATCTCCTATGCTCTCATGTATACTTCTTTGAGACTCATCCAAAGGACACCATCCTTCACTTGCATGTTCTACAAAGGAGAATGATAAAATTAAAGTTGAAATAAAGAATAAGAAGAGAAATTTTGTATAGCATGTTGAAAAGATGTCTGATAACTTTATCTAAATGATGACTAGGAGATGCAATATGTGTCATTTTATAGATTCTTTTACATATTTTTAAGTTGATTGTAAGATAAAAACGAAAAGGCATCATGTCATAGAATCTCTTTCCAAAAGTAGAGGAACCATGAAGAGCAGATTACAAAGAGAAAGGTAGTACTCACAATGCACATACAATAGATATGTGACAGGATCAATAATGGATTACATGATTCTATATAGAGAAGAAGAACTCAAATGGTAAAACACAACATGAGACCTCAAGAAATTTAGCATATGGTTGACAACCCATCAAATAAGTATCTTTGGGAGGCACTTAAGCATGGGCATGGTAACACCACAACATATATTAGATGTTTTGTGATGCAATAGGTATAAGTCAACATAGGTATCAGGTTCTTTTTAATATTGTTATGAGCGCACATAGATTAAACGGAATTTATGGGTTTCCCATACTTTAAACACCATTCAGTGTGCATATGGCTTTCGAGGAGTCCAATTTAGAATATGCAAGCTTTCTTGGTGGATATCAATATGCTTAGGGTTCATTGGAGTTGCCCGTTTCAAATTTGTTTCATTATTATAAACACAAAATTGTTTACCTTGATGTTAAAAGTAGACAAAATGCAATGGTGTTTTCCAAAAGATCACACATTAGAAAATGTAAAAAGATTAGACTTATACACACTTATATGTCACAATGCACTAAATGCAAAATCTTACCTCCAAGAGAACGTGCTCTTGAGGCAGAGGTGAAGGTTGGATCCCCATCTACGGCAGGACACCTTGTGGGCCTAAGGCCATTGTAACAACATTGAAACTAGTTGCCTTGAGGCACTCCTCTCTTGTGTCACCTTCAAGCACTCTAACAACCCCTTTCTAGATATGGGGTATTCCAAGGGTACTATGCCCATTTACTTGTACAATTGCAATTTCAAAGCTAAATCTCGAGGGAGTAGGCTTCGGCTAAACCTCCATTAATAGAAAAAAGATGCTAATCCATACCAAGTTATAACAATGCCAACAAGGAGCAAGCATATAGTAGGATCATCATGTGACCATAAGCTCCCACAAGGAGCTAGTTCACTGAAAGAGAGGGATTTAGAAGAAAGTTGGGAAAACTTTGTAATAATAGGTGATCAATCATATAGAGGAGTTCGAGAAAATTTCCTCCCACTATGCATACATAAAGACAATTTCATGACAATGCTCAAGATTGCACATGTAGGGGTAGAAGAGGGACATTTCTCTCTGGAACAATGTGCTAAAATGGTCCTAGTGTTAGGACGTTGGTGGCAAACCTTGCATAAAGATGCAAAATATATTTGGTGAAGAGGTATGACAATTGTTGAACAGCAAAGAACCTTATTCAATGAGATGGCATGTTAGTAAGGTCCATGACAAGTAGTACAGCCTTTGCTAGGAGGGGCATCCACTTTGTTGGTCCCATTACTCAACCTACATGGAAACCTTATGTAGAGTATAGAATTGTTGTTATCAATTATCTTAGCAAATGCGTTAAAGTTGACAACTACGAATAATGATGCACATATTCAAACAAAGTTCCATTTCAAAATATTTTCATCATACATGTTCTACCACTAGAAGTCGTTAGCAATCATGGAGTACATTTTATTAATAATATTATTGAGTTCCTATTGGCATAATTTTCATTCTTCCATAATAAATCTCAACCCTTACATCCATGAGAAAATGGATAAGTAGAGAGTTCCAATGAAGACTTGTGCCCAATGCTTACAAAGGTAGTGAAGAATGGATGGCTTGATTTGGGTAAAGTGCTCAATCATGCTATTTTGACATAGTGTACATAATACAAGAAAACTATAGGTGCCTCACCCCTTCAATCATCCCCACAAAGAGAAATCCATGCTCACGCTTGACTTCTTTTTTCCTACCTTAAGAGCAAAATGAGATTACCAATGGGTTGCACATGGAGTCCCTTTATCAATGGATGAACATGAGAAAAAACAAGTGACTCATCTTAATGTAGTTATGAGCATTTATCATTCATGCAACGAACTAAATGATCATGTATCATCTCAAAGAGAGGAATAATAATGTCGTAGATTCAAAAACGGTGGTGAATATATCTCGTAAACTCAATTCTTTTTGAATTCAAAACAAAACTAAGTAGGCTATATCCAACATTGGATACCAATTTTTATGAGCTTTGAATTCTAGTTCAGCTAGTTAACAATGATTCCTACTTTGATATAGAAGATCCAATACTTGATGCAGTCTTATTATGTATATCAAAAATACTACTAGATGCTGCTTCTAATGCCCCATCATGCACACATCACTTGAATGATCAAATTAGGGAGAAGGCTTCCTCCAAAACACATGTTCCTAGTATTGAAAAGATCAAGTAGAGGGGGAGGTGAGGCGTTTTACATAAAAGAAAAAATCAGTAAATAGAAGGCCTAGGAGGGTTATGCAAACATCCCAATGGGAAGTTGCATAACTCAAGCACACAGGGGCCCTCAAATAACTCCTCAAAGCTCCAAATGGTCACGTTCTAATCCAAATTCCTAAGACACACTCCTCTTTTCCAACAAATTAAGGGAAGTGCTACTCAAACCCAAAAAAAATGGGTAGCCACCAAAAAGATAGCCACATCACTAGAGCCTCAACATCAACCATAACATAAAGCACAAATGAGAAGTGTAGTCACACCACACAATTTGGATCCCAAAATACTAGATACACTCATCATATGGTTCGAAATGAATCTAAAGGCTCAAGAAGACTACACCTCACATGCATGAGAAGAAAGGATGCACAATCATTGTGAAGCATCACAAAGATGTGAGGTACATCCAATAAATCTGGAACCCTAAGTCCAAAATTCTACTAAGAGAGGGATCCACATCATTTTGGGAGCCCAAAATGTGTAAACGCAAGTTATCTAGGCTCATGAAGTCCACAAATCAACCAAGAAACACACCACAATAATGCAAGATAGCTCAAAAAAAAAGGTGAACTCTAATATGGCAACTCAAGGCAGAATCGTTCTTAGAGATCAACATGCTCAATCACATACAGTGACTCAATATATATGGGTACTCAAGTCACAAGCATCTTCCACATCCATTGGAAACATACCTTTCGCTCTCATATTTTCATTGTACTAAGGTTTTCGCCTATCATTAGGGAAGGGAGAATAAACCAAGATCCGATTCTATGTGCAGGAGCCACATGCTCATTGCACAACTTTTCCTTTTGCACAATAATTTAGATCTTTGCACTTTAGGTATGCATCCACTAAAGAACAAATTATACATTACTATATCCACCACCATTGTGATATATAATGGACGAAGAAAAAATATTTTAAAGATAAGAAAGCTAACAAACACACAAAGATTGGGGATGATAAGGAGGATGAGGAGAATAAATCCATATTCTTTAATTTTTTTCATCTAGTTGAAAGTTATGTGTCCAAACGAGTCAATGTAGGTGCATCTTTTGGTGGATAATGAACTTGAGTTTGAGTTTGAATTTTATTAATTTTTGTGGAGCTTTCGAGTTAATTCATTAACCTTATATTCTTCAAATTGATTGGTCCTCTTGTGAAATTCATAATTTAGTCATGTATTTATGTTGAGACTTGTCAACATTTAGTACCACTAAAAGATGTTGGCAATAGCTCCAATTTGAGAACCATTTGACTAGCACTTACCATTCCATCTATTTGTTATTGTACCATCTACTATCATAATAGCAATTTTAATACAAGAACTTAAAACGGTATGGTTATTAAGTGCTAAATCATGGAAAAAGAAACACGCACTCACAAAAAAGGAATCGCTAATAATAATTTATGTATTGCAGATGTTTATGTATTATTCTTTTGGCAAACAAAGTCACTATTCTATCATGTAGATTGTCCGGATAGGTGTTATTGGGGATTTTGAGGGTCATGTGACCATCCCCTCCCCCATATATATATATATATATATATATATATATATATATATATATATATATATATATATATATATATATATATATATATATATATATATATATATATATATATATATATATATATACATATATATATATATATATATATACATACATATACATATATATATATAGATATATATATATATATATATATATATATATATATATATATATATATATATATATATATATATATATATATATATATATATATATATATATATATATATATATATATATGTGTGTGTGTGTGTGTGTGTGTGTGTACGTATGTGTGTGTGTATTTATTAATGTACTTGCCCTATTATTGGACAAAGGGGATTGGATGCTCCCAAGAAAGTATGTGCATCTACGCTCCACTCTCTCCCTCCATCTCCCCCTTCAGCCCAATAAGGCATTCATTGGCAACAAACCTTGTTGAAGATTGAGGTTTTAGGAGGTTTAATGGAAGATTTAAGACCTAATTGCTAAACTTGGAGATGAATACCTTCTTGATACCAGGTTAGTATTTCCATCATAATATGAAATAGAAAGCATGCATTGAGGCAATTCAAAGTGCTATCTGTGGCTTAGAAAAACAACTAGAAATGTAAAAGGACATTGATGCTAATTCAAAATTTCAATGTGCAAATATTAAGAAAATTATAGAGTGCTCTACAAGCAAGATCTATAACTACTCTAATAATAGGCATTGTTTTGATAAAAACTTGAGCTACGAAGGTTACATTCAAGTTTTTGAAACTGCAAGATTAAGAAATTTTCTAGAATTTGGAAGCATACAAATCCAGTTTCAAGGTTGTAACTCACAAAAAAACTAGAAATCTGAAAAGTGAATTGCAAAATAATAATGTTTTTTCATGGCATGTAAATATTTCATCAATAACTTGATGTACATGTCTTAACATCTTCATGTTGTCATGGAGCTATACAATGATTAAAGTACCTCAAAATTATTCTACTTATTTCTCCCCTTTTTAAGATAAAAATTGCATCATATTTGATCCCTTGGTCTTGTTTTGTGCTTTTGACTTTGAAAATTATCCTACTTTTCTTGCATTTGTCACAATCTTCCAACATATTCATATAGTAGAAGCATTGGTGTATGCTATCTATACCTAGTTTCCAACCAAACATGCATTTTATTGTTTTGAGATCTCCTTCCATTTGCCATTCAACTTTAAATTTTCCAACCCCTTCAATTTCAAGCAAAGTGCCTTTTCTTGATGATCTTTGGTACTTGGAATGCTTATTCGAGGTAAGTACGATGATAAGCTCTTATGGTTAATCTGGTTCAATGCAAAGCAAAGAAGCCGCCATAAGTGTGTTTTTCATTGTATTCCATAGTAGTTGTTATGAGCAATTTTATGGGTTCCATTATCTTCTTCCAATTGCACACCCTTCAAATATCTATTCATCACTCCCAAGATAATTCTTTCTAACCAACATAATTCACTTCTTTTTGTATTCTTCCAACGTCAACATAAACAATGTTCTATTCATAATAATGAAAAATATTTGAATTCGGCAAATGAAATGAGCCATCAACACATTTATCTCCACCAAGAAAGCTTCCAACATCTGAATTAGACTCCATCCAAGCCATATGCACACTTAATGGCGTTTTTAGTTGGTGATGCATAAATCCCTCTAATCTATGTGCACTAGTAACACCATTAAAAAGTGCTTGATACCATATTTTACCTATACCTATTGCATCACAAACGTCGAATATATGTTGTGGTACTATGAAGACCATAAATTCTCTATAGAATTTATGCTTAAGTTCCTCCCAAAGGTTAATACTAGATTGTTTTCTAACCATATTCAACAATATGTCTTGATGTTTCATGTGGTATTCGACCATTTGAACTCTTCTTCTCTCTATAGAATCATGTATTCTCATTATGGTTGATGTAAGATACCTCTTTTATGTGTGTTTTTAGTACTACTGTAGTCATGTTCAAATGTGAAATTAAACATAAGGATAACATTTAGCTTGCTCTTAATAATCTAATCTTCATGGATCCTCCAATTTTGGAAAGACATTCAATGCATTGATTCTTCTCTTTCCTAGGTTACAATCAAGAGGAGAATATGTAGAATGATCTATATGATGATGCATATTTTGTGTCCTACTCATCTATTGGACAAAGTTTTCACATGTCTTTTCAACATGATATGCACAATTCTTCTTCTGATTCCTTAATTCAAGTTTAAGTTTCTCATTCTCCTTCGAGACAATGCTAGAGAAGGATGGTGGCCTTCAAAGGATATTCATAGAAGTATACACGAGAGCATCAGATTTCACAACATACACTACTTAAATGTTTAGGAAACCAGTTATTAGGAATCCACGATATGGAGAAGGCATCGATGGATGCTTATAGTTTCACTGAGAAGTTTTTTTTTTTTGTTTTAAACAATAGTCTTTGACAAGATAAGGAAGATCTAGTTGTTGGCTTGAGAAAGATTGGGAACTAGATTGATAACGTTTCATTATAGATTTGGAAAAGTAGGGTAAGCTAAGACGAAGAGAAAGACTAAGTTTTCATGTGTGTCAATAGAAACTCTTCCAATAGAACTTTTCTGAATTATATGGATGAGAAATCAAAGATATATGAGATAAAGATCACTAATTTGCATAGACATGAGTCGAGCTTAGGAGAAAAGTATTGCTTTCAATTAAAATCATTGTTAGGAATACCTAGTTTAGTAAGAGGGAAATTTATCATTTATGCTCAAGAAGGGTTTGTAATCATTTGCTTATGGTACTTTTTTCTATGATGTTATGGTTTTCATCTTTATTAACTGCTCTTGATGAACAATGTTGTCAGTATCAAGGTCCATGTTCAAAGCATAAGTTGAAATTGCACACAAAAATGCATCCTCTTTTGGATTTAGGGAAATCTCTTCCCAATTCTTACCCTTAGAGGCTTTTTAGGCTTTATCATTTCTAATCGGTACTAGGCATTGAACACTTGCTTGTGTGTGACATTCGAGAAATTTTCTACTTTCCATTAATAGTATAAAGTGAAATTGCACACAAAAATGCATCCTCTTTTGGATTTAGGGAAATCTCTTACCAATTCTTACCCTTAGAGGCTTTTTAGGCTTTGTCATTTCTAATCGGTACTAGGCATTGAACACTTGCTTGTGTGTGACATTCGAGGAATTTTCTACTTTCCATTAACTAAGGACCATTGTAATTTCCATTAATTCTGCAAGGTGTAAGGAAGAGAAAATTATAAGATCAAACTTTCCTGGTGTGCTTTCATTTTGAGCTTCATAAACATGCAATCACGCCCATTAGACACATTTTGGTGTACATTAACGGAAAATAAAGACTGTCATGAGAATGTAGACCATCTCTTCATAATCTTCTCATCATGGCGTCTCCAGTTTTGGAAATGGATTCTATGTGTTGATCTATGTCATCGTTGGAGAAAGTTATCACACATCTTTTGAACATGCTCAACATAGTTTGTCTTCTCATTCCTTAATCCAAGTATAAGGTTTTCAGTCTCCTTTGACACCATGCTAGTGAAGGACGGTGGCTTTGAAATCAGTGTCATAGAAGTATATATGAGAGCATGGGATATTTCAAGTCATAGTAAAGCTTAGTACAATTTATAAGTTCACCGCACTACATGAAGTATACATTGCTTAGCGAATTAGGAAACAAATTTGAAAAGATCCATGAGATGGGTTTCATGAGAAATCATTGATGGGTGCTAATTATGGTTTCAAGTGAGTACCTTGGTGGAGGCATCAACGTTTTGGCTAGTTTATTGAGTACTTTAGTGAGCAAATTAGAGTACTTTAGGAGGAAGTCTAGTTTACTCATAAGAGATCAATGTGAGTAGAGGTTTGTCTTCATAGGAAGTAATAAAATGTGGTTTACTACGAGATCCGCATTTTGTTTATATATAAATGCTATCTCATCTGAATGATGTAACCTTCTAGATAAACGGAAAATGTGCATTTCTTCGAGGTCCACATTTTCTTCCTAAATACCCTCACATGTACAAGCGAACGCCCTTACAGTTCGAACTCCTTTGAGTCAGCATTTTTGCTCGTATTGACAAGCCGCCAGCATTTCGTCATCGATCTACAGACGCATCAGCTCATCGCCCTCTAGTTCTTCTTCGTAAATCTATCCACTGTTCGAGATTCTGGAATCCTTCAATAACTTTGGTGCTTCCGACAAACTAATTCGACGGTCCAGCTGTGTCATACTCGTTCGCTTCAGGCAGATCAGTTACGGTCTTCCAATTAATCGCGTAAGTGTTCTCAGGATTGTTCTACTCCAGGATGGGCACGGGAAATGTGAAGACGGGTAAGAAAATAAGGGCGCTGAAGTCGCCCCCATTGATATGCATAGACAAGAAAGAGTGCAATCATCCGGGTTTCGGAACAGATTCGTCACTGATACATTTAAAGAAGGACGTCTCCATTAGTAACGTTCCTTCGAAAGTGTTTGAAAACTTAAACATGTATACAGACGGATCAGTCGGAGACAATCAATGCAGAGATATAGCAGCAGGTTGCGGAATCTACTTCGACTGGAAAAATGTTGGCGTTTCCCGGAACATTAGCAGGCTTTACGATAAAGCTCATTTTAACGAGGATCTGTCAGCTAAGGCAGAGCTCGCGGCCATCTGTTTGAAATTGGAACACCTTGTGCAACATCAACATTTTCTCGAAAGCAATGATAAGATAGAAGGCCTATCCAAACGCGTGATGATTTGGATAGACAGTGCCATAGCATTGCAAAGCATTAAGTGCTATTGCCAAAACACTTACACAGGTGAAATTTTCAAGTTAAAAGCAGACATCGACCAAAAGAGGAGGATCTTGGAGCGAATTGTTGAAGCAGTGCCGCAACTCTATCCTATTAGAGTGACAATGCGAAAGGTCGTTGCACACAGAGGTATTCGCGGAAACCAGATAGCAGACGGACTTGCGCGCATTGGTCGTGTTTAGCCGGTTCCTATTCATGTATACCATGACGTAGGCAGGAAGGTGATGCCTGCCATCGATGAAGAGGCAGCCTGCATAGATCGAATTCTAAAACTCGAACATCAACAAGTGCCTTTTTTTCTGAGAGATGCAGGGATTCTACTAATCGTGCATCAGAAGAGGTTAAGCTCTTTACAATCACCGAAACCTTCAATACGTGATATGGAATCAGATTGGCGCTTGACGAAGCAGAAGATCAGCTTAACTCGTCCTCTGCTATTGCCAAAATCTTCTTCAATAACTGCCAACTATGAGAACCTGTCGTTAAGACCACAAACAGCGCAAACACTATTATTATGCAGTGTTTAATTGAAACAGGGTCATCTTTAATAGCCAAAAATATTCATAATCCCTTTTTTTGGGGGGTTTCCAAAATGTGAAATTAAATTGTTCTTGTGGCATATCAAGCTGTGAGATGGGATAGGTCATTGTGCAACAATGAAGATGATTTTGCATTCCACGATAATACATGAACTGCAGAACTCACTGTTTTCACATATGAAGACGTTGCAAATGCATATTCAAATACAGAACGATCGAGAGATCGAGAATAGGAAAACGAAAGATCGAAGGATCGAATTCGTGTGGGTATATATATACATGAGTTTTATTTGTTCATATTCAAGCAATGCACATGATACTGCAGCAACCAAATCTTCTATTAATTTAAAGATGCTGGTATAAATCTTCTATTCATTTAAAGATGCTACAACCAAATCTTCCATTGATTTTCCTAGCTATGGATTTTCACGAGTATAATTTTCCTAACTATGGATTTTCCTAGCACGATTGTCCTAACTTTGGATTTTTTCTAGGTACACTATCTTAATTTTGATTTCAATTTCAATATATCATGATCAACTTAAGTTTTTTCTTTCAATTGAATAACGAATTTATCAAGGTATGAATTAAAAGCTTCAAGTACATAAAAGTTATTCCTTAGTAATAACCCCATGAAAACATAACAAACGCAAACAAAGGGTAGACAGAGGAAAATTTCTCTGATAATAACAAGAACGCAAAGATGTCAATAGAAACTCTTCCAATATAACTTTTCTGAATTATATGGATGAGAAACCAAAGATATATGAGATAAAGATCACTGATTTGCATAAAGGTGAGTCTAGCTTAGGACAAAAGTATTGCTTTCAATTACAATCATTCTTAGGAATATCTAGATTAGTAAGAGGGAAATTTATCATTTAAGCTCAAGAAGGGTTTGTAATCATTTGCTTATGGTACTTTTTTCTATGATGTTATGGTTTTCATCTTTATTAAGTGCTGTTGATGAACAATGTTGTCAGTATCAAGGTCCATGTTCAAAGTATAAAGTGAAATTGCACACAAAAATGCATCTCTTTTGGATTTAGGGAAATCTCTTCCCAATTCTTACCCTTAGAGGCTTTTTAGGCTTTGTCATTTCTAATCGGTAATAGGCATTGAACACTTGCTTGCGTGTGATATTCGAGGAATTTTCTACTTTCCATTAATTAAGGACCATTGTAATCTCCCTTAATTATGCAAGGTGTAAGGAAGAGAAAATTATAAGATCAAGCTTTCCTTGTCCCTGCTTTCATTTTGAGCTTCATAAGCATGCCATCACGCCCATAAGACACATTTTGGTGTACATTAACGGAAAATAAAGACTGTCATGAGAATGTAGACCATCTCTTCATAATCTTCGTAGCATGGCGTCTCTAGTTTTGGAAATGGATTCTATGTGTTGATCTATGTCATCGTTGGAGAAAGTTATCACACATATTTTGAAGATGCTCAGCATAGTTCCTCTTCTCATTCCTTAATCCAAGTATAAGGTTTTCATTCTCCTTTGAGACCATGCTAGTGAAGGACGGTGGCTTTGAAATGAGTTTCATAGAAGTATATATGAGAGCATGGGATATTTCAAGTCATCGTAAAGCTTAGTACAATTTAAAACTTCACCGCACTACATGAAGTATACATTGCTTAGCGAAATAGGAAACAAATTTGAAAAGATCCATGAGATGGGTTTCATGAGAAGTCGTTGATGGGTGCTAATTAGGGTTTCAACTGAGTACCTTGGTGGAGGCATCAACGTTTTGGCTAGTTCATTGAGTACTTTAGTGAGAAAATTAGAGTACTTTAGTGAGGAAGTCTAGTTTACTCATAAGAGATCAATGTGAGTAGAGGTTTGTCTTTATAGGAGGTAATAAAATGTGGTTTACTACGAGATCCGCATTTTGTTTATATATAAATGCTATCTCATCTGAATGCTGTAACGTTCCAGATAAACGGAAAATGTGCATTTCTTCGAGGTCCACATTTCCTTCATAAATACCCGCACATGTACAAGCGAACGCCCTTACAGTTCGAACTTCCTTGCGTCAGCATTTTTGCTCGTATTGACAAGCCGCCAGCACATCGTCATCGATCTACAGACGCATCAGCTCATCGCCCTCTAGTTCTTTTTCATAAATCTATCCACTGTTCGAGATTCTGGAATTTCTTCGCTACCTTCAATAACTTCGGTGCTTCCGACAAACTAATTCGACGGTCCAACTGTGTCATACTCGTTCGCTTCAGGCAGATCAGTTACCACGTTCCAATTAATCGCGTAAGTGTTCTCGGGATTGTTCTACTCCAGGATGGGCACGGGAAATGTGAAGACGGCTAAGAAAAGCAGGGCGCTGAAGTCGCCCCCATTGATATGCATAGACAAGAAAGAGTGCAATCATCTGGGTTTCGGAAAAGATTCGTCACTGATACATCTAAAGAAGGAGGTCTCCATTACTAACGTTCCTTCGAAAGTGTTTGAAAACTTAAACATGTATACAGACGGATCAGTCGGAGACAATCAATGCAGAGATATAGCAGCAGGTTGCGGATTCTTCTTCGACTTGAAAAATGTTGGCGTTTCCCGGATCATTAGCAGGCTTTACGATAAAGCTCATTGTAACGAGGATCTATCAGCTAAGGCAGAGCTCGCGGCCATCTGTTTGGGTTTGGAACATCTTGTGCAACATCAACATTAGCGCGAAAGCAATGATAAGATAGAAGGCCTATCCAAATACGTGATGATTTGGACAGACAGTGCCATAGCATTGCAAAGCATTAAGTGGTATTGCCAAACCACTTACACAGGTGAAATTTTCAAGTTGGAAGCAGACATCGACGAAAAGAGGAGGATCTTGGAGCGAATTGTTGAAGCAGTGCAGCAGCTCTATCCTATTAGAGTGACAATGCGAAAGGTCGGTGCACACAGAGGTTTTCGCGGAAACGAGATACCAGACAGACTTGCGCGCATTGGTCGTGTTCAGCCGGTTCCTATTCATGTATACCATGACGTAGGCAGGAAGGTGATGCCTGCGATCGATGAAGAGACAGCCTGCATAGATCGAATTCTAAAACTCGATCATCAACTCTTATTGGATAATACAAGTGCCTCTTTTTCTGAGAGGTGCAGGGATTCCACCAATCGTGCATCTGACATAGATGATACTGGAGCAAATTGGTGCTTGACCAAGCAAAAGAGGTTAAGCTCTGTACTATCGCCGAAACCTTCAATACGTGATATGGAATCAGATTGGCGGTTGACGAAGCAGAAGATCAGCTTAAGTCGTCGTCTGCTATTGCCAAAATCTTCTTCAATAACTGCCAACTATGAGAACCTGTCGTTAAGACCACAAACAGCGCAAACACTATTATTGTGCAGTGCTTAATTGAAACAGGGTCATCTTTGTAGCCGAAATATGGCGCTCTGAATAGCAGTTCGATTTCCTCAAGGATGCGTATGTTCTATTGGAGTGTACTGGCTGCTTGAATTTTGTTACGTCATAGGTCTTTGAAATAATTGTCATGTGAAAAGTCTTAAAAGGTTTCAATCACTGTGCACGAACTCCCACATTTCTGATATTAAGTGAAACCTTCACGGGGTCTTCAGTAGATGTTAAGTATGTAAACGGCTTTAGTGTATAAGGTGAAAATATTCATAACTGTGCAACAAAGAAGATGATTTTGCATTCCACGATAATACATGAAGTGCAGAACTCACTGTTTTCACATATGAAGACGTTGCAAATGCATATTCAAATACAGAATGATCGAGAGATCGAGAAGAGGAAAACGAAAGATCGAAGGATCGAATTCGATTGGGTATATATATACATGAGTTTGATTTCTTCATATTCAAGCAATGCACATGATACTGCAACAACCAAATCTTCGATTAATTTAAAGATGCTGGTATAAATCTTCTATTCATTTAAAGATGCTACAACCAAATCTTCCATTGATTTTCCTAACTATGGATTTTCTCGGGTATAATTTTCCTAACTATGGATTTTCCTAGCACGATTGTCCTAACTTTGGATTTTTTCTAGGTACACTATCTTAATTTTGATTTCAATTTCAATATATCATGATGAAATTAAGTTTTTTCTTTCAATTGAATCACGAATTTATGAAGGCATGAATTAAAAGCCTCAAGTACATAAAAGTTATTCCTTAGAATAACCCCATGAAAACATAACAAATAGGGTAGATAGAGGAAAATTTCTCTGATAATAACAAGAACGCAAAGATGAAGAAATGGAGCTATCAATGTAGGTGCATCTTCTGATGGCTAATGATCTTGAGCTTGACTTTGCATTTTATTGATGTTTGTGGAGCTTTACGTTACCTTAAAGGTTTTACCTTAAGGATGTGATGAATTGAAATAGTGTCTTTTAAACAATCAATCCTCTCTCTGTCTCGGCCTCTAACTAGAAGATCTTTGTATAAAGAAATAGTGACTTGGAGCCTCAAACTCAAATAATGACTTAGATTTTTGCACTTGAAATGGCTTCTATATCCCATGAAATATCATTCCACATGCAGTCACTATTTCATCACCCTGCATATATAATAGAACTCATTTTGTAACATCACCCTCTCAAACTTATATTTTTTAATGTAAATATCAATAAAAATTTCATGTCCGACTAATGTACATGACAATAGTAATCAGCAAGAAGCAAGTATATGTTGTTAGCACTTGCAATGGTTGTCTCCTCAAAACCAATTGATTTTTCACTATGACGACAAATTTGGCACCTATTTTAGCCCATGAGTTAGAAGGTACACTACACATTTTCCTAACTATGGATTTTCCCGAGCATAATCATCCTAACTATGGATTTTCCTAGCATGATTTTCCTAACCTTTGAAATTTTTTGGTTTCACTTTTAACTTACGTATTTTGATTTCGATTTCAATATTTCATGATCATGGAAAATGTTTTACTTTTGGTTGAAATACCAATGGATTTATAGAAAAGGTGGAGAGAAGGAAACCTCCACATTGAAGAGGTCTATTCATCTCTAACCCTAACAAGCAATGATATTTTTATATTGCATAATTTTCAGTACACCAAGTGTTTTGCTACCAAGTTCCGCTTTCATCTTATGTTTTTTCTTTCAATGGAATCACGACTTTATCAAGGTATGAATTGCATGTATCGACTAAATAATAGTTATTCCTCAGTACTAATCCCAATAGGTATAATTGAAAGAAACTTCACTTTGCAAATTATATTTTTCTTTGCAAATATCGATACAAATTTCTTGTCGAACTAATGTACTGACGATAGTTATGTGCGAGAAGCAGATAGATGCTTTTAACAATCCAAGTAAATACTTTAAATATATTTGTGTGGTCAACAATTCAGGTTAGAACTCAAGTGGCATGAAGCTATGTACCCACAATGCCTGAATTCATAAACTAGAAAACGGGTCTCACAATCAAAGTGGCATCTTTTAACATCAAGGTAAACAATGTTGTGTTTATAATAATGAAACAAATTTGAATTAGAAAACTCCAATGAACCCTAAACATAAAGCTTCCAAATTCTAAATTGAACTCCTTGAAAGCCATATGCACACTGAATTGTGTTGGAAGTATGGGAAACATATAAAATCCCTTTATTCTATGTGCACTGATAAAAATATTAAAAAGCTCTTGATACCCTTGTTGACTTATACCTATTGCATCACAAACATCTAATATATGTTGTGGTATTACCATGCCCATGCTTAAGTGCCTCCGAAAGATAATTATTTGATGGGTTTTCAACCAAATGGTAAATTTCTTGAGGTTTCATGTTGTGTTTTACAATTTGAGTTCTTGTTCTCTATGTAGAATCATGTAATCCATTATTGATCCTGTGACATATCTATTGTATGTGTATTGTGAGTACTACCTTTCTCTTTGTAATATGCTCTTCATGGCTCCTCTAGTTTTCAAAAGAGATTCTATGACCAAATAACGCATATCGGATCTCCTAGTCATCATTTAGATACAGTTATCAGACATCTTTTCAACATGATCTACAAAATTTCTCTTCTTATTCTTTATTTCAAGTTTAATTTTTATCATTCTCCTTTGTAGACCATGTGACTGAAGGATGGTGTCATTTAAATGAGTCTCAAAGAAGTATACATGAGAGCATAGGAGATCACAAGCTTTAAACAATCTTAGTACAATTTAACAACTGACTAAATGATAAATCATAAAGTGCTTAGCTTTAGGATGATGGCATTCAAATGAGTCTCAAAGAAGTATACACGAGACCTCGGGATATCAGAAGTTATAGTAAAGCTTAGTAAAATTTCTCACACTACTAAATGATAGAGCATATAGTGATTAAATTTAGGAGACCAATTAGAAGGGACCCATGAGATGGGTTTCATGCGAAAACATTGAGGGGTACTTATAGTTTCAAGTGATTATCTACGAAGAGACATTAGATATATGGCATAGAATAAATATCCAACAAGAAATTAGAGTACTCAAAACTAAAAGTGGATCAAGGAATATTTGGAGCATTTAAAGGGGATCTAAGCAAGTATAATAATCTGATCTTGGATCGTGAGGTCTACCTAACTTCTATCTTGGTAAATAAGACTAAGTAGTATGATTATAAATGGGTATCCAAGAGAAAGGAAATCATTTGAACCGACTCATTGGACTTCAATATAAAAAGGATTCATGAAATTTCAAAGTTATAAGAGTCCATTATCTATTCGATTCTACAAGATTTCCATTCTTTTATGGACAATTTGTATTTAGTTTGGTGAGAGTGTGATAGTTCGGTTGGAAGAATGATTGAATGCTATGGCATAGTGGATATAGGTTCCCTTCAAGAGTTTTTCTTTTAGGGCCAAGGAGAAATGCAATAATCATCAATGGATAGAAAGTTTCATTAAACATGAAGAAGCAGACATCTCCTTAGGACATTGATTTATTCGAGAGAAGATATGTTCTTCTAAAAGATTATTTTCACCAAAACAAGATAGGCTCGAGCTTAAGATTGAGTCTTTCAATCAAATTAAATTTGGGTCTTTTTGGTTATATGCGATGAGGCTTGAACTTAATTTTGAGTTTTTCAAGTAAGGTAAGTTTGGTTCTTTTTGGACATATGCTATGAGGCTTAAACATAACTTCAAACCTCTTAATAAACTTAAAAGTTTTTGGTTTTTGTCATATGATATGAGTTTGAAAATTAAGTTTGAGCCTCTCAACATTTCCATCCAAAAAAGTAGTGTCTCAAACTCAAATTCGAGCTTCTTATGTCAAATCTACATTGAGCTTTGATTGAAAAAGCCTCCAAATTAAGTTCCAACCTCTTAGCTCTACCACCCAAAAGATTAGAGGCTTGATCTTCAACTTGAGACTCTAAATCAACTCGAGTATGAGATTTTTTGCACCTATGCCACGAGGCTCAAACTTAAGTGTGATCTTCTCAATCAACTTATGTTTAAACCCTTTTGTTCATATGCTACAAGGCTCAAACTTTAGTTGGATTCTCTCAATCAACTTAATATAGAGTCTTTTTGGTCATATGCTAGGATGCTCATACTTAAGTTCAAGCCTATTAGCTTTTCCACCCAAAAGACTAGTGTCTTGAACTCAAATTTGAGCCTCTCAAGACAAATGTACATTGATTTTTGATCAAAAGAGGCTTGAACTTGAGCTTGAGCCTCTAAGCTATTCCACCCATTAGATAAGAGGCTCGTAATAAGTTTAAGCCTCTCAATGAAATTAAGGTTGATTTTTTTTGTCATCTTCTATGCGCCTTGAAAAGAAGCCTCTCAAGTCAAATCTACAGTTACCTTTGATCAAAAGAGGTTTGAGCTTAAGTTTGAGCCCTTTTAGCTCTTCCATCCAAAACAATAGAGGCTCACAATTAAGTCATATGTTGAGGGTTGCACTAACGTTTGAACCTCTCACCTTTTCCATCCGAAAGTCTCGTGTCTCAAACTCAGAGAATGTGTGGGCATACAAAAGGGTGTGTGTTGAGCGTGATAAGTCAAGGATCAAAATGAAAAACAGGCACACAAAATTAAAATAATGGCAATACTATTATCCTATCAGTGAAGAATTGAGCTTCTTAGATCAATTTTTTATCAAAACAATGAACTATTATGAAAATAGTTATAGACCTTGCTTGTAGGTCACTCTATGGTTTCCAATATATCTGCACATTGAAATTTTGATTTAACATTAATGGCCTTCTATACATTTACATATCTTTTTATAAGCCACACATAACACTTTGAATTGCCTCCATTTCAAATTCCAAGCTCATATTATGATGGAAATATTAACCTAGTTTCTAGAAGATTTTGATCTTGAGAATTAACAATTTTGACTTAAATCTTCAATCTAAGCTCCTAATACCTCACTCTTCAACAAGCCTTGTTACCAATGGACTTTTTGGGCGGAAGGGAGAGATGGAGCGAGAGAGAGGATTAGAGATGCATATACTTTCTTTTGGAGCCTCGAACCCCAATTACACAAACACACACACACACACTTAGGCATATGCACCAAAAGGAACTTAGGCACATGCATGAAAAAGCACACATAACTTTCAACTAGATGCAAGAAAATAAAGTCTATAGATTACTATAATAGACTATGGGCTAAAATTCAAAACATTGTAGTGTCATAGATATTGAACTCACACAAGTGCATATAGTTTCACTAGTGATGGAAAAATGAGCGTAAGGAGGTAACATTGGCATTGGGAAGCACTTAAGTTTCTCTTAAAAACCTTGTATAAGCCATGAAATAGAACGAAACTTATTATCGGAGAAGTTTTATGTATTCTTAGGATTATTACTGAGGAATAATTATTATGTACTCGAAACTTTTAATTCAATTGAGCCACACTCTCAAAGGTATTTGTAACTAAATTTGACCTAATTTAATAAATTTGAGCCACACTATCAAGAGTAGTTGTAAGCCTCTTTTGATCAAACATCAATGTACATTTGTCTTGAGAGGCAAAAATTTGAGTTCAAGACTCTAGTCTTTTGGGTGGAACAACTAATAGGCTTGAACTTAAGTATGAGCATCCCAGCATATGACCAAAAAGACTCAACGTTAAGTTGATTGAGAGAATCCAAATTGGACCCTTGTAGCATATGAACAAAAAGGCTTAAAATTAAGTTGATTGAGAAGCTCAAACTTAAGTTTCAGCCTTGTAGCATAGGTGTAAAAAACCTCAAACTCAAGTTGATTTAGAGTCTCAAATTGAAGTTCAACCCTTTAATCTTTTGGGTGTCCGAGCTAAGAGGTTGGAACTTAAGTTGGAGCATTTTTCAATCAAATCTCAATGTAGATTTGACATGAGAAGCTGGAATTTGAGTTTGACACACTAGTTTTTTGGATGGAAACACTGAGAGGCTCAAACTTAAGTGTCAAACTCATATCATATGACTAAAAATACTAAACTTTAAGTTTATAAGGAGGCTGAAAGTTATTTTTGAGCCTCATAGCATATGTCGAAAAAGAATCAAACTTACGTTACTTGACAAAATCAAAAGTACTTGAAAAAATTACGTTACTCTTTCACCCAAGAGAGTAGAGGCTCGAACTTAAATTATAGCCTCTTGTAATCAAATGTCATTGCAGATTTGACTTGAGAGGCTCAAATTCAACTTTACTCTTTTTGGTGAAAAGGTTGAGAGACTCAAGCTTAAGTCGAGGCCTATTGCCTTGTAGCATAGGACCAAAAGGACTCAACCTTAAGTTGATTGAGATGTGCGAACTTATGTTTGAGCCTTCTAGAGCCTCTACTCTTTTGTGTGGAAGAGTTAAGAGGCTCAAAATTAAGTTTCAACTTCTTTTGATCAAAGGTACATGTAGATTTGACTTAAGAGACCCCATTTTAACTTATAGACTCTATGCTTTCGTATAGAAAAGCTAAGAGGCTCACACTCTAAGCAATAAATCTCAATCTAAACAATTTCTTTATGAGCAAGCTAGAGTTACTTCCGCTAGAAAAAAATATCTATTCACATTGATGTCTTATGAGTAAACTAGACCTACTTTTCTAAAGTAATAATCTAAATGGATCCTTACAATTTACCTTCTCCATTTCTCTTTTGCTTGAGAGAGATTATGGATGAGTGGACCTACATCCCATTCTTATATATGGAGTATCATTTCAACAATCTAATACGATAACGTTGGATGAGGAAATTAGGTCTATGGAGGCAAGACCTCCTCATCATACTCTATTAGAAGAACATTTCTTCTCTTTGATAAATCAATGTCCTAAGGAGATATCTGCTTCTTCACCTTTAATGAGAATTGCTATCCATTGATCATTATTGCTTTTTTCCTTGGCCATAGAAGAAAAGCTCTTGAAGGGAATGTATTTTCACCATCCCATAGGATTCCATCATTTTTCCAACCCAACTATCACACCCTCACTAAGCTAAATACAAATTCTTCATAAAAGAATGGAACTCGAGTAAAATCCAATAGATAATGGACTCTTATAACTTTGAAATTTGATGAATCCCTTTTATATTAAAGCCAATGAGTCTTGGTTCAAATGATTTTATTTCACTTGGATACCCCTTTATAATCATACTGCTTAGTCTTATGTACCAAGATAGAAATTAGGTAGACCTCATGATCCAAGATCAGATTATTATACTTCCTTAGATCCCCTTTAAATTCTCAAATATTCCTTGATCCACTTTTATATTGAGTACTCTAATTTTTTATGGGATATTTATTCTATGCCGTATAGCTAATGTCTCTTCCTAGATAATCACTTGAAACTATAAGCACCCCTCAATGTTTTCTCATGAAATCATCTCATGAATCCCTTCTAATCGGTCTCCTAAATTTAATCACTATATGCTCTATCATTTAGCCGAGTGATAAATTTTACCAAGCTTTACTATAACTTCTCATATCCCATGGTCTCGTGTATACTTCTTTGAGACTCATTTGAATTCCATCATCCTAAATTTAAGCAGTTTATGCATTATCATTTAGTCAAGTGGTAAAATGTAGTAAGATTAATTGAGACTTGTGATCTCCTATGCTCTCATGTATACTTCTTTGAGACTCATCCAAAGGACACCATCCTTCACTTGCATGTTCTACAAAGGAGAATGATAAAATTAAAGTTGAAATAAAGAATAAGAAGAGAAATTTTGTATAGCATGTTGAAAAGATGTCTGATAACTTTATCTAAATGATGACTAGGAGATGCAATATGTGTCATTTTATAGATTCTTTTACATATTTTTAAGTTGATTGTAAGATAAAAACGAAAAGGCATCATGTCATAGAATCTCTTTCCAAAAGTAGAGGAACCATGAAGAGCAGATTACAAAGAGAAAGGTAGTACTCACAATGCACATACAATAGATATGTGACAGGATCAATAATGGATTACATGATTCTATATAGAGAAGAAGAACTCAAATGGTAAAACACAACATGAGACCTCAAGAAATTTAGCATATGGTTGACAACCCATCAAATAAGTATCTTTGGGAGGCACTTAAGCATGGGCATGGTAACACCACAACATATATTAGATGTTTTGTGATGCAATAGGTATAAGTCAACATAGGTATCAGGTTCTTTTTAATATTGTTATGAGCGCACATAGATTAAACGGAATTTATGGGTTTCCCATACTTTAAACACCATTCAGTGTGCATATGGCTTTCGAGGAGTCCAATTTAGAATATGCAAGCTTTCTTGGTGGATATCAATATGCTTAGGGTTCATTGGAGTTGCCCGTTTCAAATTTGTTTCATTATTATAAACACAAAATTGTTTACCTTGATGTTAAAAGTAGACAAAATGCAATGGTGTTTTCCAAAAGATCACACATTAGAAAATGTAAAAAGATTAGGCTTATACACACTTATATGTCACAATGCACTAAATGCAAAATCTTACCTCCAAGAGAACGTGCTCTTGAGGCAGAGGTGAAGGTTGGATCCCCATCTACGGCAGGACACCTTGTGGGCCTAAGGCCATTGTAACAACATTGAAACTAGTTGCCTTGAGGCACTCCTCTCTTGTGTCACCTTCAAGCACTCTAACAACCCCTTTCTAGATATGGGGTATTCCAAGGGTACTATGCCCATTTACTTGTACAATTGCAATTTCAAAGCTAAATCTCGAGGGAGTAGGCTTCGGCTAAACCTCCATTAATAGAAAAAAGATGCTAATCCATACCAAGTTATAACAATGCCAACAAGGAGCAAGCATATAGTAGGATCATCATGTGACCATAAGCTCCCACAAGGAGCTAGTTCACTGAAAGAGAGGGATTTAGAAGAAAGTTGGGAAAACTTTGTAATAATAGGTGATCAATCATATAGAGGAGTTCGAGAAAATTTCCTCCCACTATGCATACATAAAGACAATTTCATGACAATGCTCAAGATTGCACATGTAGGGGTAGAAGAGGGACATTTCTCTCTGGAACAATGTGCTAAAATGGTCCTAGTGTTAGGACGTTGGTGGCAAACCTTGCATAAAGATGCAAAATATATTTGGTGAAGAGGTATGACAATTGTTGAACAGCAAAGAACCTTATTCAATGAGATGGCATGTTAGTAAGGTCCATGACAAGTAGTACAGCCTTTGCTAGGAGGGGCATCCACTTTGTTGGTCCCATTACTCAACCTACATGGAAACCTTATGTAGAGTATAGAATTGTTGTTATCAATTATCTTAGCAAATGCGTTAAAGTTGACAACTACGAATAATGATGCACATATTCAAACAAAGTTCCATTTCAAAATATTTTCATCATACATGTTCTACCACTAGAAGTCGTTAGCAATCATGGAGTACATTTTATTAATAATATTATTGAGTTCCTATTGGCATAATTTTCATTCTTCCATAATAAATCTCAACCCTTACATCCATGAGAAAATGGATAAGTAGAGAGTTCCAATGAAGACTTGTGCCCAATGCTTACAAAGGTAGTGAAGAATGGATGGCTTGATTTGGGTAAAGTGCTCAATCATGCTATTTTGACATAGTGTACATAATACAAGAAAACTATAGGTGCCTCACCCCTTCAATCATCCCCACAAAGAGAAATCCATGCTCACGCTTGACTTCTTTTTTCCTACCTTAAGAGCAAAATGAGATTACCAATGGGTTGCACATGGAGTCCCTTTATCAATGGATGAACATGAGAAAAAACAAGTGACTCATCTTAATGTAGTTATGAGCATTTATCATTCATGCAACGAACTAAATGATCATGTATCATCTCAAAGAGAGGAATAATAATGTCGTAGATTCAAAAACGGTGGTGAATATATCTCGTAAACTCAATTCTTTTTGAATTCAAAACAAAACTAAGTAGGCTATATCCAACATTGGATACCAATTTTTATGAGCTTTGAATTCTAGTTCAGCTAGTTAACAATGATTCCTACTTTGATATAGAAGATCCAATACTTGATGCAGTCTTATTATGTATATCAAAAATACTACTAGATGCTGCTTCTAATGCCCCATCATGCACACATCACTTGAATGATCAAATTAGGGAGAAGGCTTCCTCCAAAACACATGTTCCTAGTATTGAAAAGATCAAGTAGAGGGGGAGGTGAGGCGTTTTACATAAAAGAAAAAATCAGTAAATAGAAGGCCTAGGAGGGTTATGCAAACATCCCAATGGGAAGTTGCATAACTCAAGCACACAGGGGCCCTCAAATAACTCCTCAAAGCTCCAAATGGTCACGTTCTAATCCAAATTCCTAAGACACACTCCTCTTTTCCAACAAATTAAGGGAAGTGCTACTCAAACCCAAAAAAAATGGGTAGCCACCAAAAAGATAGCCACATCACTAGAGCCTCAACATCAACCATAACATAAAGCACAAATGAGAAGTGTAGTCACACCACACAATTTGGATCCCAAAATACTAGATACACTCATCATATGGTTCGAAATGAATCTAAAGGCTCAAGAAGACTACACCTCACATGCATGAGAAGAAAGGATGCACAATCATTGTGAAGCATCACAAAGATGTGAGGTACATCCAATAAATCTGGAACCCTAAGTCCAAAATTCTACTAAGAGAGGGATCCACATCATTTTGGGAGCCCAAAATGTGTAAACGCAAGTTATCTAGGCTCATGAAGTCCACAAATCAACCAAGAAACACACCACAATAATGCAAGATAGCTCAAAAAAAAAGGTGAACTCTAATATGGCAACTCAAGGCAGAATCGTTCTTAGAGATCAACATGCTCAATCACATACAGTGACTCAATATATATGGGTACTCAAGTCACAAGCATCTTCCACATCCATTGGAAACATACCTTTCGCTCTCATATTTTCATTGTACTAAGGTTTTCGCCTATCATTAGGGAAGGGAGAATAAACCAAGATCCGATTCTATGTGCAGGAGCCACATGCTCATTGCACAACTTTTCCTTTTGCACAATAATTTAGATCTTTGCACTTTAGGTATGCATCCACTAAAGAACAAATTATACATTACTATATCCACCACCATTGTGATATATAATGGACGAAGAAAAAATATTTTAAAGATAAGAAAGCTAACAAACACACAAAGATTGGGGATGATAAGGAGGATGAGGAGAATAAATCCATATTCTTTAATTTTTTTCATCTAGTTGAAAGTTATGTGTCCAAACGAGTCAATGTAGGTGCATCTTTTGGTGGATAATGAACTTGAGTTTGAGTTTGAATTTTATTAATTTTTGTGGAGCTTTCGAGTTAATTCATTAACCTTATATTCTTCAAATTGATTGGTCCTCTTGTGAAATTCATAATTTAGTCATGTATTTATGTTGAGACTTGTCAACATTTAGTACCACTAAAAGATGTTGGCAATAGCTCCAATTTGAGAACCATTTGACTAGCACTTACCATTCCATCTATTTGTTATTGTACCATCTACTATCATAATAGCAATTTTAATACAAGAACTTAAAACGGTATGGTTATTAAGTGCTAAATCATGGAAAAAGAAACACGCACTCACAAAAAAGGAATCGCTAATAATAATTTCTGTATTGCAGATGTTTATGTATTATTCTTTTGGCAAACAAAGTCACTATTCTATCATGTAGATTGTCCGGATAGGTGTTATTGGGGATTTTGAGGGTCATGTGACCATCCCCTCCCCCATATATATATATATATATATATATATATATATATATATATATATATATATATATATATATATATATATATATATATATATATATATATATATATATATATATATATATATATATATATATATATATATATACATATATATATATATATATATACATATATATATATATATATATACATACATATACATATATATATATAGATATATATATATATATATATATATATATATCTATATGTGTGTGTGTGTGTGTGTGTGTGTGTGTGTACGTATGTGTGTGTGTATTTATTAATGTACTTGCCCTATTATTGGACAAAGGGGATTGGATGCTCCCAAGAAAGTATGTGCATCTACGCTCCACTCTCTCCCTCCATCTCCCCCTTCAGCCCAATAAGGCATTCATTGGCAACAAACCTTGTTGAAGATTGAGGTTTTAGGAGGTTTAATGGAAGATTTAAGACCTAATTGCTAAACTTGGAGATGAATACCTTCTTGATACCAGGTTAGTATTTCCATCATAATATGAAATAGAAAGCATGCATTGAGGCAATTCAAAGTGCTATCTGTGGCTTAGAAAAACAACTAGAAATGTAAAAGGACATTGATGCTAATTCAAAATTTCAATGTGCAAATATTAAGAAAATTATAGAGTGCTCTACAAGCAAGATCTATAACTACTCTAATAATAGGCATTGTTTTGATAAAAACTTGAGCTACGAAGGTTACATTCAAGTTTTTGAAACTGCAAGATTAAGAAATTTTCTAGAATTTGGAAGCATACAAATCCAGTTTCAAGGTTGTAACTCACAAAAAAACTAGAAATCTGAAAAGTGAATTGCAAAATAATAATGTTTTTTCATGGCATGTAAATATTTCATCAATAACTTGATGTACATGTCTTAACATCTTCATGTTGTCATGGAGCTATACAATGATTAAAGTACCTCAAAATTATTCTACTTATTTCTCCCCTTTTTAAGATAAAAATTGCATCATATTTGATCCCTTGGTCTTGTTTTGTGCTTTTGACTTTGAAAATTATCCTACTTTTCTTGCATTTGTCACAATCTTCCAACATATTCATATAGTAGAAGCATTGGTGTATGCTATCTATACCTAGTTTCCAACCAAACATGCATTTTATTGTTTTGAGATCTCCTTCCATTTGCCATTCAACTTTAAATTTTCCAACCCCTTCAATTTCAAGCAAAGTGCCTTTTCTTGATGATCTTTGGTACTTGGAATGCTTATTCGAGGTAAGTACGATGATAAGCTCTTATGGTTAATCTGGTTCAATGCAAAGCAAAGAAGCCGCCATAAGTGTGTTTTTCATTGTATTCCATAGTAGTTGTTATGAGCAATTTTATGGGTTCCATTATCTTCTTCCAATTGCACACCCTTCAAATATCTATTCATCACTCCCAAGATAATTCTTTCTAACCAACATAATTCACTTCTTTTTGTATTCTTCCAACGTCAACATAAACAATGTTCTATTCATAATAATGAAAAATATTTGAATTCGGCAAAATTTAATGCAATGAGCCATCATCACATTTATCTCCACCAAGAAAGCTTCCAACATCTGAATTAGACTCCATCCAAGCCATATGCACACTTAATGGCGTTCTTAGTTGGTGATGCATAAATCCCTCTCATCTATGTGCACTAGTAACAACATTAAAAAGTGCTTGAAACCATTTTTTACCTATACCTATTGCATCACAAACGTCAAATATATGTTTTGGTACTATCAAGACCATAAATTCTCTATAGAATTTATGCTTAAGTACCTCCCAAAGGTCACTAATAGATTGTTTTCCAACCATATTCAACAATATTTCTCGATGTTTCATGTGGTATTCGACCATTTGAACTCTTCTTTTGTCTATAGAATCATGTATTCTCATTATGGTTTATGTAAGATACCTATTTTATTTGTGTTTTTCGTACTACTATAGTCATGTTCAAATGTGAAATTAAACATAAGGATAACATTTATCTTTCTCTTAATAATATAATCTTAATGGATCCTCCAAGTTTGGAAAGACATTCTATGTGTTGATTCTTCTCTTTCCTAGGCTACAATCAAGAGGAGAATATGTAGAATGATCTATATGATGATGCATATTTCTTGTCCTAGTCATCTATGGGACAAAGTTTTCACATGTCTTTTCAACATGATATGCACAATTCTTCTTTTGATTCCTAAATTCAAGTTTAAGTTTCTCATTCTCCTTTGAGACAATGCTAGAGAAGGATGGTGGCCTTCAAATGATATTCATAGAAGTATACATGAGAGCATCAGATGTCACAGCATACACTGCTTAAACATTTAGGAAACTAGTTATTAGGAATCCACGATATGATTTTATGAGAAGGCATCGATGGATGCTTATAGTTTAAATGAGAAGTTTTTTTTTTGTTTGCAACAATAGTCTTTGACAAGATAAGGAAGATCTAGTTGTTGGCTTGAGAAGGATTGGGAACTAGATTGATAACATTTCATTATAAAGTTGGAAAAAATAGGGATAAAACTTACCATAGAATTATTAACCTCTTTCTTGGTGTTGAGTCATGAGAATGATGACCTACCATCATTTAAGAACATTAATACCCATGGATCTCCGAATCTCATATATAAATGCTTATACATTGTATGGTAAACTAAGAGGAAGAGAAAGACTAGAGTTTTCATGAGTGTCAATAGAAACTGTTCCAATAGAACTTTTCCGAATTATATGGATGAGAAACCAAAGATGTATGAGATGAAGATCACATATTTGCATAGACATGAGTCCAGCTTAGGACAAAAGTATTGCTTTTAATTACAATCATTGTTCGAAATACCTAGATTAGTAACACGGAAATTTATCATTTAAGCTCAAGAAGGGTCTGTAATCATTTGCTTATGGTACGTTTCTCTATGATGTTATGGTTTTCATCTTTATTAACTGCTCTTGATGAACAATGTTGTCAGTATCAAGGTCCATGTTCAAAGTATTATGTGAAATTGCACAAAAAAATGCATCCTCTATTAGATTTAGGGAAATCTCTTTCCAATGCTTACCCTTAGAGGCTTTTTAGGCTTTTTCATTTCTAATCGGTACTAGGCATTGAACACTTGCTTGTGTGTCACATTCGAGGAATTTTCTACTTTCCATTAATTAAGGACCATTGTGATTTCCATTAATTCTACAAGGTGTAAGGAAGAGAAAATTATAAGATCAAACTTTCCTGGTCTGCTTTCATTTTGAGCTTCATAAACATGCCATCACGCCCATAAGACACATTTTGGTGTACATGAACGGAAAATAAAGACTATCATGAGATTGTAGACCATCTCTTCACAATCTTCTCATCATGGCGTCTCCAGTTTTGGAAATGGATTCTATGTGTTGATCTATGTCATCGTTGGAGAAAGTTATCACACATCTTTTGCAGATGCTCAGCATAGTTCCTCTTCTCATTCCTCAATCCAAGTATAAGGTTTTCATTCTCCTTTGAGACCATGCTAGTGAAGGATGGTGGCTTTGAAATGAGTGTCATAGAAGTATATATGAGAGCATGGGATATTTCAAGTCATAGTAAAGCTTAGTACAATTTATAACTTCACCGCACTACATGAAGTATACATTGCTTAGCGAATTAGGAAACAAATTTGAAAAGATCCATGAGCTGGGTCTCATGAGAAATCATTGATGGGTGGTAATTATGGTTTCAAGTGAGTACCTTGGTGGAGGCATCGACGTTTTGGCTAGTTTATTGAGTACTTTAGTGAGCAAATTAGAGTACTTTAGTGAGGAAGTCTAGTTTACTCATAAGAGATCAATGTGAGTAGAGGTTTGTCTTTATAGGAAGTAATAAAATGTGTTTTACTACGAGATCCGCATTTTGTTTATATATAAATGCTATCTCATCTGGATGCTGTAACCTTCTAGATAAAGGGAAAATGTGCATTTCTTCCAGGTCCACATTTTCTTCATAAATACCCTCACATGTACAAGCGAACGCCCTTACAGTTCGAACTTCTTTGCGTCAGCATTTTTGCTCGTATTGACAAGCCGCCAGCATTTCGTCATCGATCTACAGACGCATCAGCTCATCGCCCTCTAGTTCTTCTTCGTAACTCTATCCACTGTTCGAGATTCCGGAATCCTTCAATAACTTCGGTGTTTCCGACAAACTAATTCGACAGTCCAGCTGTGTCATACTCCTTCGCTTCAGGCAGATCAGTTACGGCGTTCCAATTAATCGCGTAAGTGTTCTCGGGATTGTTCTACTCCAGGATGGGCACGGGAAATGTGAAGACAAGAAAGAGTGCAATCATCCGGGTTTCGGAACAGATTCGTCACTGATACATCTAAAGAAGGAGGTCTCCATTACTAACGTTGCTTCGAAAGTGTTTGAAAACTTAAACATGTATACAGACAGATCAGTCGGAGACAATCAATGCAGAGATATAGCAGCAGGTTGCGGAATCTACTTCGACTGGAGAAATGTTGGCGTTTCCCGGAACGTTAGCAGGCTATAATATAAAGCTCGTTGTAACGAGGATCTGTCAGCTAAGGCAGAGCTTGCGGCTATCTGTTTGGGATTGGAACATCTTGTGCAACATTAACATTTGCTCGAAAGCAATGATAAGATAGAAGGCCTATTCAAACACGTGATGATTTGGATAGACAGTGTCATAGCATTGGAAAGAATTAAGTGCTATTGCCAAAACACTTACACAGGTGAAATTTTCAAGTTGAAAGCAGACATCGACCAAAAGAGGAGGATCTTGGAGCGAATTGTTGAAGCAGTGCAGCAACTCTATCCTATTAGAGTGACAATGCGGAAGGTCGAAGCACACAGAGGTATTCGCGGAAACGAGATAGCAGACAGACTTGCGCGCGTTGGTCGTGTTCAGCCGGTTCCTATTCATGTATACCATGACGTAGGCAGGAAGGTGATGCCTGCCATCGATGAAGACGCAGCCTGCATAGATCGAATTCTGAAACTCGATCATCAACTCTTATTGGATAGTACAAGTGCCTCTTTTTCTGAGAGCTGCAGGGATTCTACCAATCGTGCATCCGAAATAGATGATATTGGAGCAAATTGGTGCTTGACCAAGCAGAAGAGGTTAAGCTCTTTACTATCACCGAAACCTTCAATACGTGATATGGAACCAGATTGGCGCTTGACAAAGCAGAAGATCAGCTTAACTCGTCGTCTGCTATTGCCAAATTCTTCTTCAATAACTGCCAACTATGAGAACCTGTCGTTAAGACCACAAACAGCGCGAACGCTATTATTGTGCAGTGTTTAATTGAAACAGAGTCATCTTTGTAGCCGAAATATGGCGCTCTGAATAGCATTTCGATTTCCTCAAGGATGCTTATGTTCTGTTGGAGTGTACTGGCTGCTTGAATTTTGTTACGTCATAGGTCTTTGAAATAATTGTCATGTGAAAAGTCTTAAAAGGTTTCAATCACTGTGCCCAAACTCCCACATTTCTGATATTAAGTGAAACCTTCACGGGGTCTTCAATAGATGTTGAGTATGTAAACGGCTTTAGTGTATAAGGTGAAAATATTCATAATCCCTTTTTTTTGGGGGGTTCCTAAATGTGAAATTAAATTGTTCTTGTGGCATATCAAGCTGTGAGATGGGATAGGTCATTGTGCAACAAAGAAGATGATTTTGCATTCCACGATAATACATGAAGTGCAGAACTCACTGTTTTCACATATGAAGACGTTGCAAATGCATATTCAAATACAGAATGATCGAGATATCGAGAATAGGAAAACGAAAGATTGAAGGATCGAATTCGATTGGGTATATATATACATGAGTTTTATTTCTTCATATTCAAGCAATGCACATGATACTGCAACAACCAAATCTTCTATCAGTTTAAAGATGCTGGTATAAATCTTCTATTCATTTAAAGATTCTACAACCAAATCTTCCATCGATTTTCCTAACTTTTGATTTTCTCGAGCATAATTTTCCTAACTATGGATTTTCCTAGCACGATTGTCCTAACTTTGGATTTTTTCTAGGTACACTATCTTAATTTTGATCTCATTTTCAATATATCATGATCAACTTAAGTTTCTTCTTTCAATTGAATCACGAATTTATCAAGGCATGAATTAAAAGCTTCAAGTACATAAAAGTTATTCTTTAGTAATAACCCCATGAAAACATAACAAATGCAAACAAAGGGTAGACACAAGAAAATTTCTCTGATAATAACAAGTACGCAAAGATGAAGAAATGGAGCTATCAATGTAGGTGCATCTTCTGATGGCTGATGATCTTGAGCTTGAGTTTGCATTTTATTGATGTTTATGGAGCTTTACGTTACCTTAAAGGTGTTACCTTAAGGTTGTGATGAATTGAAATAGTGTCTTTTAAACAATCAATCCTCTCTCTCTCTGCCTCTAATCAGAAGATCTTTGTATAAAGAAATAGTGACTTGGAGCCTCAAACTCAAATAGTGACTTAGATTTTTGCACTTGAAATGGTTCTATATCGCATGAAATATCATGCCACATGCAGTGACTATATCATCACCCTGCATATATAATTGAATTCATTTTGTAACATCACCCTCTCAAACTTATATTTTTTAATGTAAATATCCATACAAATTTCATGTCCGACTAGTGTACATGCCAATAGTAATGAGCAAGAAGCAAGTATATGTTGTTAGCACTTGCAATGGTTGTCTCCTCAAAATCAATTGATTTTTCACTATGACTACAAATTTGGCACCTATTTTAGCCCATGAGTTAGAAGGTACACTACACAGTTTCCTAACTATGGATTTTCCCGAGCATAATCATCCTGACTATGGATTTTCCTAGCATGATTTTCCTAACTTTTGATATTTTTTAGTTACACTATCTTAATTTACGAATTTTGATTTCAATATCAATATTTCATGATCATGGAAAATGTTTTACTTTTGGTTGAAATACCAATGGATTTATAGAAAAGGTGGAGAGAAGGAGTCCTCCACATTGAAGAGGTCCATTCATCTCTAACCCTAACAAGCAATTATATTTTTATATTGCACAATTTTCAGTACACCAAGTGTTTTGCTACCAAGTTTCGATTTCATCTTATGTTTTTTGTTTCAATGGAGTCACGAATTTATCAAGGTATGAATTAAATGTATTGGGTAAGTAATAGTTATTCCTCAGTACTAATCCCAATAGTTATAATTGAAAGAAACTTCACTTTGCAAATTATATTTTTCTATGCAAATATCGATACGAATTTCTTGTCGAACTAATGTACATGCGATAGTTATGAGCGAGAAGTAGATAGATGCTTTTAACAATCCAAGTAAATTCTCTAAGTATATTTGTGTGTTCAACAATTCAGGTTAGAACTCAAGTGGCATGAAGCTATGTACCCACAACGCCTCAATTCATAAACTAGAAAACGAGTCTCACAATCAAAGTGGCATCTTTTAACATCAAGGTAAACAATGTCGTGTTTATAATAATGAAAAAAATTTGAATTAGAAAACTCTAATGAACCCTAAACATAAAGCTTCCAAATTCGAAATTGAACTCCTTGAAAGCCATATGCACACTGAATAGTGTTGAAGGTATGGGAAACATATCAAATCCCTTTATTCTATGCGCACTCATAAAAATATTAAAAAGCTCCTGATACCCTTGTTGACTTATACCTATTGCATCACAAACATCTAATATATGTTGTGGTATTACCATGCCCATGCTTAAGTGCCTCCCAAAGATAATTATTTGATGGGTTGTCAACCAAATGCTAAATTTCTTGAGGTTTCATGTTGTGTTTTACCATTTGAGATCTTCTTCTCTATGTAGAATCATGAAATCCATTATTGATCCTGTCACATATCTATTGTATGTGCATTGAGAGTACTACCTTTCTCTTTGTAATCTGCTCTTCATGGCTCCTCTAGTTTTTGAAAGAGATTCTATGACATGATGCCTTGCCTTTGTTATCTTACAATCACCTTGAACATCTATAAAATAATCTATAAAGTGACACATATTGCATCTCCTAGTCATCATTTAGATAAAGTTATCAGACATGTTTTCAACATGATCTACAAAATTTCTCCTCTTATTCTTTATTTCAAATTTAAATTTTATCATTCTCCTTTGTAGACCATGTGAGTGAAGAATGGTGTCATTTAAATGAGTCTCAAAGAAGTATACATGAGAGCATAGGAGATCACAAGTTTTAAACAATCTTAGTACAATTTAACACTTGACTAAATGATAAATCATAAAGTGCTTAACTTTAGGATGATGGCATTCAAATGAGTCTCAAAGAAGTATACACGAGACCTTGGGATATCAGAAGTTTTAGTAAAGCTTAGTAAAATTTATCACTCTACTAAATGATAGAGCATATAGTGATTCAATTTAGGAGACCAGTTAGAAGGGATCCATGAGATGGGTTTCATGATAAAACATTGAGGGGTACTTATAGTTTCAAGTGATTATCTAGGAAGAGACATTAGATATATGGCATATAATAAAAATCCCACAAGAAGATAGAGTACTCAAAAATAAAAGTGGATCAAGGAATATTTGGAGCATTTAAAGGGGATCTAAGGAAGTATAATAATCTGATCTTGGATCGTGAGGTCTACCTAATTTCTATCTTGGTAAATAAGACTAAGTAGTATGATTATAAATGGGTATCCAAGAGAAAGGAAATCATTTGAACCGACTCATTGGACTTTAATATAAAAAGGATTCATGAAATTTCAAAGTTATAAGAGTCCAGTATCTATTAGATTTTACTCGATTTTCATTCTTTTGTGGACAATTTGTATGTAGTTTTGTGAGATTGTGATAGTTGGGTTGAAAGAATGATTGAATGCTATGGGATAGTGGATATACGTTCCCTTCAAGAGTTTTTCTTTTATGGCCAAGGAGAAATGCAATAATCATCAATGGATAGAAAGTTTCATTAAACATGAAGAAGCAGACATCTCCTCAGGACATTGATTTATCAGAGAGAAGATATGTTCTTCTAAAGGAGTATTTTCACCAAAACAAGATAGACTCGAGCTTAAGATTGAGTCTTTCAATCAACTTAAATTTGGGTCTTTTTGGTTATATGCGATGAGGCTTGAGCTTAATTTTGAGTTTTTCAAGTAAGGTAAGTTTGATTAGTTTTGGACACATGCTATGAGGCTCAAACATAACTTCCAACCTCTTAATAAACTTAAAGTTTTGTGGTTTTGGTCATATGATATGAGTTTGAAAATTAAGTTTGAGCCTCTCAACATTTCCATCCAAAAAAGTAGTGTCTCAAACTCAAATTCGAGCTTCTCATCTCAAATCTAAATTGAGCTTTGATTGAAAAAGCCTCCAAATTAAGTTCCAACATCTTAGCTCTACCACCCAAAAGATTAGAGGATTTATCTTCAATTTGAGACTCTGAATCAACTTGAGTTTGAGATTTTTTGCACCTATGCTACGAGGCTCGAACTCAAACTTTAGTTGGATTCTCTCAATCAACATAAGTTTGAGCCTATTAGCTTTCCCACCCAAAACACTAGTGTCTTGAACTCAAATTTGAGCCTCTCAAGACAAATTTAAGCCTCTCAATGAAATTAAGGTTGATCTTTTTTGTCATCTTCTATGAGCCTTGAAAAGGAGCCTCTCAAGTCAAATCTACACTTACCTTTGATCAAAAGAGGTTCGAACTTAAGTTTGAGCCCTTTTAGCTCTTCCATCCAAAAGAAATAGAGGCTCTTAATTAACTGATATGTTGAGGGTTGCACTAACGTTTGAACCTCTCACCTTTTCCATCCAAAAGAGTAGTGTCTCGAACTCAAACTCAAATATCTCAATTCAAATCTAGGATGTTGAGTGTTCATAAAAAGAGGCTCAACCTTGATTGTGAGCCTCTTAGCTCTTTCATCCAGAACAATAGAGGCTCAAGCTTGCCTTTGAGCATCATTGCTCTTCAACCTAATAGAGAAGAGGTTGGAACTTAATTTTGATCCTCTCAATCAACTTAACTTTGATTTTTTTTGGTCATATGCTACGAGGCTCATCTTCAAGTTTGGGCTTCTCAATCAATTTAATTTTGAGTCATTTTGGTCATATGCTACTTGTCTCAGACTTATGTTGGAGCCTTTCGATCAACTTACTTTTAAGTGTTTTGGTCATATGCTATGAGATTCAAACTTACGTTAAAGCCTCTCACTACTTCCACTCAAAAAGTAGAGTCTAAAACTCAAACTTAAACCTCTTAAGTCAAATCTAGATTAAGCGCTTATCAAAACAGGCAGAAACTTAAGTTTGAGCCTCTTGCTCTTTGTAGTACCCCTCCTCCTTTCCCTCACTCTTGCTAGGCATGCAGGAAGTCCGAAGAAGATATAAGAGAAAGTCAAGCGTGAAGCAACGAAAAGGTAAATGTTCGTAACTTGTAGGACTGTAATACCTCTTCAGATAAGATACACGTGGATGCTGAAGCATGCAAGGGAGCTTTCGGAAATGGTCATGATGCTCTCTATCCTCATTCTTCATTTGGCATCAAAATGATGTTAGGTATAGGTTCCGTTCAGCCTTAGAGTATGAAGATAAACATCTAGAGCTTATGTTCAGATATGTGAGCTACCCCATCGTCATGGCTTCTACAATCGGGGCATTGCTACTAGGTGGAGATGAGTCTGGACTCTGGAGACTCTTTCTCCCTCACTACCTCTCTCTCTATCCCTCTTTCCCTCTCTCTTTTGGCCTCCCTTTCTCTCTCTCTCTCTCTCTCTCTCTCTCTCTCTCTCTCTCTCTCTCTCTCTCTCTCTCTCTCTCTCTCTCTCTCTCTCTCTCTCTCTCTCTCTCTCTCTCTCTCTCTCTCTCTCTCTCTCTCTCTCTCTCTCTCCCTCTCGCTCTCTCTCCCTCTCTCTCTCTGCCTTTCGTTTTCTCTCTCCCGTCCTCCCGTTCTCTCTCTCTTCCTCTCTTTCTCTCTCTCTCTCTCTCTCTCTCTCTCTCTCTCTCTCTCTCTCTCTCTCTCTCTCTCTCTCTCTCTCTCTCTCTCTCTCTCTCTCTCTCTCTCTTTCTCTCTTTCTCTCTCTCTCTCTCTCTCTCTCTCTCTCTCCCTCTCCCTCTCTCTCCCTCTCTCTCTCTCTCTGCCTTTCGTTTTCTCTCTCTCGTCCTCCCGTTCTCTCTCTCTTCCTCTCTCTCTCTCTCTCTCTCTCTCTCTCTCTCTCTCTCTCTCTCTCTCTCTCTCTCTCTCTCTCTCTCTCTCTCTCTCTCTCTCTCTCTCTCTCTCTCTCTCTCTCTCTCTCTCTCTCTCTCTCTCTCTCTCTCTCTCTCTCTCTCTCTCTCTCTCTCTCTCTCTCTCTCTCTTCTCTCTCCTCCCCCGCCCCTGCATGCCCTCCCTCTCTCTCTCTCTCTCTCTCTCTCTCTCTCTCTCTCTCTCTCTCTCTCTCTCTCTCTCTCTCTCTCTCTCTCTCTCTCTCTCTCTCTCTCTCTCTCTCTCTCTCTCTCTCTCTCTCTCTCTCTCTCTCTCTCTCTCTCTCTCTCTCTCTCTCTCTCTCTCTCTCTCTCTCTCTCTCTCTCTCCCTCCCCTCCTTCTCTCTCCACTCTCTCTCTCTCCCTCCCCTCCTTCTATCTCCTCCCCCGCCACTCCCGCTGAGCCGCCCCGCTGACCCCTCCCGCAAAGCTCGCCCCACCCCGCACCCCTCCCCGCGCTCCCCCGCGCTCCCCCACGCTCCCCCGCCACCCCTGCCCCCGCTGCCTCCTGTAGAACCTGCCCCACCCTGCAGCCCTCCCCGCGCTCCCCCGCCACCCCCGCTCCCGCTGCCTCCCGCAGAGCCCACCCCACCCCGCAGCTCTCCCCGCGCTCCCCGCCACCCCCGCCGTCGCTGCCTGCCGTAGAGCCCGCCCCACCCCACAGCCCTCCCCGTGCTCCCGCGCCACTCCCGCCCCGCTGCCCCCCGCAATCCCCGCCACCCCCCCGCCCCGCTGCCCCCGCGCTCCCCCGCCACTCCCGCTGGCGTCCCCTCACACTCCCGCCTCCCCCCCCCCCTCCCCCCCCCCCCCCCCCGCTCACTCCCGCACATCCCCGCCCCCTCACACCCACATACACACACACACACACAAACACACAACCCACACACACACACACTCACACACACCCACACACACACATACCCACACACACCCACACACACACTCACACACACACACCCACACATACGCACAAGCACACAAACACACAACACACACACACGGGAAGGAGATCAAGATCAAGACCCAACTTCGCCGAGAGTTAGAAGATTTGAGGACCACTCAGGATATAAGAAGACAAATTTGGTGTACAATCTATAACAACAATGGACATTCCAATGCTAATTGTCCCAAGAAGGTAAGCTGTCAATTTTATGGGAAGGATGGCATGAAGCTAGAGAATGTTACTACCTCAAGGGTACACAGCAAAGAGGTAACCCTCAAAGTTTGGATTCATACTATTGTAGTACTTCAAATACATCTAATAGAGAGGAGAATCAGCCTGCAAAGTTTAGGAAAATACAAGCTTTGAAGAGGCAACCAATATAAAAGTATCGGAGGTGGAAGGTTATGAACCTAAGAGCAGAGAAGATCTTCCTTTTGCAGATATACCTCAAGGATGGATAGAAGAACATGTTGCAGAATATAAATTAAAATCCACTCCAGCATATAGTGGAGATGGTTTCTCAAACAAGACCAGTCCTGAAACATTGGCTCAAGAAGTAAAATTTAGGGGATGAAGAGAACCCTCAAGTAGTCCACTTAGCATCCTGGTTGTGGCATTATCCTCCTTTGCTACAGAAGGTAACTTTTTTGCTTTTTACTTACAAAAGTGTCTTCACATGGTCCTACAAAGATCTAACAGGGATACCAGAAGAGCTTGGGTTGCATCGGATACCCTTAGTTGAGGAAGCCGCGCCTGTATGAAGTAGGCCATATCGACTCAATCCGAAGTATGTAGAAGCGGTAAAAGCAGAGATTACAAAACTAGAAGAAGCAGGTATAATTGTGCCAGTAGAACATTCCAGGTGGCTTTCTTCCATGGTTATTGTACCTAAGAAAAATAGTGGAAAAATAAGAGTATGTGTTGATTTCCGTGCTTTGAATAAAGTGACTGTTCAAGATGGATTTCCTCAGCCCTTCACAGAGCAAGTACTTGAGGAAGTAGCTGGTCACACTTTGTATAGTTTCTTGGATGGTTTTAGTGGCTACAATCAGATAGTGATCCATCCTGATGATAGGGACAAAACAGCCTTTGTTACTCCCTGGGGCACTTATGTCTATACTCGCATGGCTTTTGGTTTGAAGAATGCACCAGCTTCATTTAATAGAACGATGTATCTGATATTGGGCAAATGGTTAACAACCTTTCTACGCATTTTCATGGATGACTTTTCAGTATTTTCAGGTACAGATAAAAGAGCAGCAGTTCAAGATTTCCATGACCATTTGGAAGATCTAAAAGAAATTTTTGAGCAATGTCTCAAAAGAGGTTTGAAATTGAATCCTGATAAATGTCACTTTTTGGTCACTAAGGGCACTCTTCTTGGTCACATAGTATCTGCTGAAGGTATAACTGTGGACCCTGCAAAGGTTACGGCTATTCTTTGCATGCCAATTCCACAAAGCCCAAAAGAAGTGCAAAGTTTCTTGGGCCATGCAGAGTATCACAGAAGATTCATTAGGATGTATTCAGAAATTGCTAAGCCTTTGTCAAGGCTTACCAGTAAAAAGGTCCCTTTCTCATGGAGTGCTGAAGCTGACAAAGCATTTTGTGAACTAAAATTGAGGCTATGTACTGCTCCACTTTTAAGTGTTCCTAATTGGTCATTGGAATTTCATGTGCATACAGATGCTAGTCTTCATGCTGTAGGTGCAGTTCTAGCTCAACCATGATCACATAAGGTGGATAAACCTATCTCTTATGCCAGCAGACTACTCAACCAAGCGGAAAGGAATTACAGTACAACGGAAAGAGAAGGTTTGGCTATCGTATTTGCTCTTCAGAAGTTCCGACATTATCTCCTTGGTGTACATTTTATAGCTATATCTAATCATCAGCCCTTGAAGTATTTGATAAACAAACCTAGAGTAGCTAGAAGGATTTGGAGATGGTTACTCCTATTTCAAGAATTTCATTTTGATATTCATATTAAGCCAGGAAAAGAGCACTACATGGCAGATCAAGTGTCCAGGACGGCAATGAGCAAGAAGGCAACGGGTATGAATGACGAACTGGTGGATAGCAATCTCTTCCTAGTAACAATTCGGGTTGGTTGGTATGATGAAATTCTTCATGTTCTCACTACTGGAAAGATCCCAGATCACTTGACACCTGTAGAAAAAAGAAGATTGTTTTTGAAAACCAAAGCATATTCTATTATAAATGGAAATTTATATAAATACTGTCAGGATGATATATTGAGAAGGTGTGTCTATCCAGAGGAGGTAAATCTTCTGCTAGAGGCTGCACACAATGAAGGACACCTAAAGGGGGAAGAATTGGCTCATAGAATCATCCACAAAGGTCTATCAAGTTTGCTAAGGAATGCCACATCTGCCAGAGGTGTGCTCCCATGCCAACCAGATTGAATTTCCAACCATTAGTCATATCTACAGGATGGCTCCCATTTGAACGATGGGGTCTTGATTTCATAGGACCAATTAGTCCAGCTGGTCAACCTGGAGGTAAAAAGTATATATTGATGGCCACATGTTATGCCACTAAATGGATAGAGGCTAAAGCTACTGTGGACTGCACGGCTTTAACAGTAGCCAAGTTCTTGTATAAACGTATTTTCTCAAGATTTGGTTTCCCACTGGAAATTACTAGTGATAGGGGCACACATTTTGTAAATCAATTGCTCCACTTTATATTTGACAGGTACAAAATCTTCCATAAAAAATCTTGTGCCCATTATCCAAGGGCAAATGGCCAAGCAAAGATTTCCAATAAGATTTTGATTGGATTGCTTCGCAAATTATCTTTTGATCATCAAAGCTCTTGGCCACAAGCATTGATCGGTGCAATTTGGGCTTTCAAAACCATGAAGAGGGGAACCACAGGCGAGACTCCATTTCATTTAGTATATGGGAAAGACGCATTGGCACCGTTCGAGTTCATTATCAGAAAAGAAATAGGAATCAAAACCATTGGAATTGAACCCCCCATTCAGAGATTGGTGGCATTAGAAGAGTATAGAGAAGGGGCAATGCAGAAACTTCAGGTAACACAAGAAGAGCGCAAGAGATTGCATGACAGGTATCTGAGATCCAATGAAGTTCAGGAAGGGTCCATGGTTTTAGTGCATCAAGTCCCGACCATTTCAACTAAATTGGCACCCAAATGGATAGGACCATATAAGGTTATCAAGGCATTACCACATGGCGCAGTGCATCTCGAAAATCTGTAGGATAAAAGGATTCCCCTGCTCAACATCTCCAGGGTGAAGAAGTATCTGAATTAGGTCAAAATGGAAGCACTCCATCCCTTGTACATACTGTGTTTCTTTTCAATTGCAGTATAATTAGATCTCATGGAAATGAGTAAATAAAGGGAGAAATTGCACCAAGGATGGTGCAAAAGCTTGATGTGGGGGTCTGTAGTACCCCTCCTCCTTTCCCTCACTCTTGCTAGGCATGCAGGAAGTCCAAAGAAGATAGAAGAGAAAGTCAAGCGTGAAGCAACGAAAAGGCAAATGTTTGTAACTTGTAGGACTGTAATACCTCTTCAGATAAGATACACGTAGATGCTAAAGCATGCAAGGGAGCTTTCAAAAATGGTCATCTTGTTCTTCTTTTCCCAAACTTGCATGATGCTCTCTATCCTCATTCTTCATTTGGCATCAAAATGATGTTAGGTATAGGTTCCCTTCAGCCTTAGAGTATGAAGATAGACATCTAGAGCTTATGTTCAGATATGTGAGCTACCCCATCGTCATGGCTTCTACAATCAGGGCATTGCTACTAGGTGGAGATGAGTCTGGACTCTGGAGACTCTTTCTCCCTCACTATCTCTCTCTCTATCCCTCTTTCCCTCTCTCTTTTGGCCTCCCTTTCTCTCTCTCTCTCTCTCCCTCTCCCTCTCTCTCCCTCTCTCTCTGCCTTTCGTTTTCTCTCTCCCGTCCTCCCATTCTCTCTCTCTCTCTCTCTCTCTCTCTCTCTCTCTCTCTCTCTCTCTCTCTCTCTCTCTCTCTCTCTCTCTCTCTCTCTCTCTCTCTCTCTCTCTCTCTCTCTCTCTCTCTCTCTCTCTCTCTCTCTCTCTCTCTCTCTCTCTCTCTCTCTCTCTCTCTCTCTCTCTCTCTCTCTCTCTCTCTCTCTCTCTCTCTCTCTCTCTCTCTCTCTCTCTCTCTCTCTTTTCTCTCTCCTCCCCCGCCCCCCCCCGTGCCCTCCCTGTCTCTCTCTCTCTCTCTCTCTCTCTCTCTCTCTCTCTCTCTCTCTCTCTCTCTCTCTCTCTCTCTCTCTCTCTCTCTCTCTCTCTCTCTCTCTCTCTCTCTCTCTCTCTCTCTCTCTCTCTCCCTCCCTCCCCTCCTTCTCTCTCCACTCTCTCTCTCTCCCTCCCCTCCTTCTCTCTCCTCCCCCGCCACTCCCGCACTCCCCCCCGCTCCCCCGCCACCCCCGCCCCCGCTGCCTCCCGCAAAACCCGCCCCACCGCGCAGCCCTCCCCGCGCTCCCCCGCCACCACCGCCCCCGCTGCCTCCCGGGGAGCCCGCCCCACCCCGCAGCCCTCCCCGCGCTCCCCTGCCACCCTCTCCCCCGCTGCCTCCCACAGAGCCCGCCCCACCCCGCAGCCCTCCCCCCGCTCCCCCGCCACTCCCGCCGTGCTACCCTCGCAATCCCCGCCACCCCCCGCCCTGCTGCCCCCGCACTCCCCCGCCACCCCCGCGGCTTCCCGTCACAATCCCCCCCTCCCCCCCCCCCCCCCCCCCCGCTCACTGCCGCACATCCCCGCCCCCTCACACCCACACACACACACACACAAACACACAACCCACACACACACACACTCACACACACCCACACACACACACATACCCACACACACACACCCACACATACGCACAAGCACACAAACACACAACACACACACACACACGGGAAGGAGATCAAGGTCCAGAGGATAAAGATTATGAGGCTCGGTGGGAGAAATGGATTGGGCCCGACAAAGATGATGGAAAATATGGCTCTCTAGGAAGCATAAAAATTGATACTGTGCAGGATCAAGACAGTGTTTGGAGGCCTCCATCTCTGAGTATCTGGGGCGAGGCGAAGGTTCCCATGGTTCTTCTCAGAAGCACCTGAAAAGTTGGCTACTCTCAAGAAGGGTTATCACGTGATTGGAGCAGAAGCATGAGGGAGATGACCTTTCCAATTAAGGTATGTCTTGGGGCTCTGGGATTGGTCAAGTTAAAATCAATATCCACCCTCCATTTCTCACACTCAACGGGTCGATTCCAAATGACCGGCGACACAAAGTAAAGATCTCAACTTGAATTCAAAAGGGTAGGTGATAAAAGTGTGCATGGTAAAAAGTGAAAGTGGAGAAAAGACTATTGTCACCAACCATTCACGACGACCACCTATGTTTTGAGGATCCAATTCAAGTCAAGTGGAATATTTGACCTACCCCTTCAATTTTGGGTGATTAAACGGCGCGTGATCAATGGACGTGAAGAATCGGCAAGGCCCTCTTGGCCTATTGGGACCTATAAAAACAATGGATTTATGCTCTTTGGGATACAATTTTTAGAGTTACATTGGTTCAGATACGTGTATGTACGTGCAGAAGTCCTCTCTTGCACTTTGTGTTTTCAAGCCAACTGTAGGAGCCACTCTGTAGTGTGGATACAGAGTGTGGGCTTCCCAGTGGAGGGCTAACAGCACCATAGTGTAAGAGAGTGGCTTGGATTTTTTTAGGGCAATGATATTGTAAGCCCTATTTTCTAGAAGAATTCTCCACCGCTTGTATTGATCTGTGGTTGTCTGCATAGAGTGCCGTGAAGCTCTGAGCATGAGTTTTTTTTTTAGTATTTCTTTGACCAATCTTGTAATTATCTGATTTGAATCAAGAAGTGGATGGTCTTCTTTGGTCATTTGTTGTTGATATTTTCTGGAGTATGTACACCTTGTGCAATTATTTACCTCTGCCTGCTCACAGAAATGTTAAAGGGTATACTTCCCTAAAGAGAACCCCCCTTGAGTAGGCGACGTACTGGACGTATTTATTCTCTCTCTACTCTTGATAAAAGTGGATACCCCAGTACCTCCTCTACACTCTTCCATCCAAAAGAGTAGAGGATTGAAATTAAGTAAGAGCATCTTCATGAGCTTAACTTTGAGTTTTTTTAAATCATAATGCTACAAAGCTCAAACTTAATTTTGAGCCTCTCGGTGAACTTAATTTTGAATCTTTTTGGCCACATGCAAGGGGGATAACTTAAGCTCGAGCCTCTCAACTTTTATAACCAGAAGAGTAGAGTCTCCAATTTAAAATTCAGCCTCTCAACTTGAATCTATATTTACCTTTGATTGAAGAGGCTTGAACTTAACTTAGAGCCTCTTAGCTCTCCCACCGAAAATATTTGTGGCTCGAACTTAAGTTTGAGCCTCTCAATCCACTTGAATTTGAGTCCTTTTACTTATATGCTTCTACGTGTGAATTTATAATTGAGCCTCTCAATCTACTTAACTTTGTGTCTTTTTGTCATATGCTAGAGGCTCCAACTAAAGCTCGAGCATGTTAGCTTTTCCATCGAAAAGAGCACTTTGTCAAACCCAAATTTGAGCCTCTCAAGTCAAATCTACATGGAGCTTTGATCGAAAGAGGATCCAACATAAGTTTGAGCCTCTTAGCTCTCCCACCCAAAAGTGTAGAGGCTTGAACTTAAGTTTGACTCTCTTAGCTCCTCTATCCAAAATATTAGAGTCTCAAATTTAAGTTCGAGCCTCTCAATTAACTTAAGTTTGGGTTTTTTTCATCATATACTATGAGGCTTGGACTTAACTTTGAGCCTCTAAATTAGCTCAAATTTGAGTCTTTTTGGTCATATCCTATGAAGTTCAAGCCTCTTTCTTTCTCACCCAAAAGAGTAGAGTCTCAAACTTAAAATCAACCCCTTCATCTCTTACCTTTGATCGAAATGGGTTCAAACTTAATTTCTAGCCTCTTAACGTGTCCACCCAAAAGAGTAGAGGCTGGAACTTAAGTTGGATCCTCTTAGCTCTTTCACCCAAAAGATTAGAGGTTCGAACTTGATTTCGCCTCTCAATCAACTTGAGATTTTGTTTTCCTAGTCATATGCTTTGAGACTTGAACTCAAGTTCGAGCATCTCAATCAGCTTAAGGTTGAGTTTTTTTGGTCATATACCCTCTTGCCTTTTTCACCCAAAAAGGAGAGTGCAGAACTTAAAATTCAGTCTCTTAAGAGACATATACATTTACTTTTGATCGAAACAAGTTGAAACTTAATTCTTGCCTCTTAGATCTTTTATCCAAAATAATAGAGCCTCTCAAGTCAAATCTACATTCAGCTTTAATGGAAGGAGGGTTGAACTTACGTTTGGCCTTCTTAGCTCTTTCAGCAAAATGAAGAGAGGCTCTCTTACCCCTTCTCACTCCTTCCTTAATGATCACCCTCAAGGAATATGAGAATGTGTGGGCATACAGAAGGGTGTGTGTTGAGCGTGATAAGTCAAGGATCAAAGTGAAAAACAGGCACACAAAATTAAAATAATGGCAATACTATCACTACAAGGAATACGGGCGTGTAGCGACGGTTAACGCGACAGAATTTCGTCGCTGTAAAATTGCAACTTGCGTCGGAAATACCGTCGAGCGCGGACCGTCGATTATACGACGCAAAAAACGACGGTATTTGCGACGGTATATGTCTAACGTCGCATAAACGACGCTTGTTAATGGCGTCGCTTAAGCGACGCTCTTTAGCGTCGCTTATGCGACGCTAAAAAGCGTCACTTATGCGACGGTTTATAAGCGACGGTCTATTGCATCGCTTATACGACGACGCGTTGCATCGCTTATGCGACGATCTGTTGACGGACAAAAATTAAAACGTTGGAGGCTCTGCAATCGGCATTTTCACGCATCCGATCGAAGAGCTCTCCAACGTTCGCAATTGCGCTGCGCTTACGAACTGAAGCAAGTATATGCAGAATTGTTGTTTTGCTTAAGCTCTCTGTTATTGTCTCCCTCTGTCTTTGTTTCTCTCTTTCTACATCTTTGTCTCTTTGAATTTTCTCTCTCTCTCTCTAGATCTCTCTCTAGATCTCACTCTCTCTCTCTAGATATCTCTCTCTCTTTAGATCTCTCTCTCTCTCTCTCTCTCTCTCTAGATCTCCCTCTCTCTCTCTCTCTCTCTCTCTCTCTCTCTCTCTCTCTCTCTCTCTCTCTTCTCTCTTTCTCTTCTCTCTTTTTATTGCAGGTTATTCAAGAAGCTAACCAAGCAAAAACTATGGATCACAATTGTAAGTACAATTTCTATTATTTGTAGATCATTTGAATTGTGTTATTTTCATTACATACCATACTCACACTTATTGATATGCACTCATACACTTATACATGACGAAGAAGCACACACACATGCATATACCTACATATACACATATACATGCACATACACACACATACACATAGAGTTATACATATACACACACATACACAAGAACATGCACATGTTGATACATACATATACACTTATACATGCACATGCATATACATACATATATGCACACATACACATGCACATATACACATATACATGCACATACACACACATACACATAGAGTTATACATATACATGCATATACATATACACACATACACATGCACATGCACATACTCATACACACATATGCACTTATACATGCACATGCACATACATACATATACACACACATACACATGCACATACATACATATACACACACATACACATGCACATACATACATATACACACACATATATACACTTAGGTACACACATATGAATGAATTATATAATTAAAGTATTAAAACACATGCTTAATATAAACAATAATAAAAATCAATAGAACAAAACTCTTCATTACTTAATACCATACACACAATTCAAAACATGACTGAAATGAAAAATATATAGATAAATATATGTATATATCAATGTAAATACATAATCCAATGTCATAATCAACGTCTAAAATCCTAATCATCGTCATCATGATCATCATCATCATCAGCAATATCATGATCAGATGGATCTTCCTCATCCTCATCCTCATGATCACCCTGTGACGATCGAGATCGTCCCTCCTGTGTCTGTCTCTCCACCTCATCCATATTTGTCTCCCCATAATACTCCTGTATTACATATAACAAACATAAATCAATAAAATAATTAAAACATTCATAACAACAAAATAATTATATAAAATTTAAAAATACTCACAAAGGCATCAGGATGATCTTGTATATACTCGCTCAAACGCCGATATCCAAAATGTGTAGCATACTCGATCTCGTGTTTCGTAGGATATCGGCCATAATCCTTTCGCTGCAATGAAACAAATAAAAAACATTAGTTGCTTGCATTTTAACTAAAATAAAAAATATACTCACAATAACACATATACTTACAAACGTAGCTACAAAACCATTATGGCCCATTTGGCCTAAGTGCGATGTGTGGCCCGACTCCACTCTCTTCCTTGCAGCAGCCTGTTTATTCAAGGAAAAAAATACATAAATTAAATTAAAAAATTACTAAAATATCTAAAAATTATAAATATAAACTATTAATTTGTGTACCTTCTACTGAGGAAATGACTCCTGAAGACGTAGCTGTCTACGAAAAAACTGCCACGACTCAGGTGGTATGTTAGCTCGCCTCTTATTTTTTTCGACCATACAATATCTCTTGTTAATTTAATCTCAAACAGAAAAAAAAGTCAGAATACATACACATTTATACACACATATACACATACACATACACATACACATACCCACATACACATATACATGCAAACATATACGCATGCATATATGTATATATATACACATATACATACATATAACATAAACACACATATACATATCCACATATATACGTACACACACATGCATGCATATACACATTCATACAAAATACATGCATTTATCCCACAATACAATATCTCCTGTTAATTTAATCTCAAACAGAAAAAAAAGTTAGAATACATACACATTTATACACACATATACACATACACATACACATACACATACCCACATACACATATACATGCAAACATATACGCATGCATATATGTATATATACACATATACATACATATAACATAAACACACATATACATATCCACATATATACGTACACACACATGCATGCATATACACATTCATACAAAATACATGCATTTATCCCACAATAATATGTGTTGTGTATATGTGAATATGTGTGTATGTATAAATGTGTATATGTGAATATGTGTGTATGTGTAAATATGTATATGTGAATTTTTTATTTATGTAGATAATCAAATTATTAATATCAAATACCATTATTTGTAGATTCTGATCAATCAAATGGAACTCCACCACCGTCTCCTCATCATGCAACGACTTTATACTGTAAGTATATGAAATATTTAATTTTAACTATATTTGATGGATACATAACTTATATATTTTTTTTATGTTTCTTATGATGTGCAGATTCTGATCAATCAGAGGGTACTCCACCACCTCCTACCCATGCAACGACTTCACATGTGTCCTCCGATAGGAATTATGATGAATTTTACTATCAAGAGCATATTATATGTTGGTGTAACTCTTGTTATGGCACGTATCGAAGACCACGATTGGAATGTATTGAACATGAGGCAGAGTATGGTACTTTTGAGCATGCACCATCACCTAGTCAACGTGATAATGCTTGGGTATGTATTTTCTATATATATTAATGTCATTTTTTTATTTAAAGACCATGTATAAAATCAAATTATTATTGATATACAGGAATACTTGCTCGATGATGATGATGATAATGATTTTTCTCATAATGTTAATATACCTCGTACACGTCACGGACTTGCTGTTCATCAATTACAAGCAGAGGTTTCTAGAAATCCTCTACCTCCTGGTTTAGAGAATGAAACGGCTGGAGATTATCCATTGCCAGCTCGTGATCGTTCTTTAGTACAAACATATGATAGAAGAAGATATGGAGGATGGAATAGAGGACCACTTCCTTTAGATGGAGAGGTTTTCAACTTTTGGGGTAATCGCTATATGATTGCTCCATCCACTATTACTAATGCTGGTCGTGGTCTCTTTATTGTAGAGGATTTGTATGTGCCTCCGAACTCTGAAGTCACTCTTATGTCATTTTGTGGTCCTATATATGGATGGGGAGATTGGCATCGACTTTCACGTTATGTTCAAAGCATGAGTACTTATGGAATATGCTTGAACGCAGCATCTCTTACTAGTAGAAGGATTTTACATGCAGAAAATGAAAGATTATATATTGATGGAAGACCTTACACACATGGAAATATAGCAGGTTTAATAAATAGTAGTCGAGGGTTACATAATAGTTCAAGGACTAATTGCACATTTGAGGAGCGTGAAAATAGTCATGAATCACCATACATGAGTAGAGATGTATCAAGATACATAGTTGTCAATGCTATTACTACATTACATGCTGGTGATGAACTATTAGTGAATTATGGATGGCGTAGACCTCCAAGAGCACCTTTTAGCTAGAGAGAATAAAAATTTTCTATCCATATTTAATAAGTTATATACTTAATTTTATATTTGAAGTTTAATTTTTATTCATTTATGGAATACTAATGAGTTTTGTTTATATGTGTAGATTCCAACGTATGATGTTGATGATATTCGTCCACAACATTCACAATTACCAATAAGACCTCATTTATCAGAAGCTTCCATGAGGAGGCTACGCAAAACTAATCCTGTGCAATATGCAAAGTTGAAAGATCTATATTCAAAAGATGATAAAGTACAAGATTTGTGTGACAATGATGAAGATGATGGCATGGTAGATTTTATTGAGGATTGGTATCAAAATGACAGTGAGAGCATGGATATTTCTAAAAATGAGAAATATCTTCGAGAGGAATGTCTAAAGCATGTATATGAAGGAAGTCGTTTGACACGACTAAGTGCAAGCTTACTTATTCTCAACCTTCAAAATCGTTTTGGATGGAGTAATATATCTGTTTCGACACTATTAAGGTATAATTTTCAATTTTCTATCTACTTATATATATGCGCATCTTTTAAAACTATTAATGCATCTTTCAAAATATTCATAAAAAATTTGATTGTTTGGATGGTAGGATACGATTGTTTGTTTTGGAGGATATGAAGTATGTATCTTCATTGAATGATTTGTCGATTCACGCATATGTTCAATTTGAAAGTGTGAGAAGCGGATTTATAATTTGTATTCAAAGAATTTGGCACTGTTTATAGGCCATACAATGGTGACTTGGATGCATCGCATGCACAGAGGTTACTCAAGATAGAGCAATTTGATTATAATGGACTAGTGCCAGCAAGATTCCTAGGGTATGCAGTAAACCTCTTGCATGTCAATGATGAGGCGCATTTGAAGTTTAGGATACAAAGTGGAAATCATGGTGGCTTGAGAGGATCACACATATACATGCAAGAGGTTTACTGCATACCCCAGGAATCCTGCTAGTACTAGTCCCTTATAATCAGGTTGCTCTATCTTGAGTAACCTCTGTGCATGCGATTCATCCAGGTCACCATCGTATGGCCTATAAACAGTGCCAAACTCTTTGAATACAAATTATAAATCCGCTTCTCACACTTTCAAACTGAACATATGCGTGAATCGACAAATCATTCAATGAAGATACATACTTCATATCCTCCAAAACAAACAATCGTATCCTGCCATCCAAACAATCAAATTTTTTACGAATATTTTGAAAGATGCACATAAGCATACACATATATAAAATTATATGCATATATATATATGTATATTTATTTATTTACTTTCTTTAATATATCATTTTTTTGATAAACTTACAGGTTATTATCTGAAAAGTTTTTACCAAGTCAAAATATTCCTCCTACCTCACATGATGAAATGAAGAAGATAATCAACAATCTTGGTATGGATTATCAATGTATACATGCATGTCCTAACGATTGTATTTTATATAGAGGTGAATATGCAGACTCTTTGACATGTCCCAAATGTCAATCTCCTCGATATAAGGGTGAAGAAGGTAAAATCCCGAATAAGGTATTGAGACATTTTCCATTGGCTCCACGGATTAGACATATGTTTCAAAGCCCCGAATTATCAAAGCTTTTGACTTGGGGACATGATCACAAAAGTACTGATGGAATAATCAGAATTCCTCATGATAGTGTTGCTTTTCAGCATATTGATTCTACATGGCCTGAATTTGCACAAAATCCACAGAATCTAAAGTTAGGAGTTGCATTAGATGGGGTTAATCCATTCTCCATGAAATCCAGTAAATGGTCAACATGGCCAGTGGTAGTCATAAACTATAATCTTCCGCCATATCTTAGCATTAAAAAGGAACATTTAATGCTTTCACTTTTAATCCCAGGCAAAAGACAAGTTAAAGATATGAATGTATATCTTGCTCCTCTCATTGACGATCTTCAAGAGTTATGGAGAGGTATTAATGTCATTGATATATCAAAAAGCATCAATGAAAGACATATTACGATTCGTGGTATTGTGGCTTGGACTATTCACGATTTTCCTGGATATGGCGTTTGTTCAGGTATTGATGTAATTTTTTTATTCAATATGCATGTAAATAAATATGATTTAATCTAATTATATTTTTATCATTTTCCATGATGCAGGAATATCTACTAAGGGTTATAAAGCTTGTCCATATTCTGGTGATTGGTTGAGATCAATCTATAGTAAGAATCTCAACAAAAATATTTATCTTCGACATCGACGATTCTTGCCTGATGATCATCCATTAAGATCTAAAAGAGAAGCGATACATTTTAATGGAAAGCTTGAAACAGGTTAGTGTCCAAAACCTATGACGCCTATGGATTGGTATAAAAAATGGACAGATGGACCTCTGATAGATCCAGAAGCAGAAATCTTCAGTGATGATTCAGATAATGAGTATGTGAACAAAGGTAAAGGGAAATTGGCACTCACAGAGAACATATCAATATGGTATTCTTTGGAGTATTGGAAAGAGTTAAAAGTATGTCATCTTCTTGATCCTATGCATATATTCAAAAATATTGGTTATTCACTATGGCAGCATCTTCTTGGACTAAAAGATACCACAACATCAAGAAATGATTTGAAAGATCAAAAATCCAAACCAAAGTTATGGCCAGTTTTTGATAGACATCGACAAGAAACGACTTATGCATCTGCTCCTTGGGTACTTACGACAAAAGAGATACAAACTATCAACAATAGAATTCAATTGATCAAGACTCCTACAGGATATGGAGCATCGTTTCAAAACATGTTTACTATGGATGATAAGAGCTTATCTGGATTAAAGACCCATGACTGGCATAACTTTTTGAAACATATTTTACCTTTGGTTATCGATGGATGTACAACGAAAGGAGTACGAGATGTCATCTATCGTCTTGGATCACTTATAAGGTAATTATGATACTTTTATATTTAATATGTTTGAATATTGGATATCTTTTATTTTTTAATTAACTTCTTTACAATTGTTTTTATGATTTGTATAGGTGGATTACATCCAAAGAGATCGATAAAAATTCGATCCCACAAAAAAAACGTGAATGCAAAGAGCTACTATGTTTGATGGAAAAAGAACTTCCTACTTCATTTTTTGATATTCAAGTTCATTTACTAGTCCATCTTGTAGATGAGATAGAGATTGCCGGTGTTGTCAACACTCGATGGATGTTTTGGGTCGAGCGATTTATGGGAATACTAAAAGGTTATGTGCGACAAAGAGCAAAACCAGAAGGATCCATGGCAAAGGGTTGGATGCTTGAAGAGTGCATGTATTACGTTAGTGAGTACCTTGAAAGAGTTCATGAAGAAGCTCCACGTGCATGGACCAACGAGTCTTCTTCAAAAATAACCGATGAGGTATTATCAGGTAAGGGGGTTCCATTCTTATTTACATTTCAAGAAAAAAATGATGTTTCCACTTTTGTAGCATATAATAGCGAATGCATGCAAGCATTCGTTAGCGAGTACGAGGAACTTCAAAGTCTCCAAAGTAAAAGGCGAAAAAACAAAAGATCTAGACGTAATCTCGATAATAATGAGATTACAGATATACCTTCTTTCACGGATTGGCTATATAGTCGTTTGCAACGCGCCAACGCAAATAATGAAGAAATCTCAGATGAGCAAAGAGAGTTAATGATGGGTTGTGAACAAAAGGTAATTTTATTAAAATATATATTTTATTTTTTTCATATATGTATGTTAGTTTCTATTTACTAATTCAATTTATTTTGCAGGCTCGAATGTTCACTAATATGTGGGCTTTTGGACAGCATATTAGAATCAAATCCATTGATTCTTTACGTAAAACAGAGGATTCTAGTATTGTTGCTTGTTTCAAGCAACTATCACGTGCTAGCTCAAAAGACACGAACCTTATAGATGGCGAACTTGGTTACGTAGGAACTATTGTTGGTATCTACGAAATTTCATTTCGTACATTCAAACAGGTAGAAAAAAGTTTATATATTTTTTTTAGAGTTAGTTTTTTTTTAAGCACCTAATAATGGGACGTTTTTGTTGTTATATATTGTGATAGGTCATTTTGAAGGTTGACTGGTATCGAGCGGAGTATCAAGGTAGTAATTCTACAATAAGAAAGGAATTATCTGGGTTTTGGGCAATTGATTCTTCCAAGGTAATGCGATCTACTAAAGAACCATATATTCTTCCTAGGCATATTGAACAAGCATTTTTTTATAAAAACCCAGATGCTCATCCTTGGTGGCAAGTCATTCATGTGCAACCTAGAGGTAGGTCATTGTTTGAACAGTTTATTGTTAGAGAGATTGAAGAAAGTCCTCTTGATGATTCAGCATCAGATACTGATACATCAACATCTGGAATAGAAATTAGACTCATTATACATGATAATGATACTAATCTTTTTGATGAAGAGGATAATTCTCTACATGCTGATTCTACTGATGAGGAAGAGGAATTACCAGAAATAGATATTAATCCACCAATAGATGATGTGATTCATGAGAACATAGATTTAACAATAGAAGAAATAAATGAAATCAATAAGGATAATGAAGATGAGACTATATTGATGTCTTACCAAAATGATGGCAATAATGAAAACATATGAGCAGATTAGATAGTAACTTGAAGCTTCTGAATGGATATATATAATAGGTTTTTTTTATTAACTTGAATAACGATGAATCCTACTAGAGAGATGAAATCATGTTCTTCTAAGTTAGAACATGAAGCTCGGGGGTATGCCTAATTATTTTATATATAGCTTTATCTTCGAGGAGTAAATTTTTATCATGTATGTATGCATATGTGTGTGTATTCATGTGTATTATATGTATACATATATTAGTATGCATATATATGTATTTCATGTATATGTATGTGTTTGCATGTGTGTGATATATGTATACATGTATTCATGTACGTAATATATGCAAGTGTTTATAATTGTGTACATGTATATATGTATATGTGTCTATGTGTAAATATGTACATGTAAATATGTATGCATGTATATATATGTTTATGTGTGCATGTAGGCATGTACATGTATGTGTAAATATGTACATGTAAATATGTTAGTATGTATATATATATTTATGTGTGCATTTAGGCATGTATGTGTGAAGCATAATATATCTACTCCATTTTATATTTATGTATCCTATCTACATGATGTGTATATATCTTTACATATATTATGAATCATGATCCTCGTTGATTCGAGTAGCTATATATAGAGGCATAAGGTTGGGAGGAGAGACATCTCTCTAGTAGGACGTCGGAGGTGTATATATACTTCAAACATATGGCTAAAAGGTTTTATATGTATATGTATATACATTTTTATTTTAGATTTATATATATATATATATATATAAATATATATATATATATATATATATATATATATATATATATATATATATATATATATATATATATATATATATATATATATATATATATATATATATATATATATATATATATATATATATATATATATAGATACATACATACATACATACATAGTTTTTCCATACGTGAAACATACTTCCAACGCATACGGGTATGGAAGTATGAAAAAAGTATGGAATTTCAAAAAAAATACCATACGTGATATCATACGTGTGAGAAAAAAAGTATTAAAAAAATCTGAAAATAATATATATATATATAATAATAATAATATATAATATAATATAACAGAAAACAGCCATAAAATATATAAATATGCAGCTGAACATTCAGATTTCAGATTTCAGTTCACACACTTCAGAATTCAGATTCATAAAATATATAAATATGCAGCTAAACATTCAGATTTCAGATTTCAGTTCACACACTTCAAAATTCAGATTCATAAAATATATAAATATGCAGCTGAACATTCAGATTTCAGATTTCAGTTATCACACACTTCAGAATTCAGATTCTAATCTCTAGATAATCATGATTTGTAAATATGCAGCTTCAATTTTGTCGAGATACATAGATGTATACATACATGATACACATGCATACATACATACTACAAAAATAGAAACATGTATATTAGATACATATATAAGTTAATATACATGCCTTTCAGTAAACATAGAGTAATAGATTTTAGGAATGACATCATACATACATAGATGCATATATAGATACATACATACGTACATACATACATAGCTCTCTCTCTCTCTCTCTCATATACATACATACCGTGCATTGTCGCGACGATGAGCCATAAGTGTCCGCATCTCTTTTAAACACCACTTAAGGGACCATCCTGTCCCAAACTCTGTCTCAAGTGAACTAAGCACGTACTTTTTATCCCTCTCATCATGCTCACTACAAAAATAAAAAACATAATGTAAATAAAACATAAGATATACATTTCAATTTATATGTAAAACTTTTACTTACTTCCATGGTAAGTGGATAAAGCGCAGGTAAGAGTCGCATAGTGCCCGCATTCTTCTCTTGAACTCCAATCCATTCCCTATGTACACAATGTTCCCCTCCAGCTCTATGTCGCACTCTAGTCCTAAGGTGCCTATGCATGTCCTCATAGGCAACTCTGCTCTGCTATCACGTGCTGGAGGTGGTATAGGTGTCCTAAAAATAGATAGATAGAAATAAATAAAAATATGTGCTATAATATCATTAAAAAAAATTATGAAAAAAAACATACCTATGAGCAGATAGCTCTCTTCCTGCATGTGGATCCGCAGAAGAGCCCTCGTCTGATCGCGTAAGCATCTGGATCGTATAATCCAGCTCCTCATCGGACATGTCTGCGTAGTCCCGCATTATGGCCCCTAGAGTATCTGACGGAACTCTTGCTCTCATAAGACTTTTTATGAGAGTGAGTTTCGCCTTTCTCTCTTTACTGGGATCCATAATACCTAACATATAAAACAAAATGGTTAGAAATCAATATATATATACGTGTATGTGTGTGTATGCATGTGTATGTGTGTGCATGCATGTGTATGTGTGTGTATGCATCTGTGTGTATGTGTGTAGGTATATGTGTGTGTTGTCTATGTGTATGTGTGTGTGTCTATGAGTGTGTATGTGTTTATGTATATGTATGTATCTACGTGTGTGTATGTATCTATGTGTGTATGTGTATGCATGTATGTATGCATGTGTGTGTATGCATATGTATGTGTGTGTATGCATCATTATGTGTGTCTATGTATGCATTTGTACGTGTGTATGCATCATTGCATGTGCATGTGTCTATGTGTGTATGTGTGTGTATATGTGTGTGTGTCTATGTGTATGTGTGTGTGTTTATGAGTGTGTATGTGTTTATATGTATGTATGTATCTATGTGTGTCTATGTGTCTAAGTGTGTATGTGTATGCATGTATGTATGCATATGTATGTGTATGCATATGTATGTGTGTGTATGCATTATTATGTGTGTCTATGTATGCATGTGTATGTGTGTATGCATCATTACGTGTGTATGTATCTATGTGTGTATGTGTGTGTGTATATGTGTTTGTATGTGTGTATGCATGTGTGTGTGTATGCATGTGTATGTGTATATGTGTATATGTGTGTGTATATGTGTGTATGCATGTGTGTGTGTATATGTGTGTATATGTTTGTATGCATGTGTGTGTATGCATATGTATGTGTGTGTATGCATTATTATGTGTGTCTATGTATGCATGTGTATGTGTGTATGCATCATTACGTGTGCATGTGTCTATGTGTGTATGTGTGTGTATATGTGTGTGTGTCTATGTGTATGTGTGTGTGTCTATGAGTGTGTATGTATGTATCTATGTGTGTGTATGTGTATGCATGTATGTATGCATATGTGTGTGTATGCATATGTATGTGTGTGTATGCATAATTATGTGTGTATGTGTCTATGTGTGTATGTGTGTGTGTATACATTATGACAGTGTATGTAAGCATGTGCATTATGTATGCATATAAGTATGTATGTATGCATATGCATATGCATTATGTATGCATATGCATATGTATGCATATGCATATGCATTATGTATGCATATGCATATGCATTATGTATGCATATGCATATGCATTATGTATGCATATGCATTATGTATGCATATGCATATGCATTATGTATGCATATGCATATACATTATGTATGCATATGCATATGCATTATGTATGCATATGCATATGCATTATGTATGCATATGCATATGCATTATGTATGCATATGCATATGCATATGCATGTGTATGCATATGCATGTGTATGCATATGCATGTAAGTATGTATGTATGCATATGCATGTAAGTATGTATGTATGCATATGCATATGCAATATGTATGCATGTATGTATATGTGTGTGAATGTGTGTGAATGTGTGTGTGAATGTGTGTGTACATGTGTCTGTATGTGTGTATGCATGTGTATGTGTGTGTATGCATCATTATGTGTGTATGTGTGTGTACATGTCTGTATGTGTGTATGCATGTGTATGTGTTTGTATGCATCATTATGTGTGTATGTGTGTGTATGTGTGTGTGTCTATGTGTATGTGTGTATGTGTGTGTGTCTATGTGTATGTGTGTATGCATGTGTATGTGTGTATGTGTCTATGTGTGCATGTGTGTGTATATACTATATGTGTGTGTGTCTATGTGTATGTGTGTGTACCTATGAGTGTGTATGTGTTTATGTGTGTATGTGTCTATGTGTGTGTATGTGTTTATGTGTTTATGTGTGTATGTGTATGCATGTATGTGTATGTGTGTGTATGTCTCTCTATGTGTGTGTGTATGCATATGTGTGTGTGTATATGTGTGTCTATGTGTGTATGCATGTGTATGTGTGTGGATGCATCATTATGTGTGTATGTGTCTGTGAGTGTATATGTGTGTGTATGTGTGTGAGCGTCTATGTGTGTGTATGTGTGTGCGCGTCTATGTGTATGTGTGTCTGTGTGTGTATGTGTGTGTATCTATGAGTATGTATGTGTTCATGTGTGTGTATGTGTCTATGTGTGTATGTATCTGTGTGTGTATGTATCTATGCATGTGCATTATGTATGCATGTAAGTATGTATGTACATTATATGCATATGCATATGCATTATGTATGCAAATGTATGCATGTATGTGTTTATGTGTGTATGTCTCTCTATGTGTGTCACGTGTATATGCATATATGTGTGTGTATGTGTGTGTATATGTGTCTGTATGTGTGTATGCATGTGTATGTGTGTGTATGCATGTGTATGTGTGTATGTGTCTATGTGTGCATGTGTGTGTATATACTATATGTGTGTGTGTCTATGTGTATGTGTGTGTACCTATGAGTGTGTATGTGTTTATGTGTGTATGTGTCTATGTGTGTGTATGTGTTTATGTGTGTATGTGTATGCATGTATGTGTATGTGTGTGTATGTCTCTCTATGTGTGTGTGTATGCATATGTGTGTGTGTGTGTATATGTGTGTCTATGTGTGTATGCATGTGTATGTGTGTGGATGCATCATTATGTGTGTATGTGTCTGTGAGTGTATATGTGTGTGTATGTGTGTGAGCGTCTATGTGTGTGTATGTGTGTGCACGTCTTGTGTATGTGTGTCTATGTGTGTATTTGTGTGTATGTGTGTGTGTGTCTGCGTATGTGTGTGTGTGTCTATGCGTGTATATGTGTGTGTGTGAGTGTGTGTGTGCGCATACCTTGTGTATGTCTCGCTTCTCTCTCTCCCTCTCGCGCGCTGTATGTCTCTCTCTCTCTCGGTCTGTATTCTTCCTCGCGTTCAAGGCCCGGCACAAATGTGCCGGGAGAATTGAATTTTTTTTTTTACATTCCAGAGCGTCGCATATGCGACGCTCTGCAGTTTGCCATCGTCGGTAAATGCGTCGCTAACCTGCGACGCTACTAGCGACGCTTCTGGTTTAGCGTCGCTTATGCGACGCTATCGTCGCTTATGCGACGATGCTCGGCCAAAAAAAAAAATCCGAAATTTTTACCGTCGCATAAGCGACGGTTTTCATTTTTTTCCCGATTCGGGGGCGTCACTACGCCCCCCTTTTTCTTGTAGTGTATTATCCTATGAGTGAAGAATTGAGTTTCTTAGATCAATTTTTAATCAAAACAATGAACTATTATGGAAATAGTTATAGACCTTGCTTGTATGTCACTCTATGGTTTCCAATATATCTGCACACACATAACACTTTAAATTGCCTCCATTTCAAATTCCAAGCTCATATTATGGTGGAAATATAAACCTAGTTTCTAGAAGATTTCGATCTTGAGATTTAACAATTTTGTCTTAAATCTTCGATCTGAGCTCCCAATACCTCACTCTTCAACAAGCCTTGTTACCAATGGACTTTTTGGGCAGAAGGGGGAGATGGAGGGACAGAGAGGATTAGAGATGCACATACTTTCTTTTGGAGCCTCGAACCCCAATTACACAAACACACACACACACACTTAGGCATATGCACCAAAAAGAACTTAGGCACATGCACAGAAAATCACACATAACTTTCAACTAGATGCAAGAAAATAAAGTCTATAGATTACTATAATAGATTATGGGCTAAAATTCAAAACATTGTAGTGTCATAGATATTGAACTCACACAAGTGCATATAGTTTCACTAATGATGAAAAAATGAGCGTAGAGAGGTTACATTGGCATTGGGAAGCACTTAAATTTCTCTTAAAAACCTTGTATAAGCCATGAAATAGAACGAAACTTTTAGAAATCACTCAAACATGAATATATATATTGTCTTTGTCTTCTTGTTATTATCAAGCTTAAGTTCAATGAGAGGCTTAAGCCTAATTACAAGCCTCTTATCTGTTGGGTGGAATAGCTTAGAGGTTGGAGCTCAAGTTCCTCTTTTGATCAAAGATCAATGTACATTTGTGTTGAGAGGCAAAAATTTGATTTCAAGACTCTAGTCTTTTGGGTGGAACAACTAACAGGCTTGAACTTAAGTATGAGCATCCCAACATATGACAAAAAAGACTCAAGGTTAAGTTGATTGGAGAATCCAAATTAGAGCCTTGTAGCATATGAACGAAAAGGCTTAAAATTAATTTTGATTGAGAAGCTCAAACTTAAGTTTGAGCCTTGTAGCACACGTGTAAAAAACCTCAAACTCAAGTTGATTTAGAGTCTCAAATTTAAGTTCAAGCCTGTAATCTTTTGGGTGTCAGAGCTAAGAGGTTGGAACTTAAATTGGAGACTTTTTCAATCAAAGCTCAATGTAGATTTGACATGAGAAGCTCGAATTTGAGTTTGACACACTAGTTTTTTGGATGGAGACATTGAGAGGCTCAAACTTACGTTTCAAACTTATATCATATGACTAAAAATGCTAAAATTTAAGTTTATTAGGAGGCTGCAAGTTATTTTTGAGCCTCATAGCATATGTAGAAAAGGAATCAAACTTACGTTACTTGACAAAATCAAAATTACTTGACAAAATTACATTACTCTTTCACCCTAGAGACTAGAGGCTCAAACTTAAATTATAGCCTCTCGTAATCAAATGTCATTGAAGATTTGAGTTGAGAGGCTCAAATTCAACTTTACTCTTTTTGGTGAAAGGGTTGAGAGACTCAAGCTTAAGTCCAAGCCTATTGCCTTGTAGCATAGGACCAAAAGGACTCAACCTTAAGTTGATTGAGATGTGGGAACTTATGTTTGAGCCTTGTAGAGCCTCTACTCTTTTGTGTGGAAGAGTTAAGAGGCTCAAACTTAAGTTTGAGCTTCTTTTGAGCAAAGGTACATGTAGATTTGACTTAAGAGACTCCATTTTAACTTATAGACTCTATGCTTTCGTATAAAAAAGCTAAGAGGCTCACAATCTAAGCAATAAATCTCAATCTAAACAATTTCTCTAGTGACAAAGCTAGAGTTACTTCGGCTAGAAAAAAATATCTACTCACATTGATGTCTTATGAGTAAACTAGACCTACTTTTCTAAAGTAGTAATCTAAATGGATCCTTACAATTTACCTTCTCCATTTCTATTTTGCTTAAGAGAGATTATGGATGAGTGAACCTACATCCCATTCTTATATATGGCGTATCATTTCAACAATCTAATACGATAACCTTTGATGAGGAAATTAGGTCTATGGAGGCAAGATCTCCTCATCATACTCTATTAGAAGAACATGTCTTCTCTTCCATCATTCTTTCAACCCAAATATCACACCCTTACTAAGCTAAATACAAATTCTTTATAAGAGAATGGAACTCGAGTAAAATCCAATAGATAACGGACTCTTATAACTTCGAAATTTGATGAATCCCTTTTATATTAAAGCCAATGAGTCTTGGTTCAAATGATTTCATTTCTCTTGGATACACGTTTATAATCATACTGCTTAGTCTTATGTACCAAGATAGAAATTAGGTAGGCCTCATGATCCAATTTTAGATTATTAAACTTCCTTAGATCCTCTTTAAATTCTCTAAATATTCCTTGATCCACTTTTATTTTTGAGTACTCTAATTTGATGTGGGATATTTATTGGATGTCATATAGCTAATGTCTCTTCCTAGATAATCACTTGAAACTATAAGAACCCCTCAATGTTTTCTCATGAAATCATCTCATGAATCCCTTCTAATCAGTCTCCTAAATTAAATCACTATATGCTCTATCATCAGCCGAGTGATAAATTTTACCAAGCTTTACTATAACTTCTGATATCCCACGGTCTCGTGTATACTTCGTTGAGACTCATTTAAATGCCATCATCCTAAATTTAAGCACTTTATGATTTATCATTTAGTCAAGTGGTAAACTGTACTAAGATTTATTGAGACTTGTGATCTCCTATGCTCTCATGTATACTTCTTTGAGACTCATCTAAAGGACACCATCCTTCACTTGTATATTCTACAAAGGAGAATGATAAAAATTAAATTTGAAATAAAGAATAAGAAGAGAAATTTTCTAGAGATGTTGAAAAGATGTCTGATAACTTTATCTAAATGATGACTAGGAGATGCAATATGTGTCATTTTATAGATTATTTCAGATATTTTTAAGTTGATTGTAAGATAAAAACGACAAGGCATCATGTCATAGAATCTCTTTCCAAAAGTAGAGGAACCATGAAGAGCAGATTACAAAGAGAAAGGTAGTACTCACAATGCACATACAATAGATATGTGACATGATCAATAATGGATTACATGATTCTATATAGAGAAGAAGAACTGAAATGGTAAAACACAACATGAAACCTCAAGAAATTTAGCACATGGTTGACAACCCAACAAATAATTATCTTTGGGAGGCACTTAAGCATGGGCATGGTAACACCACAACATATATTAGATGTTTGTGATGCAATAGGTATAAGTCAACAAGGGTATCACGTTCTTTTTAATATTGTTATGAGGGCACATAGATTAAAGGGCCTTTATGGGTTTCCCATACTTTAACCACCATTCAGTGTGCATATGGCTCTCAAGGAGTCCAATTTAGAATATGCAAGCTTTCTTGGTGGATATAAATATGTTTATGGTTCATTGGAGTTGCCCAATTGAAATTTGTTTCATTATTATAAACACAAAATTGTTTACCTTGATGTTAAAAGTAGACAAAATGCAATGGTGTTTTCCAAAAGATCACACACTAGAAAATGTAAAAAGATTAGGCTCATACACACTTATATGTCAGAATGCACAAAATGCAAAATCTTACCTCCAAGAGAACGTGCTCTTGAGGTAGAGGTGAAGGTTGGATCCCCATCTACGGCAGGACACCTTGTGGGCCTAAGGCCATTGTAACAACATTGAAACTAGTTGCCTTCAGGCACTCCTTTCTTGTGTCACCTTCAGGCACTCTAACAACTCCTTTCTAGATACGGGGTCAATTTCAAAGTTAAATCTCGAGGGAGTAGGCTTCGGCTAAACCTCCATTAATAAAAAAAAGATGTTTATCCATACCAAGTTATAACAATGCCAACAAGGAGCAAGCATATAGTAGGATCATCATGTGACCATAAGCTCCCACAAGGAGCTAGTTCACTGAAAGAGAGGGATTTAGAAGAAAGTTGGCAAAACTTTGTAATAATAGGTGATTAATCCTATAGAGGAGTTCGAGAGAATTTCCTACCACTATGCATACATGAAGACAATTTCATGCCAATGCTCAAGATTGCACATGTAGGGGTAGAAGAGAGACATTTCTCTCTGGAACAATGTTCTAAAATGGTCCTTGTGTTGGGACGTTGGTGGCAAACCTTGCATAAAGATGCAAAACATATTTGGTGAAGAGGTATGACAATTGTTGAAGAGCAAACAACCTTATTCAAATAGATGGCATGTTAGTAAGGTCCATGACAAGTAGTACAACCTTTGCTAGGAGGGGCATCGACTTTGTTGGTCCCATTACTCAACCTACATGGAACCCTTATGTAGAGTATAGAATTGTTGTTATCAATTATCTTGACAAATGCATTGAAGCTGACAACTACGAATAATGATGCACATATTCAAACAAAGTTCCATTTCAAAACATTTTCATCATACATGTTCTTCCACTAGAAGTCGTTAGCAATCATGGAGTACATAATATTAATAATATTATTGAGTTCCTATTTGCATAATTTTCATTCTTCCATAATAAATCTCAACCCTTATATCCATGAGAAAATGGATAAGTAGAGAGTTCCAATAAAGACTTGTGCCCAATGCTTACAAAGATAGTGAAGAATCGATGGCTTGATTTGGATAAAGTGCTCAACCTTGCTATTTTGACATAGTGTATATAATACAACAAAATTATAGGTGCCTCACCCCTTCAATCGTCCCCACGAAGAGAAATCCATACTCACGATTGACTTCTTTTTTCCTACCTTAAGAGTAAAATGAGATTACCAATGGGCTGCACATGGAGTCTCTTTATCAATGGATGAACGTGAGAAAAAACAAGTGACTCATTAATGTAGTTATGAGCATTTATCATTCATGCAACGAACTAAATGATCATGTATCATCTCAAAGAGAGCAACAATAATGTCATACATTAAAAAACAGTCGCGAATATATCTCGTAAACTCATTTCTTTTTCTAATTCAAAACAAAACTAATTACGCTATATCCCACATTGGATGCCAATTTTATGAGCATTGAATTCTAGTTCAGCTAGTTGACAATGATCTCTACTTTGATAAAGAAGATCCAAGACTTGATGCAGTCTTATTATGTAGATTAAAAATACTACTAGAGGTATGCTTCTAATGGCCCATCATGCATACATCACTTGAATGATCAAATTAGGGAGAAGGCTTCCTCCAAAACACATGTTCCTAGTACTGAAAATATCAAGTAGAGGGGGAGGTGAGGAGTTTTACATAAAAAAAAATCAGTAAATAGAAGGCCTAGGAGGGTTATGCAAACATCTGAGTGCGAAGTTGGATAACTCAAGCACACCTGGGTCCTCAAATAACTCCTCAAAGCTCCAAATGGTCAAGTTCTAATCCAAATTCCTAAGACACACTCCTCTTTTCCAACAAATGAAGGGAAGTCCTACTCAAACCCAAAAAAACAAGGTAGCAACCAAAAAGATAGCCACATCACTACAGCCTCAACATCAACCATAACATAAAGCACAAACAAAATGTGTAGAGACGTGTAGTTACACCACACAATTTGGAAAAATACTAGATACACTGATCATATGGTTTGAAATGAATCTAAAGGCCCAAGAAGACTACACCTCACATGCATGAGATGAAAGGATCCACAATCATTGTGAAGCATCACAAAGATGTTTGGTACATCCAATAAATCTGGATCCCTAAGTCCAAAATTCTACTAAGAGAGGGATCCACATCATTTTGGAAGCCCACAACTTGTAAACGCAAGTTATCTAGGCTCATGAAGTCCACAAATCAACCAAGAAACACACCACAATAATGCAAGGTAGGTCCAAAAAAGAGGTGAACTCTAATATGGCAACCCAAGGCCCAATCGTTCTTAGAGATCAACATGCACAATCACACATAGTGACTCAATATATATGGGTACTCAAGTGACAAGCATCTTCCACATCCATTGGAAACATACCTTCCGCTCTCGTATTTTCATCGTACCAAGGTTTTCTCTTATCATTAGGCAAGGGAGAATAAACCAAGACCCAATTCTATGTGCAGGAACCATATGCTCATTGCACAACTTTTCCTTTTGCACAAATGGGAGAGCTACATAAGGAAAATCTAAAAGATGATGAGGCAAAGGACCATGATTAGACCTCCCAACAAGGGTTTCTACAAGTTTCATGTTGTTTCATCACTTTTACATGGTTTTTAAGAGATTTTTTAACGCTTTCCAAGGCCAATATAACAACCCTACACGTGATTTTCCATCATTAGTGAAACTATCTGCTCTTGTGGAGTACTATTTCTATGATAGTAAATTTTTTTCCTTCTAGCCCAAAATCTATTATAGTAATCCATATTCTTTAATTTTTTTCATCTAATTGAAAGTTATGTCTCTAAACGAGTCAATGTAGGTGCATCTTTTGGTGGATAATGAACTTGAGTTTGAGTTTGAATTTTATTAATTTTTGTGGAGCTTTTGAGTTAATTCCTTAACCTTATATTCTTCAAATTGATTGGTCCTCTTGTGAAATTCATAATTTACTCTTGTCTTTATGTTGAGACTTGACTTTCAATATTTAGTACCACTGAAAGATGTTGGCAATAGCTCCAATTTGAGAACCATTTGACTAGCACTTACCATTCCATCTGTTTGTTATTGTATCATCTACTATGATAATAGCAATTTTAATACAAGAACCTAAAATGGTATGGTTATCAAGTGCTAAATCATGCAAAAAGAAACACACAATCACAAAAAAGGGATGGATAGTAATAATTTTTGTATTGGAGATGTTTATGTATTATTCTTTTGGCAAACAAGATCACTATTCTATCATGTAGATTGTCCCGATAGGTGCTATTTGGGATTTTGAGGGTCATGTGACCATCCCCTCCCCCATATATATATATATATATATATATATATATATATATATATATATATATATATATATATATATATATATATATATATATATATATATATATATATATATATATATATATATATATATATATATATATATATATATATATATATATATATATCTATATATATATATATATATCTATATATATATATAGATGTGTGTGTGTGTTTGTGTGTGTGTGTACGTATGTGTGTGTGTATTTATTAATGTACTTGCCTTATTATTGGACAAAGGGGATTGGATGCTCCCAAGAAATTATGTGCATCTATGCTCCACTCTCTCCCTCCATCTCCCCCTTCGGCCCAAAAAGGCATTCATTGGCAACAAACCTTGTTGAAGATTGAGGTTTTAGGAGGTTTAATGTAAGATTTAAGACATAGTTGCTAAACTTGGAGATGAATACCTTCTTCATACGAGGTTAGTATTTCCATCATAATATGAGATAGAAAGCTTGGATTGACGCAATTCAAAGTGCTATCTGTGGCTTAGAAAAAGAGCTAGAAATGTAAAAGGAAATTGATGTTAATTCAGAATTTCAATGTGCAAATATAAGGGAAATTATAGAGTGATCTACAAGCAAGATCTATAAGTACTCTAATAATAGGTCATTGTTTTCATAAAAACTTGAGCTACGAAGATTACATTCAAGTTTTTGAAATTGCAAGATTAAGAAATTTTCTAGAATTTGGAAGCATACAAATTCAGTTTCAAAGTTGTAACTCACAAAAAATAAGAAATCTGAAAAGTGAATTGCAAAAAAAATAATGTTTTTCTATAGCATGTAAATATTTCATCAATAACTTGATCTACATGTCTTAGATTGAACAGCTTTCAAAAGAAACTTTATGGCAAACAAGGAGATATATATATTTACTTAGTGTAGTCTCTCCCTCTATATATATATATATAGTGTGTCTGTTTCTATGTCTGTGTGTTAATGTAATTTCCTCATTATTTGATTGAGGCTTTACAAGGATCCCAAGAAAGTGTGTGAATCTCTAAATCTCTCTCTCTCTCTCTCTCTCTCTCTCTCTCTCTCTCTCTCTCTCTCTCTCTCTCTCTCTCTCTCTCCCTCTCTCTCTCTCTCTCTCTCCATCTCCCCCTTCAGCCGAGAAAGGCCTTCATTGATAACAAAGCATTTTGAAGATTGATGTGTTAGGAGCTTTAATGGAAGATTTAAAGCAAAACTCCTAAACCTCAAGATCGGCATCTTCTTGATAGTAGTTTAGTATTTCCATCATAATATGAGCAAGGAAGTTCCATCATAATATGATTATGTTTGATTGGAGTGGACTTGTTGCTTGAATTTTGTTACGTGATACCTCTTTAAAAAATGGTCATGTGAAAAGTCATCGTTTTGTTCATAAGTTGAGCTAAGAAGCTCCAATTCAAGTGTTTAAAATTGCTAGATTAAGTAATTTTCTAGAATTTGGAAGGATAAAAATGCAAAATCAAAGTTCTAAGTCAACAACGATTTGAAATCTAGATACTCAATTGCAAGAGAATAGTTTATTTTTATAGTAAGTCAATATTTCATCTATAACTTGATCTGCACTTCTCAAATCGAAGAGCTTTCAAAAGAGATTTGAGGAGATAAAGATCTTCCTTGAAGGTTGCAATTGAAGATTTTGAGTTGCAATGGGTCGAATCCAAAATATAGACAAATAGCTTTTCTTGCAAAGAACCTTATAAGTGTTTGGAAATTCATTTTGGGAGAGAATTATGGAAGATCTTGGATTTAGAGCTTGTGGTTTATCGGATTATGTATCATCTCATGTGATGTCAAGAAAAGCATTTGTTCAACAATAACCCCATGATTTAAATCCTTATCATTGTACTCTCATTTATCGATGTGAAAAGTGGCCCCACAACTTTGTATAGCTTTTTGAAGTGTTGTGACACGAAAATCTCAAAAGTAGCTTATATCTATTTCTATATCTCTATGTGTGTGTGTGTATATAACACCGAGTCATAACAAACGAGAACAAAGACATGTTCTCCTTTAGAAATTACAAAACTATGCTAAAAACAAGGAAAAATTAGCCTATTTTCAATTGTTCCATAGAAATGATAAGGCCGATTTTAATTATGGCATGAAAACCATATGCTTTTATTTCATGATACTTTGTTTCAATCTTTATCTCAATTTTTTTTTATAAAAACATGGTATATTCAACATTACAAATTCCAATTAGAACTTTAACGAATCTTACATGATTTCATGAAAATGTAAATTGAAAAGTAACTCATTTTATTTCAAGCCCACATAAAGCATAATTCTATGCCATTTTAAAAAGGGATTAGAATAGGCTCTTGACAATACAAAGCATCATATAACAACCAGGTGCCCATATATGTGTACTAGTAATAATAGCCAATTATGCCAAAAAAAACACCATGAGATCAAAATGAAATAGATGAGATGAAATTGACTATACATATTGAGAGAAAACACCATGCATATCATCATACATGATTCTTTGATGTCTAATAATCCGAATGAAAGAGACTTTATTGTTCACCCTTGCACATTCTATGAAATAAATCTATTAGGTTTTACATGCTAAGATACTTCAATAAAACTTTCTTCAAGTTATGTTAATCAAATACTCCTAAGACATTGCTTTTTTCCTTGCCCCGAGTCTTTAATATCCTTTGAAAAATCACATTTCTCTCCCTCTCTCCCCTTTCTCTCTCTCTGAGAATTATCATGGTCAAAGTTAAAAAGCAAGACAATATATCACATTTGGTATTACTTTGTGAGAACATATTGCACGCCTTGAAAGCGAAACATGTAGTCTTTTTTACTTTGTTAAAGTGAAAACTATACTTTTCAGCGAGAAGTCGATGCCAGGCATCAACTTCTCGCTGAAAACTACACTTTTCAGCAAGAAGTCGATGTCTGGGATCGACTTCTCGCATACTTTTCAGCGAGAAGTCGATGCTAGGCATCGACTTCTCGCTGAAGTCGATGCCACGCATCCACTTCTTGTTGAAAATGTGGTTTTTAGCGAGAAGTCAATGCAAGGCTGCAGAAAAATATAAAATTCACTTTTTCTCGCTGAATGAACAACATACCCTCACTTGTTTTCCTCTCATTTTCGGTGAGATTTCGATTTCTAGCATTGAAATCTTTCCAAAATCTATATTTGTTTCTCTAAGAAAGTATGGAATATATATTTCCATTAAATAAATCTAGAAGGAAGAGTATGACGTAAGTTTTGATGTGTGAAACATCACAACAAATAAATTAATGTGATACTAGACAACCTCTATGGTCACCATTAACTCATTGCCACTCAAAAATTTGCGAAATGATAGCCAAAACCAGGAGCTTTACTTCTTCAGATTTTTCTAGTCACTAAAATGAAATACCTTCAGTATTGTGCTAATTTCTGTTTGCTCAAATATCATTTCTCCAAGATCTTTTGGCTGAAAGTAGAAGAGTAGAGCTTTCCAACAAGCTATCATATCCAAGAAACAGATCTCTAGAATTGAAGATATAGCCTTCACAGGATGACCCTGTATGACTTCCAAAAGTGGAATTTTTGCCTGTTTTAGTAAGTCTGACTATCCAAAAATGAAAATTCGATGCCTAGCATCCACTTGCAACCAAAAGTCGATGCCATGCATCGACTTTGAGCTTTTTTAGCCACTTTTGTGTTCCTGAAATAGGCACGTTTAACACACATATGATGAAAAACACTTTTATGTGGGAAGTCGATGCCAGGCATCGAGTTGCTCCACAAACCTCATGTTTTTAAGACGTTCTAGTAGTACATAACACTGAGACAATAAAACACGGACTTATCAACACAAACTCGATGCCAGACATCCAGTTGCTTAGAAAACTTGAACTTTTGAACTCATCACACAGTAGACAAACATGGAGATGATGGAAAAACTCAGAAACTTTACAGATGCTTTGTCACTCAGAGAATCCCAACTATACTCTATTATATAAAGTGAACTCCTTCTCACATTTTGTCACTCTCTTCCACTTCTTCTCACTCTCGTGCCACTTGATACAAACTAAGTTATATAGATTGTCTCATTCTCGTGATTTTTAAAAATCCTTTAGAACTAAAGTGAACTAACTTTACAAATATAATACACTTGTGAATTTGTCCCTTCACATAGGCATATGGTTTTCTTCTAAAGCTTCTACCTTCAAAAATATGTCCAAGTTGTGAGTGTTTCTCCAACAGTAAGATCAAACTTCCTCTCACAAAGTATATATTTTTTTGCTTATACAAATTTTCTAAAGACCAAAGACTGGGGCCAAGGAAAAACGCAATGTTTTAGAATATTTGATTAAAGTATCTTGGAGCGATGCAAAAAAGAACCAAAATTACAATCTCAACCAATTCAATTCACACCAAACAAAATCAATTTCAATCTACTAGCTAGATAGGAAAGGATATACAAATACAAATAACTTTTATTCATTGAATCAGTTGGACATGGACACAATTCATTGTTTTTCCTAAAATTATCAAATGCTATCAAATTAGAAGCATCAATTTTTAGTCTTTTCTAGCTCATTTCCTTTTTGTTTGATCCAAGCTAAATGAGTATTCTCATAAAATAAGGTTGTTTTTTATCCATTTCATAATTCTCTCTTAAAAGTTTTAGATAAGGTACTCTAAAATTAGCAAAATTTTGCTACCCTAAAGTAGTCAAAATTTTGAAACTATGTTCAAAATTTGCATATTTTTGGGGGGTTTTGGAAAACCTTGTATAGTGGTATAAAGAATGTTTTAACATCATGCAAAAAAAGGCTATTTTAGTGCATAGAGTTTCTCTTTTTATGACATAGTTCTCGTTTGTTATGACTCACTGTGTTATATATATATATATATATATATATATATATATATATATATATATATATATATATATATATATATATATATATATAGCTGTGTGTGTGCGTGTGTGTGTGATTTCCACATGTTTCGTGTTTTTTTATGGTTTATACATGGTTTCTAAGAGAAGTGCAAGTGCTTCCCAATGCCAATATAACATCCCTAGAAGCTTTATTCAATCATTAGTGAATTATATGCACTTGTGTGAGTACAATTTCTATGATAGTATATTTTTTTGAGTTTTAGTCCATAATCTATAATATTAATCCATAGACTTTAATTTTATGCATCTAATTGAACATTGTGTATGTCCTTTGTGCAAACCAATCAATTTAGGTGCATCTTTTGGTGGCTAATGAGATTGAGCTTGAGTTTTATTGATGTTTGTGGAGTTTTTTTATTGATTCGTTGACCTTATACTCTTCCACTTGATTGGTGGTCTTGTGAAATTTAAATTGATATCTATCTTTGTGTTGAGACTTGACTTTTAACATTCATGCCCTCCAAAAGATGTCGGTCACAGCTCCGATTGGAGAACCACTTGACTAGCCATTACCATTCCATTTATTTCTAGTTGTATCATCCACTGTGATAAGAGGAAATTTAATAGATGAACTTAAAAAAGAAATTGAATGGCTTATCCCTATTTGACATGGAATAGTAAGCAAGTATTTGGAGTCCTTCATGACTATTGCTACACCATGATGTACTCTCACATTTTGTCACTCTCTTCCACTTCTTCTCACTCTCGTGCCACTTGATACAAACTAAGTTATATAGATTGTCTCATTCTCGTGATTTTTAAAAATCCTTTAGAACTAAAGTGAACTAACTTTACAAATATAATACACTTGTGAATTTGTCCCTTCACATAGGCATGTGGTTTTCTTCTAAAGCTTCTACCTTCAAAAATATGTCCAAGTTGTGAGTGTTTCTCCAACAGTAAGATCAAACTTCCTCTCACAAAGTATATATTTTTTTGCTTATACAAATTTTCTAAAGACCAAAGACTGGGGCCAAGGAAAAACGCAATGTTTTAGAATATTTGATTAAAGTATCTTGGAGCGATGCAAAAAAGAACCAAAATTACAATCTCAACCAATTCATTTCACACCAAACAAAATCAATTTCAATCTACTAGCTAGATAGGAAAGGATATACAAATACAAATAACTTTTATTCATTGAATCAGTTGGACATGGACACAATTCATTGTTTTTCCTAAAATTATCTAATGCTATCAAATTAGAAGCATCAATTTTTAGTCTTTTCTAGCTCATTTCCTTTTTGTTTGATCCAAGCTAAATAAGTATTCTCATAAAATAAGGTTGTTTTTTATCCATTTCATAATTCTCTCTTAAAAGTTTTAGATAAGGTACTCTAAAATTAGCAAAATTTTGCTACCCTAAAGTAGTCAAAATTTTGAAAATATGTTCAAAATTTGCATATTTTTGGGGGGTTTTGGAAAACCTTGTATAGTGGTATAAAGAATGTTTTAACATCATGCAAAAAAAGGCTATTTTAGTGCATAGAGTTTCTCTTTTTATGACATAGTTCTCGTTTGTTATGACTCACTGTGTTATATATATATATATATATATATATATATATATATATATATATATATATATATATATATATATATATATATATATATATATATATATATATATATATATATATATATATATATATATATATATATATATATATATATATATATATATATATATATAGCTGTGTGTGTGCGTGTGTGTGTGATTTCCACATGTTTCGTGTTTTTTTATGGTTTATACATGGTTTCTAAGAGAAGTGCAAGTGCTTCCCAATGCCAATATAACATCCCTAGAAGCTTTATTCAATCATTAGTGAAATTATATGCACTTGTGTGAGTACAATTTCTATGATAGTACATTTTTTTGAGTTTTAGTCCATAATCTATAATATTAATCCATAGACTTTAATTTTATGCATCTAATTGAACATTGTGTGTGTCCTTTGTGCAAACCAATCAATTTAGGTGCATCTTTTGGTGGCTAATGAGATTGAGCTTGAGTTTTATTGATGTTTGTGGAGTTTTTTTATTGATTCGTTGACCTTATACTCTTCCACTTGATTGGTGGTCTTGTGAAATTTAAATTGATATCTATCTTTGTGTTGAGACTTGACTTTTAACATTCATGCCCTCCAAAAGATGTCGGTCACAGCTCCGATTGGAGAACCACTTGACTAGCCATTACCATTCCATTTATTTCTAGTTGTATCATCCACTGTGATAAGAGGAAATTTAATAGATGAACTTAAAAAAGAAATTGAATGGCTTATCCCTATTTGACATGGAATAGTAAGCAAGTATTTGGAGTCCTTCATGACTATTGCTACACCATGATGTAGTTTCATGCTTGAAAATAAATCTTCCAGCTTCTAAATGCTTCTTTTTAGGCCTTTGTGGAGGTTCCATGTTCCAAGTATAGTGTATATGTAGCTTTGGAAGTTTGACAAATATTGAAGATCTCCCATGTCACACATACATGTACTCTAGTGAAAGAAATTTTAATGAGAGGAACTAAACTTTGGTCATCTTCATGTTGTCATGGAGCTATACTCTGATTAAAGTACCTCAAAATTACTATACTTGTTTCTCCCCTTTTTAAGATAAATATTGCATCATATTTGATCCCTTGGTCTTGTTTTGTGCTTTTGACTTTGAAAATTATCCTACTTTTCTTGCATTTGTCAAAATCTTCCAACATATGCATATAGTGGAAGCATTGGTGTATTCTATCTATACCTAGTTTCCAAGCAAACATGCATTTTATTGTTTTGAGATCTCTTTCCATTTGCCCTTCAACTTTAAATTTTCCAACCCCTTCAATTTCAAGAAAAGTGCCTTTTCTTGATGATCTTTGGTACTTGGAATGCTTATTCGAGGTAAGTACGATGATAAGCTCTTATGGTTAATGTGGTTCAATGCAAAGGAAAGAAGCCACCATAAGTGTGTTTTTCATTGTATTCGATAGTAGTTGTGATGAGCAATTTTATGGGTTCCATTATCTTCTTCCAATTGCACACCCGTCAAATATCTATTCATCACTCCCAAGATAATTCTTTCTAACCAAGATAATTCATTGCTTTTTGTATTCTTCCAACATCAACATAAACAATGTTCTATTCAAAATAATGAAAAATATTTGAATCCGGCAAATGCAATGAGCCATCAACACATTTATCTCCAACAAGAAAGCTTCCAACATCTGAATTAGACTCCATCCAAGCCATATGCACACTTAATGACATTTTTAGTTGTTGATGCATAAATCCCTCTCATCTATGTGCACTAGTAACAACATTAAAAAGTGCTTGATACCATCTTTTACATATACCTATTGCATCACAAACGTCGAATATATGTTGTGGTACTATCAAGACCATAAATTCTCTATAGAATTTATGCTTAAGTACCTCCCAAAGGTTACTACTAGATTGTTTTCTAACCATATTCAACAATATGTCTTGATGTTTCATGTGGTATTCGACCATTTGAACTCTTCTTCTCTCTATAGAATCATGTACTCTCATTATGGTTTATGTAAGATACCTATTTTATGTGTTTTTTTAGTACTACTGTAGTCATGTTCAAATGTGAAATTAAACATAAGGATAACATTTAGCTTGCTCTTAATAATCTAATCTTCATGGATCCTCCAATTTTGGAAAGACATTCAATGCGTTGATTCTTCTCTTTCCTAGGTTACAATCAAGAGGAGAATATGTAGAATGATCTATATTATGATGCATATTTTGTGTCCTACTCATCTATTGGAAAAAGTTTTCACATGTCTTTTCAACATGATATGCACATTCTTGTTTTGATTCCTTAATTCAAGTTTAAGTTTCTCATTCTCCTTCGAGACAATGCTAGAGAAGGATGGTGGCCTTCAAATGATATTCATAGAAGTATACATGAGAGCATCAGATTTCACAACATACGCTACTTAAATATTTAGGACACCAGTTATTAGGAATCCACGATATGATTTTATGAGAAGGCATCGATGGATGCTTATAGTTTCAATGAGAAGTTTTTTTTTTGTCTCCAACAATAGTCTTTGACAAGATAAGGAAGATCTAGTTGTTGGCTTCAGAAAGATTGGGAACTAGATTGATAACGTTTTATTATAGATTTGGAAAATTAGGGTAAGCTAAGACGAAGAGAAAGACTAAGTTTTCATGAGTGTCAATAGAAAATGTTCCAATAGAACTTTTCTGAATTATATGGATGAGAAACCAAAGATATATGAGATAAAGATCACTAATTTGCATAGACATGAGTCTAGCTTAGGACAAAAGTATTGCTTTCAATAACAATCATTGTTTGGAATACCTAGATTAGTAAGAGGGAAATTTATCATTTAAGCTCAAGAAAGGTTTGTAATCATTTGCTTATGGTACTTTTTTCTATGATGTTATGGTTTTCATCTTTATTAAGTGCTCTTGATGAACAATGTTGTCAGTATCAAGGTCCATGTTCAAAGTATAAGTTGAAATTGCACACAAAAATGCATCCTCTTTTGGATTTAGGGAAATCTCTTCCCAATTCTTACCCTTAGAGGCTTCTTAGGCTTTGTCATTTCTAATCGGTACTAGGCATTGAACACTTGCTTGTGTGTGACATTCGAGCAATTTTCTACTTTCCATTAATAGTATAAAGTGAAATTGCACACAAAAATGCATCCTCTTTTGGATTTAGGGAAATCTCTTCCCAATTCTTACCCTTAGAGGCTTTTTAGGCTTTGTCATTTCTAATCGGTACTATGCATTGAACACTTGCTTGTGTGTGACATTCAAGGAATTTTCTACTTTCCATTAACTAAGGACCATTGTAATTTCCATTAATTCTGCAAGGTGTAAGGAAGAGAAAATTATAAGATCAAACTTTCCTCGTGTGCTTTCATTTTGAGCTTCATAAACATGCAATCACGCCCAGAAGACACATTTTGGTGTACATTAATGGAAAATAAAGAATGTCATGACAATGTAGACCATCTCTTCATAATCTTCTCATTCTGGCGTCTCCAGTTTTGGAAATGGATTCTATGTGTTGATCTATGTCATCGTTGGAGAAAGTTATCACACATCTTTTGAAGATGCTCAGCATAGTTCGTCTTCTCATTCCTTAATCCAAGTATAAGGTCTTCATTCTCCTTTGAAGTATATATGAGAGCATGGGATATTTCAAGTATATATGAGAGCATGGGATATTTCAAGTCATAGTAAAGCTTCGTACAATTTATAAGTTAACCGCACTACATGAAGTATACATTGCTTAGCGAATTAGGAAACAAATTTGAAAAAATCCATGAGATGGGTTTCATGAGAAATCATTGAAAGGTGCTAATTATGATTTCAAGTGAGTACCTTGGTGGAGGCATCAACGTTTTGGCTAGTTTATTGAGTACTTTAGTGAGCAAATTAGAGTACTTTAGGAGGAAGTCTAGCATTTCGTCATCGATCTACAGACGCATCAGCTCATCGCCCTCTAGTTCTTCTTCGTAAATCTATCCACTGTTCGAGATTCTGGAATCCTTCAATAACTTCGGTGCTTCTGACGAACTAATTCGACGGTCCAGCTGTGTCATACTCGTTCGCTTCAGGCAGATCAGTTACGGCGTTCCAATTAATCGCGGCAGTGTTCTCAGGATTGTTCTACTCCTGGATGGGCACGGGAAATGTGAAGACCGCTAAGAAAATCAGGGCGCCGAAGTCGCTCCCATTGATATGCATAGACAAGAAAAAGAGCAATCATCCGGGTTTCGGAATAGATTCGTCACTGATCCATTTAAAGAAGGAGGATATAAAGCTGATTGTAACGAGGATCTGTCAGCTAAGGCAGAGCTCGCGGCCATCTGATTGGGATTGGAACATCTTGTGCAACATCAACATTTGCTCGAAAGCAATGATAAGCTAGAAGGCCTATCCAAGCACGTGATGATTTGGATAGACAGTGCCATAGCATTGCAAAGCATTAAGTGCTATTGCCAAAAAACTTACACAGGTGAAATTTTCAAGTTGAAAGCAGACAACGACTAAAAGAGGAGGATCTTGGAGCGAATTGTTGAAGCAGTGCCGCAACTCTATCCTATTAGAGTGACAATGCGAAAGGTCGGTGCACACAGAGGTATTCGCAGAAACGAGATAGCAGACGGACTTGTGCGCATTGGTCGTTTTCAGCCGGTTCCTATTCATGTATACCATGACGTAGGCAGAGGGGTGATGCCTGCCATCGATGAAGAGGCAGCCTGCATAGATCAAATTCTAAAACTCGATCATCAACAAGTGCCTCTTTTTCTGAGAGCTGCAGGGATTCTACCAATCGTGCATTCGAAATAGATGATACTGGAGCAAATTGGTGCTTGACCAAGCGGAAGAGGTTAAGCTCTTTACAATCACCGACACCTTCAATACGTGATATGGAATCAGATTGGCGCTTGACGAAGCAGAAGATCAGCTTAACTCGTCCTCTGCTATTGCCAAAATCTTCTTCAATAACTGCCAACTATGAGAACCTGTCGTTAATACCACAAACAGCGCAAACACTATTATTGTGCAGTGTTTAATTGAAACAGGGTCATCTTTGTAGCCGAAATATGGCGCTCTGAATAGCATTTCGATTTCCTCAAGGATGCGCATGTTCTATTGGAGTGTACTGGCTGCTTGAATTTTGTTACGTCATAGGTCTTTGAAATAATTGTCATGTGAAAAGTCTTAAAAGGTTTCAATCACTGTGCCCGAACTCCCACATCTCTGATATTAAGTGAAACCTTCACGGGGTCTTGAGCAGATGTTAAGTATGTAAACGGCTTTAATGTAAAAGGTGAAAATATTCATAATCCCTTTTCTTTTGGGGGGTTCCACAATGTGAAATTAAATGGTTCTTGTGGCATATCAAGCTGTGAGATGGGATAGGTCATTGTGCAACAATGAAGATGATTTTGCATTCCACGATAATACATGAACTGCAGAACTCACTGTTTTCACATATGAAGACGTTGCAAATGCATATTCAAATACAGAACGATCGAGAGATCGAGAATAGGAAAACGAAAGATCGAAGGATCGAATTCGATTGGGTATATATATACATGAGTTTTATTTCTTCATATTCAAGCAATGCACATGATACTGCAGTAACCAAATCTTCTATTAATTTAAAGATGCTGGTATAAATCTTCTATTCATTTCAAGATGCTACAACCAAATCTTCCATTGATTTTCCTAACTATGGATTTTCGCGAGTATAATTATCCTAACTATGGATTTTCCTAGCACGATTGTCCTAACTTTGGATTTTTTCTAGGTACACTATCTTAATTTTGATTTCAATTTCAATATATCATGATCAACTTAAGTTTTTTCTTTCAATTGAATCACGAATTTATCAAGGCATGAATTAAAAGCTTCAAGTACATAAAAGTTATTCCTTAGTAATAACCCCATGAAAACATAACAAACGCAAACAAAGGGTAGACAGAGGAAAATTTTTGTGACAATAACAAGAACGCAAAGATGAAGAAATGGAGCTATCAATGTAGGTGCATCTTCTGATGGCTGATGATCTTGAGCTTGAGTTTGAATTTTATTGATGTTTGTGGAGCTTTACGTTACCTTAAAGGTGTTACCTTAAGGATGTGATGAATTGAACTAGTGTCTTTTAAACAATAAATCCTCTCTCTCTCTCTGCCTCTAATCAGAAGATCTTTGTATAAAGAAATAGTGACTTGGAGGCTCAAACTCAAATAGTGACTTAGATTTTTGCACTTGAAATGGCTTCTATATCCCATGAAATATCATGCCACATGCAGTGACTATATCATCACCCTGCATATATAATAGAATTCATTTTGTAACATCACCCTCTCAAACTTATATTTTTTAATGTAAATATCCATACAAATTTCATGTCCGACTAATGTACATGCCAATAGTAATGATCAAGAAGCAAGTATATGTTGTTAGCACTTGCAATAATTGTCTCCTCAAAATCAATCGATTTTTCACTATCACTACAAATTTGGCACCTATTTTAGCCCATGAGTTAGAAGGTACACTACACATTTCTATGCAAATATCGATACAAATTTTTTGTCGAACTAATGTACATGCGATAGTTATGAGCGAGAAGCAGATAGATGCTTTTAACAATCCAAGTGAATTCTTTCAATATATTTGTGTGGTCAAAAATTCAGGTTAGAACTCAAGTGGCATGAAGCTATGTACCCACAATGCCTCAATTGATAAACTAGAGAACCAGTCTCACAATCAAAGAGGCATCCTTTAACATCAAGGTAAACAATGTTGTGTTTATAATAATGAAACAAATTTGAATTAGAAAACTCCAATGAACCCTAAACATAAAGCTTCCAAATTCCAAATTGAACTCCTTGAAAGCCATATGCACATTGAATTGTGTTGGAAGTACGGGAAACATATAAAATCCCTTTATTTTATGGGCACTCATAAAAATATTAAAAAGCTCCTGATACCCTTGTTGACTTATACCTATTGCATCACAAACATCTAATATATGTTGTGGTATTACCATGCCCATGCTTAAGTGCCTCCCAAAGATAATTATTTGATGGGTTGTCAACCAAATGCTCGATTTCCTAAGGTTTCATGTTGTGTTTTACCATTTGAGTTCTTCTTCTCTATGTAGAATCATGTAATGCATTATTGATCCTGCCACATATCTATTGTATGTGCATTGTGAGCACTACCTTTCTCTTTGTAATCTGCTCTTCATGGCTCCCGTAGTTTTCAAAAGAGATTCTATGACATGATGCCTTGCCTTTGTTAACTTACAATCACCTTGAATATCTATAAAATAATCTATAAAATGGCACATATTGCATCTCCTAGTCATCAATTAGATAAAGTTATCAGAGATCTTTTCAACATGATCTGCAAAATTTCTCTTCTTATTCTTTATTTCAAGTTTAATTTTTATCATTCTCCTTTGTAGACCATGTGAGTGAAGGATGGTGTCATTTAAATGAGTCTCAAATAAGTATACATGAGAGCACAGGAGATCACAAGTTTTAAACAATCTTAGTACAATTTAACACTTGACGAAATGATAAATCATAAAGTGCTTAACTTTAAGATGATGGCATTCAAATGAGTCTCAAAGAAGTATACACGAGACCTCCGGATATCAGGAGTTATAGTAAAGCTTAGTAAAATTTATCACTCTACTAAATGATAGAGCATATAGTGATTAAATTTAGGAGACCAATTAGAAGGGATCCGTGAGATGGGTTTCATGAGAAAACATTGAGGGGTACTTATAGTTTCAAGTGGTTATCTAGGAAGAGACATTAGATATATGGCATATAATAAATATCCCACAAGAAATTACAGTACTCAAAAATAAAAGTGGATCAAGGAATATTTGGAGCATTTAAAGGGGATCTAAGGAAGTACAAGAACCTGATCTATGATCGTGAGGTCTACCTAATTTCTCTCTTGGTAAATAAGACTAAGTAGTATGATTATAAATGGGTATCCAAGAGAAAGGAAATCATTTGAACCGACTCATTGGACTTTAATATAAAAAGGATTCTGAAATTTCAAAGTTATAAGAGACCATTATCTATTCGATCTCACTTGATTTCCATTCTTTTATGGACAATTTGTATTTAGTTTGGTGAGAGTGTGATAGTTGGGTTGGAAGAATGATTGAATGCTATGGGATAGTGGATATACCTTCCCTTCAAGAGTGTTTCTTTTATAGCCAAGGAGAAATGCAATAATCATCAATGGATAGAAAGTTTCATTAAACATGAAGAAGCAGACATCTCCTTAGGACATTGATTTATTGGAGAGAAGATATGTTCTTCTTAAAGAGTATTTTCACCAAAAGAAGATAGGCTTGAGCTTAAGATTGAGTCTTTTAATCAACTTAAATTTGGGTCTTTTTGGTTATATGCCATGAGGCTTGAACTTAATTTTGAGTTTTTCAAGTAAGGTAAGTTTGATTCCTTTTGGACATGTGCAATGAGGCTCAAACATAACTTCCAACCTCTCAATAAACTTAATTTTTTGTGGTTTTGGTCATATGATATGAGTTTGAAACTTAACTTTGAGCCTCTCAACATTTCCATCCAAAAAAGTAGTGTCTCAAACTCAAATTCGAGCTTCTCATGTCAAATGTACATTGAGCTTTGATTGAAAAAGCCTCCAAATTAAGTTCCAACCTCTTAGCTCTACCACCCAAAAGATTAGAGGCTTGATCTTTCAATTTGAGACTTTGAATCAACTTGAGTTTGAGATGTTTTGCACCTATGCTACGAGGCTCGAACTAAAGTGTGATCTTCTCAATCAACTTAAGTTTAAGCCTTTTTGTTCATATGCTACAAGGCTCAAACTTTAGTTAGATTCTCTCAATCAACTTAAGTTTGAGTCTTTTTTGTCATATGCTAGGATGCTCATACTTAAGTTCAAGCCTATTAGCTTTTCCACTCCAAAGACTAGTGTCTTGAACTCAAATTTGAGCCTCTCAAGACAAATGTACATTGACTTTTGATCAAAAGAGGCTTGAACTTGATCTCGAGCCTCTAAGCTATTCCACCCAATAGATAAGAGGCTCCTAATAAGTTTAAGCCTCTCAATGAAATTAAGGTTTATTTTTTCTGTCATCTTCTATGAGCCTTGAGAAGGAGCCTCTCAAGTCAAATCTACAGTTACCTTTGATCAAAAGAGGTTGGAACTTAAGTTTGACCCCTTTTAGCTCTTCCATCCAAAACAATAGAGGCTCCCAATTAAGTCATATGTTGAGGGTTGCATTAATGTTTGAACCTCTCACCTTTTCCCATCCAAAAGAGTAGTCTCTTGAACTCAAATTCAAATATCTCAATTCAAATCTAGGATGTTGAGTGTTCATAAAAAGAGTCTCAACCTTGATTTTGAGCCTCTTAGCTCTTTCATCTAGAACAATAGAGGTTCAAGCTTGCCTTTGAGCATCTTTGCTCTTCAACCTAATAGAGAAGAGGTTGGAACTTAAGTTTGATCCTGTCAATCAACTTAAGTTTTAGTTTTTTTGGTCATATGCTACGAGGCTCATCTTCAAGTTTGGGCTTCTCAATCAATTTAATTTTGAGTCATTTTAGTCATATGCTACTTGTCTCAAAATTATGTTGCAGCCTTTAAATCAACTTAATTTTAAGTGTTTTTGGTCATATGCTATGAGATTCAAACTTAAGTTAAAGCCTCTCACTATTTCCACTAAAAAAGTAGAGTCTAAAACTCAAACTTGAACCCCTTAAGTCAAATCTCAATTGAGCGTTTATCAAAACAGGCGTAAACTTAAGCTGGAGCCTCTTGCTCTTCCATCCAAAAGAGTAGAGGATCGAAATTAAGTTAGAGCATCTTTATGAGCTTAACTTTGAGTTTTTTAAAATCATAATGCTACAAAGCTCAAACTTAAATTTGAGCCTCTCGGTTAATTTAATTTTGAATCTTTTTGGCCACATGCAAGGGGGATAACTTAAGCTCGAGGCTCTCAACTTTTCTAACCAAAAGAGTAGAGTCTCGAATTTAAAATTGAGCCTCTCAACTTGAATCTACATTTACCTTTGATTGAAGAGGCTTGAACTTAACTTAGAGCCTCTTAGCTCTCCCACCCAAAATATTAGACACTCGAACTTAAGTTTGAGCCTCTCAATCCACTTGAATTTGAGTCCTCTTACTCATATGCTTCTACGTGTGAATTTATGATTGAGCCTCTCGATCTACTTAACTTTGTGTCTTTTTGGTCATATGCTAGAGTCTCCAACTAAATCTCGAGCATGTTAGCTTTTCCATCCATTAGAGCACTTTCTCAAACTCAAATTGGAACCTCTCAACTCAAATCTACATGGAGCTTTGATCGAAAGAGGCTCCAACATAATTTTAAGCCTCTTAGCTCTCCCACCCAAAAGTGTAGAGGCTTGAACTTAAGTTTGAGTCTCTTAGCTCCTCTATCCAAAATATTAGAGTCTCAAATTTAAGTTCGAGCCTCTCAATTAACTTAAGTTTGGGTTTTTTTTATCATATACTATGAGGCTTGGACTTATGTTTGAGCCTCTAAATTAACTCAAATTTGAGTCTTCTTGGTCATATCCTATGAAGTTTAAGCCTCTTTCTTTCTCACCCAAAAGAGTAGAGTCTCAAACTTAAAATCAACCCCTTCAAATCAAGTCCACATTTACCTTTGATCGAAATGCATTCAAACTTAATTTCCAGCCTCTTAACTTGTCCACCCAAAAGAGTAGAGGTTGGAACTTAAGTTGGATCCTCTTAGCTCTTTCACCCAAAAGATTTAGAGGTTGGAATGTAATTTCGCCTCTCAATTGTTGGTGTAAATTGCAAGCCTACACATTTGGCTCAAATGATGCATTGAAGTTTATACATACATGAGGAAGCATAGTAACATATGCTAGTGGTTAATTACCACTTTAACTCATTATAAAAGTCAGATTGACTTGGAATCTCTTGTAATCACCTACCAAAAGGATTCGTGGAAAAAGTAGTTGTTTGATTGAAAGAATATCTCCAAGCATTTAGGAGCTTGATCATAGGGAGCCAAAAGTTTGAATTTGAATTCAAATCTTTTACTCATTCCTATAAAAAATGTACATGAAAATGGAGTTGTATACAAATGTTCATTAATACATACATTCATATTGTCCATCTCTGAGTTCTCTGTTAGTCTACTCAAAAGTCTGTCAAATTGTCAAGGGCATATCTCGGTCAATGCTTCACCAAATTCAATGATTAAAAGCTTGTTGAATTCAGCTTGAAGTAATCGACATGTTGTCAAAGTTTGAAGACATTCTATTCAGCCGTTTTGGAGAAATCTGCGTCGAGGTGAACTCTAGTCATTTTCTGCTACAGTCCTAAAAAGTCCGGGGCATAGCTTAGCTTGCTAAATTGATTTCTCTTAGCATAGTTTATCATTTACATAATTCGACTTGGAATAGGTAGCTTGATAAGCTAATGAAATAACCCTAAAAGGAATTTCTCCAATTCCTACTATGCTGGTCATACTGAGCAAAATACTCAGCAGGTATCAAGCCATAAATAGAAGGTTTTCTTGAGTTTGTGAATTCCAAAGTTATCTGTTTTGATTCAATCACACATCATTTCTATAGAATTCTTGTTATCAATTATCTTAACAAATGCGTTGAAGCTGAAAACTACAAAAAATAATGCACATATTCAAACAAATTTCCATTTCAAAATATTTTCATCATACATGTTCTACCACTAGGAGTCGTTAGCAATCATGGAGTACATTTTATTAATAATATTATTGAGTTCCTATTTGCATAATTGTCATTCTTCCATAATAAATCTCAACCCTTACATCCACGAGAAAATGGATAAGTAGAGAGTTCCAATAAAGACTTGTGCCCAATGCTTACAAAGATAGTGAAGAATGGATGGCTTGATTTGGATAAAGTGCTCAATCATGCTATTTTGCAATAGTGTATATAATACAAGAAAACTATAGGTGCCTCACCACTTCAATCGTCCCCACGAAGAGGAATCCATACTCACGATTGACTTCTTTTTCCCTACCTTAAGAGTAAAATGAGATTACCAATGGGCTGCACATGGAGTCTCTTTATCAATGGATGAACCTGAGAAAAAACAAGTGACTCATCTTAATGTAGTTATGAGCATTTATCATTCATGCAACGAACTAAATGATCATGTATCATCTCAAAGAGAGCAACAATAATGTTATAGATTCAAAAATAGTGGTGAATATATCTCGTAAACTCATTTCTTTTTTGAATTCAAAACAAAACTAAGTAGGCTATATCCAACATTGGATACCAATTTTTATGAGCATTGAATTCTAGTTCAGCTAGTTGACAATGATCTCTAGCTTGATATAGAAGATCCAAGACTTGATGCAGTCTTATTATGTAGATAAAAAATACTACTAGAGGTATGCTTCTAATGGCCCATCATGCATACATCACTTGAATGATCAAATTAGGGAGAAGGCTTTCTCCAAAACACATGTTCCTAGTATTGAAAAGATCAAGTAGAGGGGGAGGTGAGGAGTTTTACATTAAAAAAAAGTTCAGTAAATAGAAGGCCTAGGAGGGTTATGCAAGCATCCCAATGGGAAGTTGCATAACTCAAGCACACATGGGTCCTCAAATAACTCCTCAAAGCTTTAAATGGTCAAGTTCTTATCCAAATTCGTAAGACACACTCCTCTTTTCAAACAAATGAAGGAAAGTGCTACTCAAACCCATGTTTGATGTTAGTGCATGATAGGTATGTTAGTACATATTAGACATGATAGTGTATGTACACATGTTATTAGATGTTAAGTAATGAATGTATATGTTAGGTAGTACATGTTAGAAGTTAGGAATGTTAATGCATGTTAGTTAAGATAGTGCATGTTAGATGTCACGATATGCATGTAAATGATAGGTATGTTTATAAATGTTAGAAGTTTATTAAGTGCATGAATATGGTTTTGCATGTAAATTTAGCTAATGCATGTTAAAAATTTATCCATGTTAGTTCATGCATGTCAATTAATGTATATACTTTAAATGTTATGTGTATATCATGTGTGCATGCGTGTTGATAGTGTTTGCATGTATGTATGCATGTCATGCATGTTTGCTTGTTGGATGTTAGTGCATGTATGTTCATGCATGGTTGCTAGTGCATGTGCATTTATGCATGTGCATGTATGTTTATGCATGGTTATTAGTGCATGTATGCATGTGTGTGCATGTTCATTTAATGCATGAGCCTGAGTGTATGTGTGGAAGGGTGTAAGGTAGTGCATGCATGTTCATATATATGTATGTTATGTATACATGTTTATGCATCAATGTGTGCATGTCATGTATGTATGCATGTATATGTATGATATGCATATGTGTGTTAGTGTAATTCATTTATGCATGTATGTGTCATGTATATATGCATGCTCATTTATGTCATAGTGTGCATGTATGCATGATCATTAATGCATAAGCATGTTTGCATGAGAGTTATGGTAATGCATGTATGTTTTGCATGTGTGTTTGTGAATGTATGATTATGTGTAGTATGCGTGTCATTTATGTTAAGTGTATGTATATGCATGTAATGCATGTTAGCTTATATAATATGTTTAAATATATATAAGTAAATGAAACAATGTACTTATATGAATGATTTATGTATGCTAAAGTAATTGTATGAATTTATTATTTTATTGCCATATGTATGTTTAAATAAATGAATTAACTAAATTGGTTTAAGTTTTAACTGAGTGTAATTATTTTCTAAATACATACTAATATTTCTCATGTGATTTTCAGATGTGATTTTCAGAGCCCTGTTGGTGAATTGGAGATTCATGTGATTTTCTGAAGAATTGCAGCCCTGTTGATGAACTGAGGACTTGAAGCGAAAAGAATTACTTAGCTTAAACTATTGATTAGCTTGTATAGGTTATCCTTTAAGCTAGGTTATCATTTTATGACATTATCTTATAAGTGTGTATAGGAATTTGATCATTAATCTAGTGTCATTTTCAACTTATGTCTAAAGAGGCTTCTTCAAGTAGTTCCTTTCTACCTCCAGCTACATTTGAGTTATTATTTCCTAAACCAGTTGAGGAAGTTGAAGAGTTAGTTAAAAATAAGATAGTTAAAGAAACTTTGCATGAGCCTAATAGAGCTTTTCAATTACTTTTCATTGCTCCACCTAGCATTGAGAATAGTGAAGAACTTTTCCCACCAACTGTAGATCGAAACCTCGATAATTTTCAAGAAGATTCTTACGAAACTGAAAGCATTAAAGATCTTGTAGTTAGTGAAAAACTTATGTCACCATCTTATTTTGACGCTATAGAAAGATATAGGAACGCTTTGCCCTACGGACCTTAGGAAAAGTTATACTTGTTCTGCATAGTCACCCTGCATGCGCCATTAGCGAGACGACTCAATTGATCCACCATTCGTCAGAAATTGCTCCCACACCGCCAGGGCACTTTTTTCCTTGTTTAGGAGGTTTTTTTCCCCGGCTTGTGTATATGCCTATTGCCCTAATGGGCTACTTATCTTTGTACATTCTCTAGTAATACATTCAGTCTTCTGTGTTGTGCTCCAAGCTTCTTCTTCTTCCTTGTGTTGTTTGCGTGCTTTCTCAAACGTCTAACTCCAACAATTGGTATCAGAGTAGGTCTCCGCTTCATCTAGGGCGTTGTGGACAGTCCTCCGGTTGCAGTCTCAAATTCACACGAAATTTGGTGAGCATACTCAAGGTGTTTCAGAGATCAAAACTGCTTCGCTTTGTGGTGCCGAAATCACGATCTGAGCTAGTTTGTGCCAAAGATATATACCTGTTTTGATTCGCTAGTATAAGTGTCTCAAAGTTTGCTACAAGTTTAGCAGAACTCATCTGGGCAGTTCCGTTCAACTTTTTGAGATACAGTCAATTTTTCGCATCAAGGTATTTTAGTCATCCGCCATGGCTGAAAGCAGTGAGGTATTCCGTATGTTGGCTGTTGAGGATAAGTTGGATGGTACCAACTACCCATTCTGGGCTTATATGATGCGACATGTATTGGTTGCAAAAGGACTATGGAACATTGTGCAGGGTGTTGCAAGGCGTCTTGATACACCTGCGACTGTAGGTATTGCAAATATAGGTGTTGAAGCTGATGGAGATGGTGTCGAAGATGATATTCTGCAGATTCCTATTTGTGCTGCTCTTTCTGTTGCACCTACTGTAGAGCAAATTCGTTGGGATGGCAGAGATGCTCAAGCACATGCATTGATAGCTTTGTCTATCAAACGTGCTATTATTCCTCACATTCACTCTTGGAGAATAGCAAAGGATGCTTGGGATATGCTTACCACATTGTACCAAGCTAGGAATGAGGCTCGTGTTGCTTACCTCCATTTCAAAATATTTTCATCATACATGTTCTACCACTAGAAGTCGTTAGAAATCATGGAGTATATTTTATTAATAATATTATTGAGTTCCTATTTGCATAATTGTCATTTTTCCATAATAGATCTCAACCCTTGCATCCATGAGAAAATGGATAAGTAGAGAGTTCCAATAAAGACTTGTATCCAATGCTTACAAAGATAGTGAAGAATGGATGGCTTGATTTGGATAAAGTGCTCAATCATGCTATTTTGACATAGTGTATATAATACAAGAAAACTATAGGTGCCTCACCACTTCAATCGTCCCCATGAAGAGGAATCCATACTCACGATTGACTTCTTTTTCCCTACCTTAAGAGTAAAATGAGATTACCGATGGGCTGCACATGGAGTCTCTTTATCAATGGATGAACCTGAGAAAAGACAAGTGACTCATCTTAATGTAGTTATGAGCATTTATCATTCATGCAACGAACTAAATGATCATGTATCATCTCAAAGAGAGCAACAATAATGTTATAGATTCAAAAACGGTGGTGAATATATCTCGTAAACTCATTTCTTTTTTGAATTCAAAACAAAACTAAGTAGGCTATATCCAACATTGGATACCAATTTTTATGAGCATTGAATTCTAGTTCAGCTAGTTGACAATGATCTCTAGTTTGATATAGAAGATCCAAAACTTGATGCAGTCTTATTATGTAGATAAAAAATACTACTAGAGGTATGCTTCTAATGGCCCATCATGCATACATCACTTGAATGATCAAATTAGGGAGAAAGCTTCCTCCAAAACACATGTTCCTAGTATTGAAAAGATCAAGTAGAGGGGGAGGTGAGGAGTTTTACATAAAAAAAAAGTTCAGTAAATAGATTGCCTAGGAGGGTTATGCAAACATCCCAATAGGAAGTTGCATAACTCAAGCACACATGGGTTCTCAAATAACTCCTCAAAGCTCCAAATGGTCAAGTTCTAATCCAAATTGGTAAGACACACTCCTCTTTTCCAACAAATGAAGGGAAGTGCTACTCAAACCCAAAAAAAGAAGGTAGCCCCCAAAAAGATAGCCACATCACTAGAGCCTCAACATCAACCATAACATAAAGCACAAATGAAATGTGTAGAGAAGTGTAGTCACACCACACAATTTGGATCCCAAAATACTAGATACACTCATCATATGATTCAAAATGAATCTAAAGGCCCAAGAAGACTACACCTCACATGCATGAGGAGAAAGGATCCACAATCATTGTGAAGCATCACAAAGATGTGAGGTACATCCAATAAATCTGGATCCCTCAGTCCAAAATTCTACTAAGAGAGCGATCCACATCATTTTGGAAGCCCAAAACTTGTAAACGCAAGTTTCCTAGGCTCATGAACTCCACAAATCAACCAAGAAACACACCACAATAATGCAAGATAGCTCGAAAAAAGAGGTGAACTCTAATATGGCAACCCAAGGCCCAATCGTTCTTAGAGATCAACATGCTCAATCACACATAGTGACTCAATATATATTGGTACTCAAGTCACAAGCATCTTCCACATCCTTTGGAAACATACCTTCCGC
>CM035429.1:37921881-37936881 GCA_020310875.1 Ceratopteris richardii | reverse complement strand
CCATTCAACTTTAAATTTTCCAACTCCTTCAATATCAAGCAAAGTGCCTTTTCTTGATGATCTTTGGTACTTGGAATGCTTATTCGAGGTAAGTACAATGATAAGCTCTTATGGTTAATGTGGTTCAATAGAAAGGAAAGCAGCGGCCATAAGTGTGTTTTTCATTGTATTCCATAGTAGTTGTTATTAGCAATTTAATGGGTTCCATTATCTTCTTCCAATTGCACATCCTTCAAAATATCTATTCATCACTCCCAAGATAATTCTTTCTAACCAAGATAATTCATTGCTTTTTGTATTCTTTCAACATCAACATAAACAATGTTTTATTCACAATAATGAAAAATATTTGAATTCGGCAAATGCAATGAGCCATCAACACAATTATCTCCACCAAGAAAGCTTCCAACATCTGAATTAGACTCCATCCAAGCCATATGCACACTTAATGGCGTTCTTAGTGGGTGATGCATAAATCCCTCTCATCTATGTGCACTAGTAACAACATTAAACAGTGCTTGATACCATTTCTGACCTATACCTATTGCATCACAAACGTCAAATATATGGTGTGGTATTATCAAGACCATAAATTCTCTATAGAATTTATGCTTAAGTACCTCCAAAAGGTTACTAGTAGATTGTTTTCCAACCATATTCAACAATATGTCTTGATGTTTCATGTGGTATTCGACCATTTGAGCTCTTCTTTTGTCTATAGAATCATGTATTCTCATTATGGTTTATGTAAGATACCTATTTTATGTGTGTTTTTAGTACTATTGTAGTCATGTTCAAATGTGAAATTAAACATAAGGATAACATTTAGCTTGCTCTTAATAATCTAATCTTCATGGATCCTCCAATTTTTGAGAGACATTCTATGCATTGATTCTTCTCTTTCCTAGGTTACAATCAAGAGGAGAATATGTAGAATGATCTATATGATGATGCATATTTTGTGTCCTAGTCATCTATTGGACAAAGTTTTCACATGTCTTTTCAACATGATATGCACAATTCTTCTTCTGATTCCTTAATTCAAGTTTAAGTTTATCATTCTCTTTTGAGACAATGCTAGAGAAGGATGGTGGCCTTCAAATGATATTCATAGAAGTATACATGAGAGCATCAGATGTCACACCCCAAACAATGCTTAAAAATTTAGGAAACCAATTATTAGAATCCACAATATGATTTTATGAGAAGGCATCAATGGATGCTTATAGTTTCAATGAGAAGTTTTTTTTTTTGTTTCCAACAATAGTCTTTGACAAGATAAGGAAGATCTAGTTGTTGGCTTGAGAAAGATGAGGAACTACATTGATAATGTTTCATTATAGAGTTGGAAAAAATAGGGATAAAACTTACCATAGAATTATTAACCTCTTTCTTGGTGTTGAGTCATGAGAATGATGACCTAGCATCATTTAAGAACATTAATACCCATGGATCTCTGAATCTCATATATAAATGATTATGCATTTGTATGGTAAACTAAGAGGAAGAGAAAGACTAGAGTTTTCATGTGTCAATAGAAACTCTTCCAATAGAACTTTTCTGAATTATATGGATGAGAAACCAAAGATATATGAGATAAAGATCACTAATTTGCATAGACATGAGTCCAACTTAGGACAAAAGTATTGCTTTCAATTACAATCATTGTTAGGAATAATTAGTAAGAGGGAAATTTATCATTTAATCTCAAGAAGGGTTTGTAATCATTTGCTTATGGTACTTTTTCCTATGATGTTATGGTTTTCATCTTTATTAAGTGCTCTTGATGAACAATTTTGTCCGTATCAAGGTCCATGTTCAAAGTATAAAGTGAAACTGCACACAAAAATGCATCCTCTTTTGGATTTAGGGAAATCTCTTCCCAATTCTTACCCTTAGAGGCTTTTTAGGCTTTGTCATTTTCAATCGGTACTAGGCATTTAACACTTGCTTGTGTGTGACATTCGAGGAATTTTCTACTTTCCATTAATTAAGGAACATTGTAATTTCCATTAATTCTGCAAGGTGTAAGGAAGAGAAAATTATAAGATCAAACTTTCCTAGCCTGCTTTCATTTTGAGCTTCATAAACATGCCATCACGGCCATAAGACACATTTTGGTGTACACTAACGGAAAATAAAGACTGTCATGAGAATGTAGACCATCTCTTCATAATCTTCTCATCATGGCCTCTCCAGTTTTGGAAATGGATTCTATGTGTTGGTCTATGTCATCGTTGGAGAAAGTTATCACACATCTTTTGAAGATGCTCAGCATAGTTCCTCTTCTCATTCCTTAATCCAAGTATATGGTTTTCATTCTCCTTTGAGACCATGGTAGAGAAGGACGGTGGCTTTGAAATGAGTGTCATAGAAGTATATATGGGAGCATGGGATATTTCAAGTCAGAGTAAAGCTTAGGAAAATTTATAACTTCACCGCACTACATGAAGTATACATGGCTTAGCCAATTACGAAACAAATTTGAAAAGATCCATGAGATGGGTTTCATGAGAAATCATTGATGGGTGCTAATTATGGTTTCAAGTGAGTACCTTGATGGAGGCATCAACGTTTTGGCTAGTTTATTGAGTACTTGAGTGAGCAAATTAGAGTACTTTAGTGAGGAAGTCTAGGTTACTCATAAGAGATCAATGTGAGTAGAGGTTTGTCTTTATAGCAAGTAATAAAATGTGGTTTACTACGAGATCCGCATTTTGTTTATATATAAATGCTATCTCATCTGAATGCTGTAACCTTCTAGATAAACGGAAAATGTGTATTTCATCGAGGTCCACATTTTCTTCATAAATACCCTCACATGTACAAGCGAACGCCCTTACAGTTCGAACTCCTTTGCTTCAGCATTTTTGCTCGTATTGACAAGCCGCCAGCATTTCGTCATCGATCTACAGACGCAACAGCTCATCGCCCTCTAGTTCTTCTTCGTAAATCTATCCACTGTTCGAGATTCTGGAATTTCTACCCTGCCTTCAATAACTTCGGTGCTTCCGACAAACTAATTCGACGGTCCAGCTGTGTCATACTCGTTCGCTTCAGGCAGATCAGTTACGGCGTTCCAATCAATCTACTCCAGGATGGGCACGGGAAATGTGAAGACGGCTAAGGAAAGCAGGGCGCTGAAGTCGCCCCCATTGATATGCATAGACAAGAAAGAGTGCAATCATCCGGGTTTCGGAACAGATTCGTCACTGATACATCTAAAGAAGGAGGTCTCCATTACTAACGTTCCTTCGAAAGTGTTTGGAAACTTAAACATGTATACAGACGGATCAGTCGGAGACAATCAATGCAGAGATAAAGCAGCAGGTTGCGGAATCTTCTTCGACTGGAAAGATGTTGGCGTTTCCCGGAACATTAGCAGGCTTTACGATAAAGCTCATTGTAACGAGGATCTTTCAGCTAAGGCAGAGCGCAAACACCATTATTGTGCAGTGTTTAATTGAAACAGGGTCATCTTTGTAGCCGAAATATGGCGCTCTGAATAGCATTTCGATTTCCTCAAGGATGCGCATGTTCTATTGGAGTGTACTGGCTGCTTGAATTTTGTTACGTCATAGGTCTTTGAAATAATTGTCATGTGAAAAGTCTTAAAAGGTTTCAACCACTGTGCCCGAACTCCCACATTTCTGATATAAAGTGAAACCTTCACGGGGTCTTCAGTAGATGTTAAGTATGTAAACGGCTTTAGTGTATGAGGTGAAAATATTCAGAATCCCTTTTTTTTGGTGGGGTTCCAAAATGTGAAATCAAATTGTTCTTGTGGCCACGATAATACATGAAGTGCAGAACTCACTGTTTTCACATATGAAGACGTTGCAAATGCATATTCAAATACAGAATGATCGAGAGATCGAGAATAGGAAAACGAAAGATCGAAGGATCGAATTCGATTGGGTATATATATACATGAGTTTTATTTCTGCATATTCAAGCAATGCACATGATACTCCAACAACCAAATCTTCTATTAATTTAAAGATGCTGGTATGAATCTTCTATTCATTTAAAGATGCTACAACCAAATCTTCCACTGATTTTCCTAACTATGGATTTTCTCGATTATAATTTTCCTAACTATGGATTTTCCTAGCACGATTGTCCTAACTTTGGATTTTTTCTAGGTACACTATCTTAATTTTGATTTCAATTTCAATATATCATGATCAACTTAAGTTTTTTCTTTCAATTGAATCACGAATTTATCAAGGCATGAATTAAAAGCTTCAAGTACATAAATGTTATTCCTTAGTAATAACCCCATGAAAACATAACAAACACAAACAAAGGGTAGAGAGAGGAAAATTTCTCTGATAATAACAAGAACACAAAGATGAAGAAATGGAGCTATCAATGTAGGTGCACCTTCTCATGGCTGATGATCTTGAGCTTGAGTTTGCATTTTATTGATGTTTGTGGAGCTTTACGTTAGCTTAAAGGTGTACCTTAAGGATGTGATGAATTGAAATAGTGTCTTTTAAACAATCAATCCTCTCTCTCTCTCTATGCCTCTAATCAGAAGATCTTTGTATAAAGAAATAGTGACTTGGAGCCTCAAACTCAAATAGTGACTTAAATTTTTGCACTTGAAATGGCTTCTATATCCCTTGAAATATCATGCCACATGCAATGACTATATCATCACCCTGCATATATAATAGAATTCATTTTGTAACATCACCCTCTTAAACTTATACTTTTTAATGTAAATATCCATACAAATTTCATGTCCAACTAATGTACATGCCAATAGTAATGAGCAAGAAGCAAGTATATGTTGTTAGCACTTGCAATGGTTGTCTCCTCAAAATCAATCGATTTTTCACTATCACTACAAATTTGGCACCTATTTTAGCCCATGAGTTAGAAGGTACACTACACATTTTCCTAACTATGGATTTTCCCGAGCATAATCATCCTAACTATGGATTTTCCTAGCATGATTTTCCTAACTTTTGATATTTTGTAGTTACACTATCTTAATTTACGTATTTTGATTTCAATTTCAATATTTCATGACCATGGAAAATGTTTTACTTTTGGTTGAAATACCAATGGATTTATAGAAATTGTGGAGAGAAGGAATCCTCCACATTGAAGAGGTCCATTCATCTCTATGTTGATATATTTAGGTACTGATGTGTGTGAACACTCCAGGAACGCTGTCGGAGAGAATTTATTACTCTTAAAATATTTCAAAAATTAAAAGATTAATTGATTTATATAAGTTTGGTTAAATTATAAAATTTTTTACTAATGTTTGATTTTAATTTCTACAGGAAAAGAAGTTTGCTGAATAATATCAGGATGGGAAGTATTTATCTAAGTGTTTTCTTATTATAATTAAGGGTAAAGATGAAAATTCAAGGTTTAGTTAAGGGGTTTTCTATGTTTTGAAAGTAAATTTATTCTATGGAAAGCAAATTTTTTTTACTCTTCTATTTCTGAAGTTGCAGAGAAATGAGGGCATCGATGTGTTTTTATTCCTTCCTCTTTATTTTCCCACTTCTTTACTCCTGTTCCATTGTTCTTTTCTTTCTCTCATTCCTTTCTTTATTAGAAAAAAAAGATGTTTTTTTCCCTCTCACTCTCTCCCTTTCTCTGCCGGCGGTGCAGCAGAGGGAGAGAGAGAGAGAGAGAGAGAGAGAGAGAGAGAGAGAGAGAGAGAGAGAGTTTTGAGGTTTCTTTTCTTTTTTATATATATATTTTTTAATTTTTTTCTTTCCTTCCCTCTCTGCCCCTCCCTGCAGTCGACGGATAGCACGAACGGTGCAGCAGAGAGAGAAAGAGAGAGAGAGAGAGAGAGAGAGAGAGAGAGAGAGAGAGAGAGAGAGAGAGAGAGAGAGAGAGATTGAGAGAGAGAGAGAGGGGAGAGTAATAATTGTTTTTTATTTTTCTTCTCTTTTGTAATTTTCTTTTTTATTTTAATATTGTTTTTTTTCCTCCATCTCCTACAGCCGACGGTGTTCATCAAAGTCCGACAATAGAGAGAGAGAGAGAGAAAGAGAGAGAGAGTAAAATAAATGCGTTGTTTTATTTATTTTATTTTCTTTGGTTTATATAAGAATTTTATTTTTAGATAATGATATTTAATAGGTTTTATTTTCGTAATATTATATAATATTTTATAAGTCTATTTTCGTTATTTTATATTATTTATGAGTTATAGATTAATAACTTAAAAATATATGAAATAAATACTATTTATAAATGTTTATGTTTATTTCTCTATATGTATATGTATTTATTTATGTATGTGTGTGCATGTGAATATTTATATCTTAAATGTATTTGATTTAATATAAATATATATATTTAAGTATTTATATATGTGTGTGTGTTTCATTAATTAGATTGATTGCTTAATGTATGTTTGTTATCCTAATGTTTTTTGTGTATTCACAGGGTAGCACAAAGATGAAGCATCATAACCTTATTCCCTTCCAAAGAACTTATTTTTCCTACCACTTCTCTTTTTCCAATCATTTATCCTATCCATTCATAGCTTATCCTTTCCTTTCTTACCCTTAACCCAAGCTTCTTCAACCCTTAGCTTGATAGACACCTAAGTTTTTTTACCCATGTATCATGTTAGGCATGTTTAGTCATTGATTGTACCCATGTTAGTGCTTGAACCCATGTTAATTGTTAGTGCATGAAACCATGTTTGATGTTAGTGCATGTAGGGTATGTTAGTTAATATTAGTGCAAGTTAGTGCATGTTAGTTGTTATTATATGAACCCATGTTAATTGTTAGTGCATGAACCCATGTTTGATGTTAGTGCATGATAGGTATGTTAGTACATATTAGACATGATATTGTATGTACGCATGTTATTAGATGTTAAGTAATGAATGTATATGCTAGGTAGTACATGTTATAAGTTAGGAATGTTAATGCATGTTAGTTAAGATAGTGCATGTTAGATGATAGGATATGCATGTAAATGATAAGTATGTTTATAAATGTTAGAAGTTTATTAAGTGCATGAATATGGTTTTGCATGTACATTTAGCTAATGCATGTTAGAAATATATCCATGTTAGTTCATGCATGTCAATTAATGTATATACTTTAAATGTTATGTGTATATCATCTGTGCATGCATGTTGATAGTGTTTGCATGTATGTATGCATGTCATGCATGTTTGCTTGTTGCATGTTAGTGCATGTATGTTCATGCATGGTTGCCAGTGCATGTGCATTTATGCATGTGCATGTATGTTTATGCATGGTTATTAGTGCATGTATGCATGTTCATTTAATGCATGAGCTTGAGTGTATGTGTGGAAGGGTGTAAGGTAGTGCATGCATGTTCATATATATGTATGTTATGTATACATGTTTATGCATGAATGTGTGCATGTCATGTATGTATGCATGTATATGTATGGTATGCATATGTGTGCTAGTGTAATTCATTTATGCATGTATGTTTCATGTATATATGCATGTTCATTTATGTCATAGTGTGCATGTATGCATGATCATTAATGCATGTGCATGTTTGCATGAGAGTTATGGTAATGCATGTGTGTTTGTGAATGTATGATTATGTGTGGTATGCTTGTCATTTATGTTAAGTGTATGTATATGCATGTAATGCATGTAATATTTCTCATGTGATTTTCAGATGTGATTTTCAGAGCCCTGTTGGTGAACTGGAGATTCATGTGATTTTCAGATGTGATTTTTGGAAGAATTGCAGCCTTGTTGATGAACTGAAGACTTGAAGCAAAAAGAATTACTTAGCTTAAACTATGGATTAGCTTGTATAGGTTATCCTTTAAGCTTGGATAGGTTATCATTTTATGATATTATCTTATAAGTGTGTATAGGAATTTGATCATTAATCTAGTGTCATTTTCAACTTATGTCTAAAGAGGCTTCTTCAAGTAGTTCCTTTCTACCTCCAGCTACATTTGAGTTATTATTTCCTAAAGCAGTTGAGGAAGTTGAAGAGTTAGTTAAAAATAAGATAGTTAAAGAAACTTTGCATGAACCTAATAGAACTTTACATTTACTTTCCATTGTTCCACCTAGCATTGAGAATAGTGAAGAACTTTTCCCACCAACTGTAGATAGAAACATCGATAATTTGCAAGAAGATTCAAACGAAACTAAAAGCGTTAAAGATCAAGTAGTTAGTGAAAAACTTATCTCACCATCTTATTTTGACGCTATAGAGAGATATAGGAACGCTTTGCCCTACGGACCTTAGGAAAAGTTATACTTGTTCTACATAGTCACCCTGCGTGCGCCGTTAGCGAGGGGACTGAATTGATCTGCCAGTCGTCTGAATTGAACCTGATGTGAATCAGCGGCACAGTGGGACAGTTATAGAAACTTTTCCTTTTCTTGCATATGGATTAGCATGGTTTAGACGACATGGTTACGACAGCTTGAGGTGATCGTCTTGTAGAGGCAGATATTACAAACCTTGTAATTTCCTGGTTGTTGAGGGCTGAGCTTATGCTCTGAGCGCCTCCACGGGAATAGGCAAGTAGTAAACCTCATCTCTACAGCCTTACCATCAAGATTTTAAAGAAAAACGTTTGCACTCACATCACTTATATTTTTGTATTAGCATTTATTGCTCAACAAATGTAACTTGATAGTTTCACATGCACTCTAGCTTCTGCTCCAACTGTCAGGTGTCAGGTATATTTTCTTAACTTGCATCTGTTTGTGACTATTTAAGTAGGATTTTAGGAAAGTTTAAGATAGTAGGGCTTGCTAGATTTAAATTTCATTTCATTTCAAAGCTAGAATTTAATTTCATTAAGATAGTAGGAATTGCTAGATTTAAATTTTATTTCATTTGAAAGCTAGACTTTATTTTCATTAAAATAGTAGGAATTGTTTAGACTCAAAAAGAATTCTTATTTAAAAGATAGTATTTATTTAAGATTGTTTGATTAGTACAATTTTAATTAAAACAACCAAAAAGAAATTTATTTGAAAAGTTAGTATTTATATTTCATTAAATTATTAAGGATTGTTAGAATAGCATAATTTAGTTTGAAAATTCATTAAGAATTTTCATTTGGAAAAGTAGCATTTATTTTTCAAGACTTGTTTAAAAGTTTTAAATTTAAGTAAAGCTGGAATCATGCAACTTAGTTAGTTTGGTAAGGGAACAAAAATCTAAAGTTCAAGAAGAAGCTAAGGATTATATTAAGAAACTTAGGTCTAGTTCTAACATACATATCAAAATGGATGAGTTATTTAAAAATATGATGTCAGAAACCCAAGGCCAAAAAGTAGTAGAAGCTATGCTAAAAGAAAAAGGTAAATTTACTGGAGTTTACACAACTAATTACTTAGAAACTTTTGAAGACCTAGCAAAACTACATGGTTTGCCAATTGATAAATGGGTAACATTTTTAGTAAGACTTGCAATAGGTTCAGCCATTAGTGTTATAGAACCTCATAAAGCACTTGCATGGGAAGAATTTAAAAAAAAAATGCATAAAGAATTTTACTTAGAAGATTTTAGTCAACACATTAGGGAGGGATTTATGAAGTGGCTTAACACTCCCAAAACCCAAATATCTCTTACACAATTACATGGGGAATTTATGAAGAGATTTTCACAATTACCTGAACAAGATAGGACTGCACTTACTCCAGATATAGTACTTTATTTCCTAAAAGTTTTACGTACAGACATTAGAAGTGAAGTAGAAAGAAGACTAGAGGAACCTGGAAAAAGATATGATTTAACAGAGGACTGGGGGGTACTTAAACAAGTAGTTGAAGTAGTAGCACAACTGAATCAGAGGCAATCATTATTATATGATATGAATTTAAGCTTTCCAACAGTAGGACCAATAACTCAAAATCATAAAATTAATATAAATTCTAGTTTAACTAAACAAGCATCATCTAAAGTGCCTAGTGAGTTACAGTTTGAAATACTATCTAATAAACTAGATAACATGATGCAAATGCATACAAACATATCTAAGGAAGTGGCAACACTTCAAAACACAGTTCATTCCTTAGTTAGTCAAGATAGAACAATTCTAGGTCTTCAGTTTACTCATGCCCCACAAATGAATCCTATACCTATAGCACCTGTAATGAATCAACCAATAGCTCAGAATCAACCAGTAGCTCAGAATAATGAACGAAGAGGCGCACCCACCCGACGATGTGTTTGGTGTGACTCCACTAAACATATGTCTTATGCATGTGAATCATTAAAAGAGGCAAAAGAAAGAAAACTAGTTATTGATATTGATAAAAAACTATGTGACTATCGCACCCACCTCCCTCTAGCTGGAAATTGGGAAAAAGTTGGAATGCCAAAACTATATGAAAATATATCAGAAGCACAAAGAAGCTCATCTGGGGTTACATTAGAATGCGATGAAATTGATCTAGATGATGATCCATCAAATGAAACCAAAAATTATTCAATACAAGCACTGATAAAAGCTAGAGATGATATAATGAACAAAACTGCATGGAACTCACCTATAGATAATTTCTCAATCTTCTCACATATTGCAAATGTGGAAGAAAAGAGAAAAAGGGATGAAACACAAGATTTAGATGAGTCTAATCAAAGAGTAATTAGAAAACAATTAAGAAAGGAACCTAAAAATGTACAATTTAATGAAAATACAAATTTAGATCCAATTGAGCAGAAAAGAAGAGATATAAGGGAGGGCAAACAACCAGAGATATCAAACAAACCTAGTGAATTAGAATCAAAGACTAATGAAGAAACAAAAAAAAATGAGGAAAAAACCAAGAAGCCCAAAAGAATTCCAAAAGTTATTTTAACTTCAGAACTTGAACAAAAAAATGACACAAAGGAAATACTGTATGATATTCTTTTAAAAAGTCAAGTGACTATGTCACTTGAACAATTATTTACTATAGCTAAATTAGAATTTAAAGATAACTTTGATAAAATGATTAAAAGAAAAATATTTCCCTTAAATACTGATACTGAAATGCATCACAATGTAGATGTAACTCATATTTCTAAAGATTCCTTTTCTTCTGATTCTGATGATGAAGAAGAAAGTGAAGGATATGTTAATAAAATTTTTTTAGGAACTATACTTCCAGATAATATACAAGAAAAATCTGAAAACAATTACAAAAAGAGTTTTTGGGCCAGGGGAACTCCAGAGATCAAAGTAAATTTAGGAGATAGAAAAAATTCTTAGCTTTACTAGATTTAAGCTCAAAAATAAACGTAATATCAAAAGAATTATATGATAAATTTAGATGGCTTATAGATAAACAACATGGGTGGATTATGAGATCAGCAGACAACGGATGTGGTGCACTTCTAGGAGCATGTGCCAACATTCCAATTTCAATAGGTGGCATAAGTGAAACAGTTCACGTTTTCATACAAGATAATTGTTCTTATGAAACTATCTTAGGCCAACCCTTTATATGTGAAACTTGTATGGAAACAAAAATAATGGACGATGGATCCGCATATGCTAGATTTAGATCAAAAGATGACTTACAATCCTTACAAGTAATGACTGTTAATCCAAACCATATTAGAAATAGAGAACAAATTAGGAAAACACCTATCAGATCACAAGAGAAAATGCACGAGAGTCATCTACCTCTTAGTGATTCTGGAACATACTTTGATCAAAATTTTTACTAGACACCATTGTTGAGTGAGACAACAATGGTAAGTGGTTGATATCTTGCATAAATGTGCAAGTAAAATAGAAAATGGTACATTTAAACTTAGAGAATTTGATGGTTCTTTGCTGAAGAATTTGATTGCAGGAAAAAGAGTTAAACTATTTAAAAAGAGAAATAATGAAGAATATGAATTAAAGAAATTGATGATGATGATGATGCTGATGAAAATGAAGATGATGATTAAAATATCAGGTGAAACAGTTTTGATTAAAGATTCTTTGATTTTTTGTGTATATGCATGGCATTACTGCATGGATTAAAAGAATATGTTCGAATTTATTTAAAAAACTCAAATAGAATTAAGATGTAGAAATATATGAAATATTTATGCTTGAAACATAAAAACTCGTATTTATATGAACTAAATCAGAAAGTTAAATAGAAATTTTGGAATTGGAAGCTTGTAGACGAAAAGGTAGCATTATTTTGAATACATGTATATGCTCAAAATTTTATCCATTAGTATATGGGATTTTGTATTCTTCTATTTATTTCTTATGAGATTTGACCTCTAAATGAAATTAATATATATATATACATATATATATATATATATATATATATATATATATATATATATATATATATATATATATATATATATATATATATATATATATATATATATATATATATATATATATATATATATATATATATATACATTACACACACATATATATATATATATATATATATATATATATATATATATATATATATATATATATATATATATATATATATATATATATATATATAACTTCATACCCAATAAGCATATATGTATGTGTTCGTTGTTGGTGCGCTATGTTGGGCTAGTAGGCGGTGTCGGGAAGAAGGAGGTCGTGGCAGGAAGCCGGTGCGTGGGGTTGGATCACGCCCCGCTCTGGTGCACCGTTCCCGCTGTCCCGCGAGCGGCATCTGCGCGCTGGGCGCCTCGCCTGTGCTCTCCGGAGCGTGTGCGATCCTCGTAGGGCCCCTTGCCCCTCGGAAGTGTCGAGACGTGCGTGCGTACACGACCGTAGGCGTCGGGAAGGAGACAAATCAGATACAGCACTGATTCTCGAAATCACTGGGTCGGTGTGTATACAAACTCGATGATACAATAAAATCTGAATGATATAGTGATGCCCGCTACAGTGCGGGTCCGCGATACAAAAATCCGCTACAGTGCGGAATAGATAAATACAAATAAATGCCGCCGCTACAGTGCGGATCGGCTGGATATGATGTAGGCTTCCCGCTACAGTGCAAGAAGTCACCCTCGATCTTTGTCTTCTGGTCTTTGCGATTTAATCTTTTCTTCACTTTTCTTCGATCCAAGCTTTTCTTCAAGTCCTCACTTTGTAGTCTTTACTTCAAAATTCACAATAATCTCTGATCACGCAGTAAGCTGTAGGAAGGTTCCACAAGAAAGACCACGGGGAGGAACAAATGAGTTTAGGCACCTATTTATAGGCCTCCCCACCCTTGGGCTTTCCTCTAGAAACTTCCAACCTCCTTAACCAACTTTCCAATTTCAGACGACCATGCATGTTCACTTACTATTCTTGGAAAATCCCATCTCCTAATTCTATTTTTGATTTTGTCCTTTTTTATTTTCCCTAAATTAATGTTTTGGTTTCACACTATATACAGGGTTAATTAATCTAAGGGTTTGGGCGAGGATAAACACCGATTTCAAGGGTCTAAGCTATGGATTTTGGTCGGGGAAATTAGGGTTTTGATCACAATTATCTCAAACTCGCCAATTCATGGGTTTATTTACAAATTCGGCCTAAACTCTAAAGGTTTCCAAGGATTCAAGTTCGATTTTCAGGGGGTAAAACCACATTTTTAGGGGTTTTGAAGGATCAAACCTAGGTTTTTATGGGTCTAATGTCTCTTGTTTATATACACGGGTCTAACGCACATCTAAAACTTGTTTTCGTATCGCACAATCAATTAATTTGGCCAAAATATGTACAAAATATGCCACTCTCTCGATCAAAAACATCACACAAAAACTCAAAAACAATGAACTTTTGAAAAAAACTCAGTGCACACTCCCTGCGGGATTTCATCCCGACATTCGCCCCCGCTAAACCTGCACATCATCTCGATGGGCCAACCTGCAAGATCCAACAGAAGAGTATCAGGGTTCTTTTAAAATCTCTTTACACTTTTTATCGAAGCATAAAAATTGATACTGTGCACGATCGAGACAGTGTTTGGAGGCCTCCATCTCTGAGTATCTGGGGCGAGGCGAAGGTTCCCATGGTTCTTCTCAGAAGCACCTGAAAAGTTGGCTACTCTCAAGAAGGGTTATCAGGTGATTGGAGCAGAAGCATGAGGGAGATGACCTTTCCAATTAAGGTATTTCTTGGGACTCTGGGATTGGTGAAGTTAAAATCAATATCCACCCTCCATTTCTCACACTCAACGGGTCGATTCCAAATCACCGCTGACAAAAAGTAAAGATCTCAATTTGAATTCAAAAGGGTAGGTGATAAAAGTGTGCATGGTAAAAAGTGAAAGTGGAGAAAAGACTATTGTCACCAACCATTCACGGCGACCACCTATTTTTTGAGGATCCAATTCAAATCAAGTGGAATATTTGACCTACCCCTTCAATTTTGGGTGATTAAACGGCGCGTGATCAATGGACGTGAAGAATCGGCAAGGCCCTCTTGGCCTATTGGGACCTATAAAAACAATGGATTTATGCTCTTTGGCATATAATTTTTAGAGTTACATTGGTTTAGATACGTGTATGTACGTGTAGAAGTCCTCTCTTGCACTTTGTGTTTCCAAGCCAACTGTAGGAGCCACTTTGTAGTGTGGATACAGAGCGTGGGCTTCCCAGTGGAGGGCTAACAGCACCATAGTGTAAGAGAGTGGCTTGGATTTTTTTAGGGCAATGATATTGGAAGCCCTATTTTCTAGAAGAATTCTCCACCACTTGTATTGATCTGTGGTTGTCTGCATAGAGTGCCGTGAAGCTCTGAGCATGAGTTTTTTTTTTTTGAGTATTTCTTTGACCAATCTTGTAACTGTTTGATTTGAATCAAGAAGTGGATGGTCTTCTTTGGTCATTTGTTGTTCATATTTTCTGGAGTATGTACACCTTGTGCAATTATTTACCTCTGCCTGCTCACAGAAATGTTAAAGGGTATTGTAGAGGAGGTACTGGGGTATCCGCTTTTAACAAAAGTAGAGAATGAAGATTAAACACGTCCAATACATCACCTACTCAAGGGGGGTTCTCTTTAGGGAAGTATACCCTTTAACATTTCTGTGAGCA
>CM035429.1:37903314-37909381 GCA_020310875.1 Ceratopteris richardii | reverse complement strand
TGCCAATGCCTCTTTACCATAGACTAAGAGGAATGGAATTTTGCCAGTGGTTCCCCTTCTAGTAGTTCGAAAAGCCCACATTGCACCGATTAATGCCTGTGGCCAAGAACTTTGATGATCAAAGGATAATTTGCGTAAGAGCCCAATCAAAATCTTGTTAGAGCTTTCTGCTTGGCCATTTGCCCTGGGATAGTAAGCACGTGACTTCCTGTGAAAGATTTTATACTCGTCAAAGATGAATTGGAGCAACTGATTCACAAAGTGAGTGCCCCTGTCACTAGTAACTTCAAGTGGGCAACCGAATCTGGAAAAATACGTTTAAACGAAAAACTTAGCCACTGTCAAAGCCGTGCAATCTGTAGTGGCTTTAGCCTCTAACCCACTTAGTTGCATAACATGTGGCCATCAGAATATATCTCTTTCTCCCAGGTTGACAGTTGGACTGATCGGACCAATAAAATCAAGACCCCATCGTTCAAAAGGTAGCCATCCTGTGGAGATGACTAATGGCTAGAAACTCATCTTGGTTGGTTTAGGAGCAATCTCTGACTGATATCGCACTCCTTGGCAAATTTGATTGCATCTTTGTATATCTGAGGCACCATAATCCTTGGTGGATAATTTTGTGAGCCAAATCCGCTCCCTTCATATGCCCTTCGTTGTGTCCTGCTTCAAGCAAAAAGTTTACTTCTTCTGGAAAACACACTTTCTCAAGATACCGTCATGACAATTTATATAAATTCCATCTATGAGTGAGTAAGATTTGGACTTAAAGAGTAATTTCCTCTTTTCTAGTGGTGTTAGATGTTTGGGAAATTCTCCAATGGAGAGGAACTGAAGAATTCCATTATACCAATCAGTCTGCATTGTAACCAGAAAAAGAGTACTATCCACCAATTCATCATCAATACCTGTTGCTTTTTCACTCAGAGCAGCTCTTGATACCTGATCCGCCATATAGTGCTCTTCCCTGGCTTAATATGAATATAGAAATCAAATTCTTGAAATAACAATAACCATCGCCAAACCCTTCTAGCTACTCTAGGCTTGTAATCAAGTACTCCAAAGGTTGATGATCAGTTATGACAATAAAATGCACACCTAAAAGGTAATGCCGAAATTTTTAAAGAGCGAATACGATAGTCAAACCTTCCCTTTGAGTAGTGCTGTAGTTCCTTTCTTCTTTGGTAAGCAATCTGCTAGCATAGACGATAGGTTGGTCTACTTTATGTGATGATGGTTGAGCCAAGACTGCTCCAACTGCATGAAGACTGGCATCTGTATGCACATGGAACTCTAATGACCAATTAGGAACAGTTAAAAGTGGAGCAGTACATAGCCTCAATTTTAGTTCGCAAAATGCTTTCTCAGCTTCAGGTGTCCATGAGAAAGGGACATTCTTACTTGTAAGCCTGGACAAAGGTTTAGCTATTTCTGAATACATTCTGAAAAATCGTCTATGATATCCTGCATGGCCTAAAAACTTTGTACCTCCTTTGGAGTTCGGGGAATCGGCATGGAGAGGATAGCAGTGATCTTAGCTGGATCGACAGTTATCCTTCGACTGATACTATGTGGCCAAGGAGAGTGCCTTTAGTGACCAAAAAAATGACATTTAGCAGGATTTAACTTCAAACCTGTTTTGAGACACTGCTCAAAGATTTCCTTGAGAGAGAGAGAGAGGGAGAGAGAGAGAGAGAGGGGTGAGTGGAGGGGATAGATGGCGGGGGGGGGGGGGGTAGTGGTGGCTGCGGGGGGGAAGCTAGTCGGAGTGGGGGTGGTGTTAGGCTGCGGGGGTGAGGTGAGGGGGGCGGGGTGGTGTGAGGGGGAGGGGCGGGAGTGGTGTGAGGGGGAAGGGGCGGGCGGGGTTAGGCTGCGGGGGTGAGGTGAGGGGGTGGGGGTGAGAGAGAGAGAGAGAGGGATCTACAGTTATTATATCATCAACTATGATAATAGCAATTTAATACAAGAACTAAAACGGTATGGTTATCAAGAGCTAAATCATGCAAAAAGAAACACACAATCACAAAAAAGGAATGGCTAGTAATACTTTTGTATTGCAGATGTTTATGTATTATTCTTTGGCAAACATAGTCACTATTCTATCATGTAGATTGTCCGGATAGGTGTTATTGGGGATTTTGAGGGTCATGTGACCATCCCCTCCCCATATATATATATATATATATATATATATATATATATATAATATATATATATATATATATATATATATATATATATATATATATATATATATATATACCATATATAGATATATATATATATAATTATATATATATATATATAATATATATATATATATATACTGTGTGTGTGTACGTATGTGTGTGTGTGTATTTATTAATGTACTTGCCTTATTATTGGACAAAGGGGATTGGATGCTCCTAAGAAAGTATGTGCATCTATGCTCCACTCTCTCCCTCCATCTCCCCTTCAGCCCAAAAAGGCATTCATTGGCAACAAATCTTGTTGAAGATTGAGATTTTATAAGGTTTAATGGAAGATTTGAGACATAATTGCTAAACTGGAGATGAATACCTTCTTGATACCAGGTTAGTATTTCCATCATAATATGAGATAGAAAGCTTGGATTGAGGCAATTCAAAGTGCTATCTATGGCTTAGAAAAAGAGCTAGAAATGTAAAAAGGACATTGATGCTAATTCACAATTTCAATCTGCAAATATTAGGAAAATTATAGAGTGATCTACAAGCAAGATCTATAACTACTCTAATAATAGGTCATTGTTTTGATAAAAACTTGAGCTACGAAGCTTACATTCAAGTTTTGAGATTGCAAGATTAAGAAATTTTGTAGAATTTTGAAACCATACAAATCCAGTTTCAAAGTTGTAACTCACAAAAAATTAGAAATCTGAAAAAATTGCAAAATAATAATGTTTTTTATAGCATGTAAATATTTCATCAATAACTTCATCTACATGTCTTAGATGAAGAGCTTTCAAAAGAAAATTTTTGGCAAACAAGGAGATATATATATTTACTTAGTGTAGTCTCTCCCTCTATATATATAGTGTGTGTGTGTGTGTCTGTGTGTTAATGTAATTTCCTCATTATTGATTGAGGGTTATAAGGATCCCAAGAAAGTGTGTGAATCTCTAAATCTCTCTCTCTCTCTCTCTCTCTCTCTCTCCCTTCTCCTCTCTCTATCTTCTCTCTCTCTCCTTCTTTCGCTCCATCTTCTCTTCAGCCCAGATAGGCCTTCATTGATAACAAAGCATTTTGAAGATTGAGCTATTAGGAGCATTTTAAATGGATATTTAGAGCAAAACTCCGAAACCTCAAGATCGGCATTCTTCTTGGATAGTAGTTAGTTTTCATCATAATATGAGCTAGGAAGTTCCAATCATAATATGATTTTTATCTTTGATTGGAGTGGGATTCATTCTTGAATTTTGTTCTGTTGATACGTCTTTAAAAAAGTGTCATGTGAAAAGTCATAATTTGATCATAAGTTGAGATGTAGAAGATCAAATTCAAGATTGTGCAAATTGCTAGACTAAGTAATTTCTAGAATTCGGAAGGTACAAATGCAAAATCAAAGTTCTAAGTTCAACCACGATTTGAAATCTTAGATACTCGATTGCAAGAGAATAAATGTTTTTTAAATAGAATTCAATATGTTCATCTATAACTTACAAAGTTTGCGGGCCACTTTTCACATTGATAAATGAGAGTACAATTGATAAGGCTTTAAATCATGGTGTTATTGTTGAATTTTTGGAGTTCATCTTTGATTAATCTCTAATTGTTAAGGTGCCAATCAAAGAAAAAATGTTTTGAAACTCTGATATTTTCTTTTTAAACTAGACATTCTTATTTTCACTACAAATGCTTTCTTAACATCACATGAGATGATACCTAATCTGATAAACCACAAGCTCTAAATCCAAGATCTTCCATAATTCGCTCCAAAATGAAGTTCCAAACATTATAAGGTTCTTTGCAAGAAAGCTATTTGTCTATATTTCGGAGTGACCCATTGCAACTCAAAATCTAAGGAAGAGATATTATCTCCTTACTCCTTTTGAAGCTTCTTCAATTTGAGAAGTACAGATCAAGTTATAGATGAAAATATTGAATATATAAAGAAAAACATATTCTCTTTGCAATCGAGTATCTAGATTTCAAATCGTGTTGACTTAGAACTTTGATTTTGCATTTCTATCCTTCTAGATTCTAGAAAATTACTTAGTCTAGCATTTGAAACACTTGAAATTTGAGCTCCTTAGCTCAACTTATGATCAAAACAATGACTTTTCACATGACCATTTTTTAAAGACGTATCACGTAACAAAATTTCAAGCAACAAGTCCACTCCAATCAAAGATAATCATATTATGATGGAACTTCCTAGCTCATATTATGATGGAAATACTAAAATACTATCAAGAAGATGCCGATCATAAATGTTTAGGAGTTTTGCTTTAAATTTTCCGATTAAAGCTCCTAACACCTCAATCTTTCAAATGCTTTTGTTTTCAATGAAGGCCTTTCTGGGCTGAAGGGGGAGATGGAGCGAGAGAGAGAGAGAGACGAGAGAGAGAGAGAGAGAGAGATTTAGAGATTCACACACTTTCTGGGATCCTTGTAAACCCTCATCAAATAATGAGGAAATTACATCAACACATAGACACACACACACACACACACACTATATAGAGGGAGAGACTACACTAAAGTAAATATATATATCTCCTTGTTTGCCATAAAGTTTCTTTTGAAAGCTCTTCAATCTAAGACATGTAGATCAAGTTATTGATGAAATATTTACATGCTATAAAAAACATTATTATTTAGCAATTTACCATTTGTATGCTTCCAAACTCTAGAAAATTTCTTAATCTTGCAATTTCAAAAACTTGAATGTAAGCTTCACAGCTCAAGTTTTTATCAAAACAATGACCTATTATTAGATTAGTTATAGATATTGCTTGTAGATCACTCTATAATTTCCCTAATATTTGCACATTGAAATTCTGAATTAGCATCAATGTCCTTTTACATTATAGCTCTGATGGAAATACTAACTTGGTATCAAGAAGGGTATTCATCTCCAAGTTTAGCAATTATGTCTTAAGTCTTCCATTAAACCTCCTAAAATCTCAATCTCCAACAAGGTTTGTTGCCAATGAATGCCTTTTGGGCTGAAGGGGGAGATGGAGGGAGAGAGTGGAGCATAGTTGCACATACTTTCTTGGGAGCATCCAATCCCCTTTGTCCAATAATAAGGCAAGTACATTAATAAATACACACACACATACATACATATATGTGTGGGGGGAGGGGATGGTCACATGACCCTCAAAATCCCCAATAACACCTATCCGGACAATCTACATGATAGAATAGTGACTTTGTTTGCCAAAAGAATAATACATAAACATCTGCAATACAATAACTATTAATAGCCATTCCTTTTTTGTGATTGTGTGTTTCTTTTGCATGATGTTAGCACTTGATAACCATATCTTTTTAAGTTCTTGTATTAAAATTGCTATTATCATAGTAGATGATACAATAACAAAGAGATGGAATGGTATGTGCTAGTCAAATGGTTCTCAAATTGGAAGCTATTGCCAACATCTTTCAGCGGTACTTAATATTGAAAGTCACGTCTCAACATAAAGACAAGACTAAATTATGAATTTCACAAGAGGACCAATCAATTTGAAGAATATAAGGTTAAGGAATCAACTTGAAAGCTCCACAAAAATTAACAAAATTCAAACTCAAACTCAAGTTCATTTTCCACCAAAAGATGCACCTACATTGACTCGTTTGGACACACAACTTTCAACTAGATGAAAAAAAATTAAAGAATATGGATTACTATAATAGTTTTGGGCTAGAAGTCAAAAAATTTTACTATCATAGAAATTGTACTCTACAAGAGTATATAGTTTCACTAATGATGGAAAATCACGTGTAGGGTGGTTATATTGGCCTTGGAAAGCACTTAAAAATATCTTAAAAAACCATGTAAAAGTGATGAAAACAACATGAAACTTGTAGAAACCCTT
>CM035429.1:37873314-37893314 GCA_020310875.1 Ceratopteris richardii | reverse complement strand
CAGAGATCGGCTATGAGAAAAGGAGGCATGCACTTGAAGAGAGGAGAGCTTCAGGCCTTAGAAGCGAAACAGAAATATGGATCATGGCAGACCAAAGACTTGCAACAGAGAGAGGGCGAAGTACTGAAGATATCTTCTATCGTTGTTGATTATGTAAAAGGACTGCACATGATTTTGGAGAAGGAGCCATGCTGAGGATTGCAGGATCATTGATCAGCAGATAATTTATGGAGATGGATGATATGTACAGAGATCTATACGAACGTAATTCGGATGGGAAAATAAGAAGATTATGACGCAATGAAAGAAGGAATCAAAGGGGATTTGAGCAGAACGATACGACATGACTGGAGTGCAAGCATCAAAGTGTACTTTCTTTGCTGTATAGCATGGGCTTTTGACATCTTGTTACTTGAAGAGCGTGCAGATACAAAGAAAACTGGAGACGCACGCAGAAAAATTGAATGGAGATCTCCAATTTGATTGAAGAAGGGAGATGCGAAGTTATCATCAAATGCATACCGTAGTGATTGATTGCATTTCAATAAAGGTATGTGCATATATGGATAATCAATTAATAGAGTTCTAATTTGAGCACAGGAAAGGATTAGAAAATATTTATTCGAGCCTTTAGTCTCCCGTATTAATATATTTTGCATGTCCACTGTCTTTCACTCACAGCGGCAAACATGAAAGGTAATTTGAAAGGGACATTATAATAGTACAGGGTTCAGAGAGACTGAGAGATGTGCACTTCGATTGGGTTATGCCTTTATCAGTAATTGAAGGTAGCACTATTACTGCTATTGAAAGGTGTTTGAAATCTACATTAAGTAATTATTTACATATAGAAGCGAAGAGATGTATACATGTCTAAGATTATGATGTGCTGCTGGCTTTGTTATATCTTCTTTTATTGCGGATTACATTTGTTGCACACAGGAATAAAGGATCTATAATATTCATGGTACAGATTGATCTGAGTGTGTACTTAAGTATTACAAGCAGACAAGGCCTCGTGGTTTTAACAACAACAACACGTCTTCACACATGCAAGGGAAATGCCTCTTTAAGTTTTCCCGATCGCATTATATGTCTCACACATTCAAGGAGTTAAAACGTGCTCACATGATCTCATGATGCAAGTACTCTTCCATGGAGAGTTCATCGAGGGGTTTGCTTGTGTTGTACTGATTATGTTCCCCATATAGTTGCAGCATATTATGGTCTCCGAGAGTTAGTTCTTTTACGTCTTACCTTTTGACTATATATATTAGAGCCTACAGATTGGCCCAAGGATAGTTTCAATAATCTTTGTTATTTTGACTCACAAGATTAAACATGATTTGTAATTATATAGGATTATGCATCTCTCCCTTATCTCAGAGATGAATATAGAGAACATCATATAGTTTAAATTGAGATTGCTCGATGCATGTGATAGATGTAGCAAAAGTGTTTGCATATACAAGGTAGAGCCTAAAGACGAGCAAAGTGGTGACCTTCAATGATGCGAACAACTTCTTTATATTATCCATGAGTCCATGTAAAAGCGTGGGAATTATAAATGTGTTTATTATTTTGTTTGTGTGTCTTGCGTAACTATTTAGTAATGGATACATCCTTATACATAAAATTCAATAAGAAAATCAACCTTTTAAGATCTATGAATCAAATATATGCGAGAAACATAAGATGGAGAAGGCGGCATCTTCGTTTCTTTTTCTCTTACTTTTTTTTTTATTCTTTGTTTTGGGAATTTATGGGCATCAAATAGAAGAATCTATATATGCATAGAGAGATTATGATTTGAGAGGCTTTTATGTTATTGATGACAATGCTACTGATGATCTTGCCAAGATGAGATATTTTGCAGGGCCTCAATAGGAATGACGGATTCAACATCAAAGATGAAGATTTGATGACGAATATGAAGATGTCGAGATAGAGATTGAGAAGAAATGTTTTTAAATAATTCCTTTTTCCATCATTCAACAACGTCAAGATGACTAGCGACAAGATTATGATTGAGAGTGAGAGTGTGATTGAGAGTGACAACGAGAATGAGATCGCAATTGTATATTTACATGATTATGATTGCCATTGAAATTGAGATTGAGAGTGAGAGTGTGATTGAGAGTGTGAGTGTGAATGAGATTGTGATAGCTCGGGGGTGGTTGGGAGGTCGAGGCTTCGTCAAGAAGCTGTTTTCCAAAGCTATTGTATCAAGATGGTTGAGTCTTCATCCGGAACTTTTTACTTGTAGATGGATTTGTAGAACTTGAGAATTATAAGATAAGTTTTATCGCACAACTTTTGCTCTCTTTATTATTTAGTTCAATGTTATGAATAGCAATTATATGATCTAATGTATGGAGGAACGCTACATCCAACCTCTAAGCTATTCCACCCAACAGATAAGAGGCTTGTAATTAAGTTTAAGCCTCTCATTGAACTTAAGCTTGATTTTTTTTTTGTCATCTTCTATAAGCCTTGAAAAGTATATATTATGTTTATGTGTGTGTGTATGTATATATATATATATATATATATATATATATATATATATATATATATATATATATATATATATATATATATATATATATATATATATATATATATATATATATATATATATATATATATATATATATAATGTTTATCTTTGTTTTTGGTTGTGAGGCTTACAACTACTCTTGACAATGTGGCTCAAATTTATTAAAGTAGGTAAAATTTATTTACAAATACCTTTGAGAGTGTGGCTCAATTGAATTAAAAGTTTCGAGTACATAATAGTTATTCCTCAGTAACAATCCCAAGAATACATAAAATTTCTCCGATAATAACAAGAACACAAAGACAATATTTTTATTCATGTTTGAGTGATTTCTACAAGTTTCGTTCCATTTCATGGCTTATACAAGGTTTTTAAGAGAAATTTAAGTGCTTCCCAATGCCGATGTACCTCCCTATGCCAATTTTTCCGTCATTAGTGAAACTATATGCACTTGTGTTAGTTCAATATCTATGATAGTAGAATGTTTTGAATTTTAGCCCATAATCTATTATAGTAATCTATAGACTTTATTTTCTTGCATCTAGTTGAATGTTATGTGTGCTTTTTGGTGCATGTGCCTAAGTTCTTTTTGGTGCATATGCCTAAGTGTGTGTGTGTGTGTGTGTGTGTGTTTGTGTAATCTGGGTTCGAGGCTCCAAAAGAAAGTATGTGCATCTCTAATCCTCTCTCTCCCTCCATATCCCCCTTCCGCCGAAAAAGTCCAGTGGTAACAAGGCTTGTTGAAGAGTAAGGTATTAGGAGCTTAGATCGAAGATTTTAAGACAAAATTGTTGAATCTCAAGATCGAAATCTTCTAGAAACTAGGTAAATATTTCCATGAGCTTGGAATTTGAAATGGAGGAAATTCAAAGTGTTATGTGTGGCTTATAAAAAGATATATAAATGTATAGAAGGCCATTAATGCTAAATCAAAATTTCAACGTGCAGATATATTGGAAATCATAGAGTGACCTACAAGCAAGGTCTATAACTATTCTCATAATAGTTCATTGTTTTGATTAAAAAATGATCTAAGAAGCTCAATTCTTCATTGATAAGATAATAGTATTGCCATTATTTTAATTTTGTGTGCCTATTTTTCACTTTGATCCTTGACTTATAACGGTCAACACACCCTTCTGTATGCCCACACATTCTCATATTCCTTGAGGGTGATCATTCAGGAAGCAGTAAGAAGGGCTAAGAGAAGATAGGAAGAAAGAAGTATATGAGAAAGATAAAATATGAAAAGATGAATAAAAGGTATGATAGAAGCCATGGATGATCACAAAGAAGCAAGAAACAAGGAGTACTAAAGTTTTTATTCCGTTTTTCAGGTGTGTCTTTTCAAATTTACTTGGTGTAGTCTCTCTAACACCATATTCTTTAGGAGAAAGAGAAACAAAAAGTCTTTCATGATAAGAAAAATCATTCCCATTAATGTTTTAAGCATGAACATCTTCTTTAACATGAACAATGCTCCCTGTATCACTATATGTGAACCCTATAATTCTCATAAATAAATTCACATATCCTTTAAAGTTTCCTTCTTGTTCATGAGTGCCACTGAACCATTTCATTTCTTCTTTATGGGTCAAATCATAGAAAATATGAACTTTAATGCTATTTATAGGCCATCTTCTAATTTATTTTTCATAAACTTTCCTATGAAAATACATTATCGACAATGTTGCTTTGGAGTTCAGTCGAAATCATGCTCATCACTTCTTTTGAAATGAGAAATCTATATTTCCCTTAAATCATAACAAAAAAGTGTCAGCATAATAAAATCAACATTATCATGCATAGTCATCAAACGTGTTATCAACGTTATCATCCCCAATCATCAAAATTAAAACTAAAAAAAAAAAAAGTATAGTTCCAATCTCTTAGCTTCTCACAAACTTGCTCCAACTTAAGTTCTATCCACATAGGATCTGAGTGAAAGGGATTCAAATTTATGTTGATTCTCTAGTTAAGCTTAAATGTTAAAGTCCTAAACTTTTTTCTAGAAGAGGCTCCAACTTAAGTTTGAGCCTCTCTTCATTTTGGTGAAAGAGCTAAGAAGGCGAGACATAAATTCAAACCTCCTTCCATTAAAGATGAATGTAGATTTGACTTGAGAGGCTCTATTATTTTGGATTAAAAAATCTAAGAGGCAAGAATTAAGTTTCAACTTGTTTCGATCAAAACTAAATGTATATTTCTCTTAAGAGGCTGAATTTTAAGTTCGGCACTCTCCATTTTGGGTGAAAAAGGCAAGAGGGTCAAAATTCATAGCATATGACCAAAAAAACTCAACATTAAGCTCATTGAGATGTTCGAACATGAGTTCAAGTCTCAAAGTATATGACTAGGAAAACTAAATCTCAAGTTGATTGAGAGGCGAAATTAAGTTCGAACCTCTAATCTTCTCGGTGAAAGAGCTAAGAGGATCCAACTTATGTTCCAGCCTCTACTCTTTTGGGTGGACAAGTTAAGAGGCTAGAAATTAAGTTTGAACCCATTTCGATCAAAGGTAAATGTGGATTTGAGTTGAAGGGGTTGATTTTAAGTTTGAGACTCTACTCTTTTGCGTGAAAAAAAAAGAGGCTTGAACTTCATAGCATATAACCAAAAAGACTCAAATTTGAGTTAATGAAGAGGCTCAAAATTAAGTCCAAGCCTCATAGTATATGATCAAAGAAACCCAAACTTAAGTTAATTGAGAGGTTCAAACTTAAATTTCAGACTCTAATATTTTGGATAGAGGAGCTAAGAGACTCAAACTTAAGTTCAAGCCTCTACACTTTTGGGTGGGAGAGATAAGGGGCTCAAACTTATGTTGGAGCCTCTTTCGATCAAACCTCCATGTAGATTTGACTTGAGAGGCTCACATTTGAGTTTGAGAAAGTGCTCTTTTGGATGGAAAAGCAAACATGCTTGAGCTTTAGTTGGAGCCTCTAGCATATGACCAAAAAGACACAAAGTTAAGTAGATTGAGAGGCTCAACTGCAAATTCACACGTAGAAGCATATGAGTAAAAAGAACTCAAATTCAAGTGGATTGAGAGGCTCAAACTTAAGTTCGAGCCTCTAATATTTTGGGTGGGAGAGCTAAGAGGCTCTAAGTTAAGTTCAAGCCTCTTCAATCAAAGGTAAATGTAGATTCAAGTTGAGAGGCTGAATTTTAAATTGGAGACTCTACTCTTTTGGTTAGAAAAGTTGAGAGGCTCGAGCTCAAGTTATCCCCCGTTGCATGTGGCCAAAAAAAATCAAAATTCAGTTAACGGAGAGGCTCAAAATTAAGTTTGAGCTTTGTAGCACTATGATTTTTAAAAACTCAAAGTTAAGCTCATGGAGATGCTCTAACTTAATTTCGATCCTCTACTCTTTTGGATGGAAGAGCAAAAGGCTCAAACTTAAGTTCACGCCTCTTTTGATAAATGCTCAATCCAGATTTGACTTAAGAGGTTCAAGTTTGAGATTTAGACTCTACTTTTTTGAGTGGAAATAGTGAGAGGCTCTAACTTAAGTTTGAATCTCATAGCATATGACCAAAAACGCTTAAAATTAAGTTGATTGAAAGGCTCCAACATAAGTATGAGACAAGTAGCATATGACCAAAATGAATCAAAATTAAATTGATTGAGAAGCCCAAACTTGAAGATGAGCCTCGTAGCATATGACAAAAAAAACTCCAACTTAAGTTGATTGAGAGGATCAAACTTAAGTTCCAACCTCTTCTCTATTAGGTTGAAGAGCAAAGATGCTCAAAGGCAAGCTTGAGCCTCTATTGTTCTGGATGAAAGAGCTAAGAGGCTCAAAATCAAGGTTGAGCCTCTTTTTATGAACACTCAACATCGTAGATTTGAATTGAAATATTTGAATTTGAGTTTGAGACACTACTCTTTTGGATGGAAAAGGTGAGAGGTTCAAACGTTAGTGCAACCCTCAACATATGACTAAAAAAAGTCTCAAACTTAAGTTGACTTAATTCAGAGCCTCTATTGTTTTGGATGGAAGTGCTAAAAGGCCTCAAACTTAAGTTCGAACCTCTTTTGATCAAAGGTAATTGTAGATTTGACTTGAGAGGCTCCTTTTCAAGGCTCATAGAAGATGACAAAATAAATCAACCTTGATTTCATTGAGAGGCTTAAACTTATTACGAGCCTCTTATCTATTGGGTGGAATAGCTTAGAGGCTCGAGCTCAAGTTCAAGCCTCTTTTGATCAAAAATCAATGTACATTTGTCTTGAGAGGCTCAAATTTGAGTTTAAGACACTAGTCTTTTGGGTGGAAAAGCTAATAGGCTTGAACTTAAGTTTGAGCATCCTAGCATATGACCAAAAAGACTCAAACTTAAGTTGATTGAGAGAGTCCAACTAAAGTTTGAGCCTTGTACCATATGAACAAAAATGCTTAAACTTAAGTTGATTGAGAAGCTCACACTTAAGTTCGAGCCCTGTAGCATAGGTGCAAAAAATCTCTAACTCAAATTGATTCAGAGTCTCAAATTGAAGATCAAGCCTCTAATCTTTTGGGTGGCAGAGCTAAGAGGTTGGAACTTAATTTGGAGGCTTTTTCAATCCAAGCTGAATGTGAATTTGACATGGGAAGCTCGAATTTGAGTTTGAGACACTACTTTTTTGGATGGAAATGTTGAGAGGCTCAAACTTAATTTTCAAACTCATATCATATGACCAAAACCACAAAAATTTAAGTTTATTAAGAGGTTGGAAGTTATGTTTGAGCCTTATAGCATATGTCCAAAAAGAATCAAAATTACCTTACTTTAAAAACTCAAAATTAAGTTCAAGCCTCATCGCATATAACCAAAGAGACCCAAATTTAAGTTGATTGAAAGACTCAATCTTAAGATGAAGCCTATATTAATTTGGTGAAAATACTCTTTTAGAAGAACATATCTTCTCTCCGATAAATCAATGTCCTAAGGAGATGTCTGCTTCTTCATGTTTAATGAAAATTTCTATCCATTGATGATTATTGCATTTCTCCTTGGCCATAAAAGAAAAACTCTTGAAGGGATCGTATATCCACTATCCCATAGCATTCAATCATTCTTCCAACCCAATTATCACACTCTCACCAAACTAAATACAAATTGTCCATAAAATAAGGGAAATCAAGTAAAATCGAATAGATAATGGACTCTTATAACTTTGAAATTTCATGAATCCTTTTTATATTAAAGTGCAATGAGTCGGTTCAAATGATTTCCTTTCTCTTGGATACCCATTTATAATCATACTACTTAGTCTTATTTACCAAGATAGAAACTAGGTAGACCTCACGATCCAAGATCATATTATTATACTTCCTTATATCCCCTTTAAATCCTCCAAATATTTCTTGATCCACTTTTATTTTTGAGTACTCTAATTTCTTGTGGGATATTTATTCTATGCCATATATCTAATGTCTCTTCCTAGATAATCACTTGAAACTATAAGTACCCCTCAATGTTTTCTCATGAAACCCATCTCATGGATCCCTTCTAATTGGTCTCCTAAATTTAATCACTATATGCTCTATCATTTAGTCGAGTGATAAATTTTACTAAGCTTTACTATAACTTCTGATATCCCGAGGTCTAGTGTATACTTCTTTGAGACTCATTTGAATGCCATCATCCTAAAGTTAAGCACTTTATGATTTATCATTTAGTCAAGTGTTAAATTGTACTAAGATTGTTTAAAACTTGTGATCTCCTATGCTCTCATGTATACCTCTTTGAGACTCATTTAAATGACACCATCCTTCACTCACATGGTCTACAAAGGAGAATGATAAAAATTAAACTTGAAATAAAGAATAAGAATAGAAATTTTGTAGATCATGTTGAAAAGATGTCTGATAAATTTATCTAAATGATGACTAGGAGATACAATATGTGTCATTTTATAGACTATTTTACAGAAGTTCAAGGTGATTGTAAGATAAGAAAGGCAAGCATCATGTTATAGAATCTCTTTCCAAAACTAGAGGAGCCATGAAGAGAAGATTACAAAGAGAAAGGTAGTACTCACAATGCAGATACAATAGATATGTGACAGGATCAATAATGAATTACATGATTCTACATAGAGAAGAAGAACTCAAATGGTAAAACACAACATGAAACCTCAAGAAAGTTAGCATTTGGTTGACAACCCATCAAATAATTATCTTTGGGAGGCACTTAAGCATGGGCATGGTAATACCACAACATATATTAGATGTTTGTGATGCGATAGATATAAGTCAACAAGGGTATCAAGAGCTTTTTAATATTTTTATGAGTGCACATAGATTAAAGGGATTTAATATGTTTCCCATACTTCCAACACAATTCAATGTGCATATGGCTTTCAAGGAGTTCAATTTAGAATTTGGAAGCTTTATGTTTAGGGTTCATTGGAGTTTTCTAATTCAAATTTGTTTGATTATTATAAACACAACATTGATTACCTTGATGTTAAAAGATGCCACTTTGATTGTGAGACTCGTTTTCTAGTTTATGAATTGAGACATTGTGGGTGCATTGCTTCATGCCACTTGAGTTCTAACCTGAATTATTGACCACACAAATTTATTAAAAGAATTTACTTGGATTGTTTAAAGCATCTATCTGCTTCTCGCTCATAACTGTCGCATGTACATTTGTTCAACAAGAAACGCGTATCGATATTTGCTTAGAAAAATATAATTTGCAACGTGAAGTTTCTTTTAATTATAACTATTGGGATTAGTACTGAGGAATAACTATTATTTACTTGATACATTCAATTCATACCTTGATAAAGTCATGATTCCATTGAAAGAAAAACATAACACTACAAGGAATACGGGCGTGTAGCGACGGTTAACGCGACAGAATTTCGTCGCTATAAAATTGCAACTTGCGTCGGAATTACTGTCGAGCGCGGACCGTCGATTATACGACGCAAAAAACGGCGGTATTTGTGACATTTTTGCGACGCTTCCACCTAACGTCCCTTAAACGACGCTTGTCAAAGGTGTCGCTTAAGTGACGCTTTTTTGCGTCGCATAAGCGACGGTACACACCGTCGTATAAGCGACGGTGCAGACCGTCGTATACGCGACGCTAAGCAAATGTCGCTTATACGACGATGCGTTGCATCGCTTGTACGACGATCTGTTGACGGACAAAAATTAAAACGTTGGAGGCTCTGCAATCGGCATTTTCACGCATCCGATCGAAGAGCTCTCCAACGTTCGCAATTGCGCTGCACTTACGAGCTGAAGCAAGTATATGCAGAATTGTTGTTTTGCTTAAGCTCTCTGTTATTGTCTCCCTCTGTCTTTGTTTCTCTCTTTCTACATCTTTCTCTCTTTGAATTTTCTCTCTCTCTCTCTCTAGATCTCTCTCTCTGTAGATCTCTCTCTCTCTAGATCTCACTCTCTCTAGATCTCACTCTCTCTCTCTCTAAATCTCTCTCTCTCTCTAGATCTCTCTCTCTCTCTCTCTCTCTCTCTCTCTCTCTCTCTTCTCTCTCTTTATTGCAGGTTATTCAAGAAGCTAACCAAGCAAAAACTATGGATCACAATTGTAAGTACAATTTCTATTATTTGTAGATCATTTGAATTGTGTTATTTTCATTACATACCATACTCACACTTATTGATATGCACTCATACACTTATACATGATGAAGAAGCACACACACATGCATATACCTACATATACACATATACATGCACATACACACACATACACATAGAGTTATACATATACACACACATACACAAGAACATGCACATATTGATACATACATATACACTTATACATGCACATGCATATACATACATATACGCACACATACACATGCACATATACACATATACATGCACATACACACACATACACATAGAGTTATACATATACATGCATATACATATACACACATACACATGCACATGCACATACTCATACACACATATACACTTATACATGCACATGCACATACATACATATACACACACATACACATGCACATACATACATATACACACACATACATATACACATAGGTACACACATATGAATGAATTATATAATTAAAGTATTAAAACACATGCTTAATATAAACAATAATAACAATGAATAGAACAAAACTCTTCATTACTTAATACCATACAAACAATTCAAAACATGACTGAAATGAAAAATATATAGATAAATATATATATATATATATCAATGTAAATACATATAATCCAATGTCATAATCAACTAAAATCCTAATCATCATCATCATGATCATCATCATCATCAGCAATATCATGATCATCCTGATCTTCCTCATCCTCATCCTCATGATCACCCTGTGATGATCGAGATCGTCCCTCCTGTGTCTGTCTCTCCACCTCATCCATATTTGTCTCCCCATAATACTCTTGTATTACATATAACAAACATAAATCAATAAAATAATTAAAACATTCATAATAACAAAATATTTATATAAAATTTAACAATACTCACAAAGGCATCAGGATGATCTTGTATATACTCGCTCAAACGCCGATATCCAAAATGTGTAGCATACTCGATCTCGTGTTTCGTAGGATATCGGCCATAATCCTTTCGCTACAATGAAACAAATAAAAAACATTAGTTGCTTGCATTTTAACTAAAATACAAAATATACTCACAATAGCACATATACTTACAAACGTAGCTACAAAACCATTATGGCCCATTTGGCCTAAGTGCGATGTGTGGCCCGACTCCACTCTCTTCTTTGCAGTAGCCTGTTTATTCAAGGAAAAAAATACATAAATTAAATTAAAAAATTACTAAAATATCTAAAAATTATAAATATAAACTATTAATTTGTGTACCTTCTGCTGAGGAAATGACTCCTGAAGACGTAGCTGTCTACGAAAAAACTGCCACGACTCAGGTGGTATGTTAGCTCGCCTCTTATTTTTTTCGACCATACAATATCTCCTGTTAATTTAATCTCAAACTGAAAAAAAAGTCAGAATACATACACATATATACACACATATACACATACACATACACATACACATACCCACATACACATATACATGCAAACATATACGCATGCATATATGTATATATATACACATATACATACATATAACATAAACACACATATACATATCCACATATATACGTACACACACATGCATGCATATACACTCATTCATACAAAATACATGCATTTATCCCACAATAATATGTGTTGTGTATATGTGAATATGTGTGTATGTATAAATGTGTATATGTGAATATGTGTGTATGTGTAAATATGTATATGTGAATTTTTTATTTATGTAGATAATCAAATTATTAATATCAAATACCATTATTTGTAGATTCTGATCAATCAGATGGAACTCCACCACCGTCTCCTCATCGTGCAACGACTTTATACTGTAAGTATATGAAATATTTAATTTTAACTATATTTGATGGATACATAACTTATATATTTTTTTTATGTTTCTTATGATGTAGATTCTGATCAATAAGATGGAACTCCACCACCGTCTCCTCATCGTGCAACGACTTTATACTGTAAGTATATGAAATATTTAATTTTAACTATATTTGATGGATACATAACTTATATATTATTTTTATGTTTCTTATGATCTGCATAATTTTAACTATATTTGATGGATACATAACTTATATATTATTTTTATGTTTCTTATGATGTGCAAATTCTGATCAATCAGAGGGTACTCCACCACCTCCTACCCATGCAACGACTTCACATGTGTCCTCCGATAGGAATTATGATGAATTTTACTATCAAGAGCATATTATATGTTGGTGTAACTCTTGTTATGGCACGTATCGAAGACCACGATTGGAATGTATTCAACATGAGGCAGAGTATGGTACTTTTGAGCATGCACCATCACCAAGTCAACGTGATAATGCTTGGGTATGTATTTTCTATATATATTAATGTCATTTTTTTATTTAAAAACCATGTATAAAATCAAATTATTATTGATATACAGGAATACTTGCTCGATGATGATGATGATGATGATTTTTCTCATAATGTTAATATACCTCGTACACGTCATGGATTTGTTGTTCATCAATTACAAGCAGAGGTTTCTAGAAATCCTCTACCTCCTGGTTTAGAGAATGAAACGGCTGGAGATTATCCATTGCCAGCTCGTGATTGTTCTTTAGTACAAACATATGATAGAAGAAGATATGGAGGATGGAATAGAGGACCACTTCCTTTAGATGGAGAGGTTTTCAACTTTTGGGGTAATCGCTATATGATTGCTCCATCCACTATTACTAATGCTGGTCGTGGTCTCTTTATTGTAGAGGATTTGTATGTGCCTCCGAACTTTGAAGTCACTCTTATGTCATTTTGTGGTCCTATATATGGATGGAGAGATTGGCATCGACTTTCACGTTATGTTCAAAGCATGAGTACTTGTAGAGGAGGTACTGGGGTATCCGTTTTTAACAAAAGTAGAGATTAAAGATTAACACATCAAGTACGTCGCCTACTGAAGGGAGGTTCTCTTTAGGGAAGTATACCCTTTAACATTTCTGTGATCAGGTAGATAACAAGGAGATACTTCATAAAATATGGACAACAATTGACCAAGGAAGACCATACACTTCTTGATTCGATTCAGATGATTACAAGATTTGTCAAGGAAATGCTCAAAACTAATGCTCAGAGCTTCGTGGTACTCTATGTAGATAAATACAGATCAATACAAATGATGAAGGAATTGCTCAAGAGAATAAAGATTAACACCAATAGTGTCTCACAGAAAAGAAAGAAAATCCAAGACACTCTCTTACACTATAGTGCTCATAGCCCTCCACTGAGAAGCCTACCCTCTGTATCCACACTACAAAGTAGCTCCTACAATAGGCTTGAAACTACCAGGTGCAAGAGAGAACTTCTGCACGTATACACGCGTCAAAGTAACTCCAAAAAAATGTACCAAAAAGTTTGTATGTAACACCAAATGAGCACAAATCCTTTGATTTTATAGGCCCCAATAGGCCAAGAGGCCTTGCCGAATCTTCACGTCCATTGATCACGTGCCGGTTAATCACCCAAAATTCGGGGGTAGGTCAAATATTCTACTTGATTTGAATTAGATCCACAAAAATAGGCCATCGTGATGAATGGTTGGTGGCAACAACCATTTATCCACTTTTACTCTTATCACATACACTTTTACTGTCATCATCAGCTGAAAGATGAGATCTCATTATGTGCGGCCTGTGGTATTGCACTACCCTTTAGAACTCCTTCTTTTTGTACCCTGGAGGTGGATATGGCAGTCTTCGCTTGCAATGTCACTCCAGAAAACTTCTTCGAGGTGTGTCAATGGCTCTGGCTTCTTAAAAGCTTGTTAATAAAACAACATGACCGAATTCTCTCTGCTAAACTCCTTTACAACAAAGATCTATTCTGACCATCCAGATTCTCGAATCTTGTAATCACAATCATCAACTCGCTTTTTGGCCTCCAACAGCAAGTGTTTATATGATAAATGTCACCCTTTTACCATTAACTTCCTCATCCTATGGACCACCTGAAAATGTTCACTGTTTCCCACGCTCCACAATATTGAATCTCCCCATCCTTTTGCAACTTCAACAGCAAAATTGTCTAAAAAAAATCTGTCCTTAACCATTACAAGACTCTGAATTATTTGCAGCTCCACTTGCTTTGTATTCGGATTGAAACCATACACATTTTATTATACATAGACTTGGCAATGGCTGATTTATCAACACCATCCACCCCAATCTTGATTAGAAGTCAAATGCCTTATCCATTAGGCCACCCCAGTCTGTAGGTGTGGGTGTGAGTATGTATGTGCAGGTGTGTGTGTGTATGTGTGGGTGTGTATGTGTTGTTGTGTGTATGTGTGAGTGTGTGTGTGTGTGTCTCGGTGTGTGTGTGTGTGGGTGTGTGTGTATATGTATGGGTGTGTGTGTGATTGTGTGTGTGTGTGTATGTGAATGTGCAAATGTGTGTATGTATATTTGTGTGTGCATGTGCATGGGTGTGGGAGTGTATGTGTGTATAAGTGAGATTGTGCGTGTGTGTAAGTGTGTGTGTGTATGTGTGCGTGAGTGTGCATGCATGTGTGAACGTGTGTGCATGCGCGAGAGGTAGAGAGTGAGGGGGAATGAGTGGGAGTGAGCGGGGGCGGGGGATGCGGGGGCAGCGGGTTGTGAGGGGCGGGGGGTGGCGGGTGGGACTTGGCGGGTAGCTAGGTGGGGGGTTGCTGCGGGGATAGGCGGGGGTGGCGGGTATGACTTGGCGGGTAGCTAGGTGGGGGGGCTGCGAGGGGGAACTGGGCGGGCTGCGGGCTGCGGGAGGAGAGGAGGGGCGGGGGGCGGAGCTGCCGGCAGGGAGGAGGGCGGGGCTATGGCGGAGGGGGGCGGGGTGAGGACTAGGCGGGTTGCAGGGGACAGCGGGTGAGGGGGCGGAGGGTGGCGGGCAACTGCGGGGAGGGTGCGCGGGGGATGGCGGGGTGGGGCAGCGGGATTGGCGGGGGAGAGAGAGAGAGAGAGAGAGAGAGAGAGAGAGAGAGAGAGAGAGAGAGAGAGAGAGAGAGAGAGAGAGAGAGAGAGAGAGAGAGAGAGAGAGAGAGAGAGAGAGAGGGAGGGGCGGTTCACGCGGGGCAGCGGGGAGAGAGAGAGAGAGAGAGAGAGAGAGAGAGAGAGAGAGAGAGAGAGAGAGAGAGAGAGAGAGAGAGAGAGAGAGAGAGAGAGAGAGAGAGAGAGAGAGAGAGAGAGAGAGAGAGAGAGAGAGAGAGAGAGAGAGAGAGAGAGAGAGAGAGAGAGAGAGAGAGAGAGAGAGAGAGAGAGAGAGAGAGAGAGAGAGAGAGAGAGAGAGAGAGAGAGGGGGAGGGGCGGTTCACGCGGGGCAGTGGGGAGAGAGAGAGAGAGAGAGAGAGAGAGAGAGAGAGAGAGAGAGAGAGAGAGAGAGAGAGAGAGAGAGAGAGAGAGAGAGAGAGAGAGAGAGAGAGAGAGAGAGAGAGAGAGAGAAAGAGAGAGAGAAAAAGAAAAATGGAAAAAAAGGGGGGGGTCACACACGGAGAGAGAGAGAGAGAGAGAGAGAGAGAGAGAGAGAGAGAGAGAGAGAGAGAGAGAGAGAGAGAGAGAGAGAGAGAGAGAGAGAGAGAGAGAGAGAGAGAGAGAGAGAAAGAAAAAGAGAGAGAGGGAGAGGGACCGAGAGAGGGGGAAAGAGAGAGAGAGAGGGGGGAAGAGAGGGGAAGAGAGGGGGAGAGAGAGAGAAAGAGAGAGAAAGAGAGAGAGAGAGGAAGAGAGAGAGAAAGACAGTGGGGAGAGAGAGAGAGTGCGAGATCGAGAGAGAGGTAAGAGAGCGAGGGAGAGAGAGATCGAGAGAGAAAGGGAGAAGGGGAGGGGGTAGGCCGTGAGAGAGAGAAAAAGGGAGGACGAGAGAGAAAGAAGGCCCAAAGAGAGAGGAAAAGAGAGTAGTGAAGCAATGCAACGAGGTGGCACCGAACGGAAAGTGAAAGCAACAATTGCCTAGAACTCAAATATGATAGTTTGTGACAGTTGTGATGGAACAGAGTACTCCTTGAATCTGCAGCCCAAAGCATCTGAGAGCTTTTCTCCCAATCTCGGCTACCGTTACTTATCTACAAGTTGCCTTTCCATTGCTTGACTTTCTCTTCTATCTTCTTCGGTCCTTCTGCATGCCTAGCCAGCCAGAGAGAGAAAATAGAAGTACTACAGACCCCCACATCAAGCTTTTGCACCATCCCTGGTGCAATATGGAAAGAATAGCTGTAACCTTTGCAGGGTCAACAGTTATGCCTTCAGCAGATACTATGTGACCAAGAAGAGTGCCCTTATTGACCAAAAAGTGACATTTATCAGGATTCAATTTCAAACCTATTTTGAGACATTGCTCAAAAATTTCTTTTAGATTTTCCAAATGGTCATGGAAATCTTGAACTGCTGCCCTTCTATCTGTACCTGAAAATACTGAAAAGTCATCCATGAAAATGCATAGAAAGGTTGTTAACCATTTGCCTAATATCAAATACATCGTTCTATTAAATGAAGCAGGTGCATTCTTCAAACCAAAAGCCATTCGAGTAAAGACATAAGTGCCCCAAGGAGTAACAAAGGCTGTTTTGTCCCTATCATCAGGATAAATCACTATCTGATAGTAGCCACTAAAACCATCCAAGAAACTATACAAAGTGTGACCAGCTACCTCTTCAAGTACTTGCTCTGTGAAGGGCTGAGGAAATCCATCTTGAATAGTTACTTTATTCAAAGCACGGAAATCAACACATACTCTTATTTTTCCACTATTTTTCTTGGGCACAATAACCATAGAAGAAAGCCACCTGGAATGTTCTACTGGCACAATTATACCTGCTTCTTCTAATTTTGTAATCTCTACTTTTACCGCCTCTGCATACTTCGGATTGAGTCGATATGGCCTACTTCTTACAGGTGCAGCTCCCTCAACTAAGGGTATCCGATGTAACCCAAGCTCTTCTGGTATCCCTATTAGATCTTTATAGGACCATGCGAAGACACTTTTATAAGTAAAAAGCAAAGAAGTTACCTTCTGTAGCAAGGGAGGATAATGCCACAACCAAGATGCCAAATGGACCATTTCAGGGTTCTCTTCATCCCCTAAATTTACTTCTTGAACCAATGTTTCAGGAGTGGTCTTGCTTGAGAAATCATCTCCACTATATGCAGGAGTGGATTTTAATTTATATTCTGCAACATGTTCTTTCATCCAACCTTGAGGTATATCTGCAAAAGGGAGATCTTCTCTGCTCTTAGGTTCATAATTTTCCCTCTCTGATACTTTTATATTGGTATTCTCTTCACAGATTGTATTTTCCTTCAGTTGCTCATTCTCCAACACCTTGTGGTCTTCATTGCCCTTTTCTGTAATTTCCTTATCTGCAACTTCTTCCTCAATTTCATTGATCTCCACTGTGCAACACTCTGCACTTCCCATCATCCAATTTAACAATGGATCATATTCTTGGGGTAGAGAGGGCATTACCTGAGTATCCACAGTATATCCAGTAGTATCCTTCTTCCAAATGTAGTTGCAGTTGGCTATTGGTATTTGTTGAAATCCATAGTTTATTTTTTCCCCAATCTTGCAAAGCTTCTGCTTGTCTCAGCCAAGGTCTCCCCAGGAGCAAAGGATAGGAAGTCTCCTGTGAAAGTGCAATGACAAAAAAATCCAACACAAAGTGGCAACTCTGTACTACCATCAATACCTTTTCAATAATGCCAAGTGGCGCAACCCGATGTTGATCTGCCAATGTAACCGTGAATGGTGCCAACTTGGTGGGGTTCAATTTCAGCTTCTTCATTGTAAAATCTGGCATCAAATTGATACCAGAGCCTCCGTCTATGATCACACCTATAAGAGCTTCATCCTTTATACAAACTGATAATCTCAAACTTTGGTAGTCTGCTAAGGGTGCAGGAGGAAAATCAACCATGAAACCATCTATACTAGGTGATTGGACCAAGTGAGCAGAGTGTATAATCTTTAATAAATCACTTCTTATTTGTGAATCCATCCGTATAAGTTCATAGAGACTAATCTTGTGATGAATACCTTTCAAGATCTGTTCAATGTTTACCTCCTAAGTATTTTCTTGTAGACGTGTTGGTTGGCCCCTTAGAGAAGTAGTCATTTCTTCATAAGCTCCTTCAATTTCCACTTGGTCCTTCCATCCAAACTTCTTTTCTTCCTCTTTATCCTGAATTCCTTGTTGTTCCCCCCTAAGGTTTGCTGTTGCTTGCCTAGCTCTGGTCATCATGGGCATAGCAGAGGATGAAACAGCATAGGATTGAGTAGTCATACCTTCTACTGGTGGGGAGACTGCAATCATGTGAATTGAAGCAGGACGACCTCTTGGGCAATCTTTGGTATAATGATCCTTGGCCTCTGGACAATGCTGACAAGGAGGTGCATCTTCTGGAAGAGAACACCTATTTTGCATGTGGCAATACTCACCACAACGATAGCACATCAAAGGTCTATTATATCTAGGCCTTGCAGGCCGATTCTCCTCTCTATTTGAAGTATTTGATGTACTAGCATAATATGAATCCAAATTTTGAGGGTTACCTCTCTGCTGTGTACCCTTGAGGTAATAGCAATCTATGGCTTCATGACCATCTTTTCCACAAAATTGACAGCTTACTTTAATAGGGCAATTAGCATTGGAATGTCCATTGTTGTTACAGATTGTACACCAAATTTGTCTCCTTATATCCTGACTGGTCTCAAATCTTCTAGCTCTCGGCGAAGTTGAGCTACTTCATCATCAGTGCGACGCAGTGGTGGCAAGACCTTCTCTTCTTGTTGATTTTGTTGCATCTATAATGCTTCCAATTCCCTCCTCAGTTGCTCAATAGGATCCATGTCTGCAGCGTACTTTGGTTGTGCATCCCCTTTGAAATGTTTCCTTGCTTCTTCAATGCGTGATGCCGCTGCAACAAAATCATTGAGGGTCGCATCCAATCTAAGAGATTCACGAAGCTTCTGCTGAGATGACCTGGGCAGAGCTTTCTCAATCCATTTTTTAACCAAAAAGTCACCTGGAGCATGTGGCAGACGTGCAACAAGTGCTTTTGTTCTAGTGTGAAGTTCATGAAAAGATTCACCTGGCCTTAGCTTCAAATTCTTTAGCTGATCTAAAGCTCTTTCCGAAGAATCACTTGGTCTGAATGTTTGTGAGAAAGCCGTCTTCAGAGCCTCCTAAGTAGTGAAATGGCCATCTTCATATTGACTAAACCATTTATCTGCAAGACCCTCCAATGTGGATGGAAAAAGTGCCAACATTGCATCTTCTCTATTCTGCAGACCACGTCCACGGCATAAAGAGATAAATCTCCTCACATGATCATTAGCATCTTCATAAGCATGTCCCTTGAAGGTAGGGAACTTGATGTTGATCCTGGAGAGTAGATGAGAAAGATCCTCCATTTGGACTGGTGTCTCTTCTGACGTATCTGAGGAGAAGTCTAGAGTTCTCCTATACCCCTCTTTTGACAATGGTGTCGCACCCAAATCAATAGATAAATTTAGGGAGGACAGAGGGGAGGTAGACTCACTAGCCGTGGTTATTGCTAACTTGTGAAGGCTCCTTCGAACACGAAGAGATTCCTTATCTGCTCGTGTATGGGTCATGTACCTATTCGCAATTGCAATAGGGAAAAACACCTCTCACAGAAATGCAAAGGTCCCATCGGGCGTGCCAAACTGTAGAGGAGGTACTGGGGTATCCGTTTTTAACAAAAGTAGAGATTAAAGATTAACACATCCAGTACGTCGCCTACTCAAGGGGGGTTCTTTTTAGGGAAGTATACCCTTTAACATTTCTGTGATCAGGTAGATAACAAGGAGATACTTCATAAAATATGG
>CM035429.1:37785814-37868314 GCA_020310875.1 Ceratopteris richardii | reverse complement strand
AAAGATATGAATGTATATCTTGCTCCTCTCATTGACGATCTTCAAGAGTTATGGAGAGGTATTAATGTCATTGATATATCAAAAAGCATCAATGAAAGACATATTACAATTCGTGGTATTGTGGCTTGGACTATTCACGATTTTCCTGGATATGGCGTTTGTTCAGGTATTGATGTAATTTTTTTATTCAATATGCATGTAAATAAATATGATTTAATCTAATTATATTTTTATCCTTTTCCATGATGCAGGAATATCTACTAAGGGTTATAAAGCTTGTCCATATTGTGGTGATTAGTTGAGATCAATCTATAGTAAGAATCTCAACAAAAATATTTATCTTCGACATCGATGATTCTTGCCTGATGATCATCCATTAAGATCTAAAAGAGAAGCGATACATTTTAATGGAAAGCTTGAAACAGGCCAGTATCCAAAACCTATGACGCCTATGGATTGGTATAAAAAATGGACAGATGGACCTCTGATAGATCCAGAAGCAGAAATCTTCAGTGGTGATTCAGATAATGAGTATGTGAACAGAGGTAAAGGGAAATTGACACTCGCAGATAACATATCAATATGGTATTCTTTGGAGTATTGGAAAGAGTTAAAAGTATGTCATCTTCTTGATCCTATGCATATATTAAAAAATATTGGTTTTTCACTATGGAAGCATCTTCTTGGACTAAAAGATACCACAACATCAAGGAATGATTTGAAAGATCAAAAATCCAAACCAAAGTTATGGCCAGCTTTTGATAGACATCGACAAGAAACGACTTATGCATCTGCTCCTTGGGTACTTACAACAAAAGAGATACAGACTATCCACAATAGAATTCAATTGATCAAGACTCCTACAGGATATGGAGCATCGTTTCAAAACATGTTTACTATGGATGATAAGAGCTTATCTGGATTAAAGACCCATGACTGGCATAACTTTTTGAAACATATTTTACCTTTGGTTATCGATGGATGTACAACGAAAGGAGTACGAGATGTGATCTATCGTCTTGGATCACTTATAAGGTAATTATGATACTTTTATATTTAATATGTATTAATATTGGATATCTTTTATTTTTTAATTAACTTCTTTACAATTTTTTTTATGATTTGTATAGGTGGATTACATCCAAAGAGATCGATAAAAATTCGATCCCACAAAAAAAACGTGAATGCAAAGAGCTACTATGTTTGATGGAAAAGAACTTCCTACTTCATTTTTTGATATTCAAGTTCATTTACTAGTCCATCTTGTAGATGAGATAGAGATTGTCGGTGTTGTCAACACTCGATGGATGTTTTGGGTCGAGCGATTTATGGGAATACTAAAAGGTTATGTGCGACAAAGAGTAAAACCAGAAGGATCCATGGCAAAGGGTTGCATGCTTGAAGAGTGCATGTATTACGTTAGTGAGTACCTTGAAAGAGTTCATGAAGAAGCTCCACGTGCATGGACCAAGGAGTCTTCTTCAAAAATAACAGATGAGGTATTATCAGGTAAGGGGGTTCCATTCTTATTTACATTTCAAGAAAAAAATGATGTTTCTACTTTTGTAGCATATAATAGCGAATGCATGCAAGCATTCGTTAGCGAGTACGAGGAACTTCAAAGTCTCCAAAGTAAAAGGCGAAAAAAAAAGATCTAGACGTAATCTCGATAATAATGAGATTACAGATATACCTTCTTTCACGGATTGGCTATATAGTCGTTTGCAACGCGCCAATGCAAATAATGAAGAAATCTCAGATGAGCAAAGAGAGTTAATGATAGGTTGTGAACAAAAGGTAATTTTATTAAAATATATATTTTATTTTTTTCATATATGTATGTTAGTTTCTATTTACTAATTGAATTTATTTTGCAGGCTCGAATGTTCACTAATATGTGGGCTTTTGGACAGCATATTAGAATCAAAGCCATTGATTCTTTACGTAAAACAGAGGATTCTAGTATTGTTGCTTGTTTCAAGCAACTATCACGTGCTAGCTCAAAAGACACGAACCTTATAGATAGCAAACTTGGTTACGTAGGAACTATTGTTGGTATCTACGAAATTTCATTTCGTACATTCAAACAGGTAGAAAAAAGTTTATATATTTTTTTGAGAGTTGGTTATTTTTTTAAGCACCTAATAATGGGACGTTTTTGTTGTTATATATTTTGATAGGTCATTTTGAAGGTTGACTGGTATCGAGCGGAGTATAAAGGTAGTAATTCTACAATAAGAAAGGAATTATCTGGGTTTTGGGAAATTGATTCTTCCAAGCTAATGTGATCTACTAAAGAACCATATATTCTTCCTACGCATATTGAACAAGCATTTTTTTATAAAATCCCAGATGCTCATCCTTGGTGGCAAGTCATTCATGTGCAACCTAGAGGTAGGTCATTGTTTGAACAGTTTATTGTTAGAGAGATTGAAGAAAGTCCTCTTGATGATTCAGCATCAGATACTGATACATCAACATCTGGAATAGAAATTAGACTCATTATACGTGATAATGATACTAATCTTTTTGATGAAGAGGATAATTCTCTACATGTTGATTCTACTGATGAGGAAGAGGAATTACCAGAAATAGATATTAATCCACCAATAGATGATATGATTCATGAGAACATAGATTTAACAATAGAAGAAATAAATGAAATCAATAAGGATAATGAAGATGAGACTATATTGATGTCTTACCAAAATGATGGCAATAATGAAAACATATGAGCAGATTAGATAGTAACTTGAAGCTTCTGAATGGATATCAGATAATAGGTTTTTTTTATTAACTTGAATAACGATGAATCCTACTACAGAGATGAAATCATGTTCTTCTAAGTTAGAACATGAAGCTCGGGGGTATGCCTAATTATTTTATATATAGCTTTATCTTCGAGGAGTAAATTTTTATCATGTATGTATGCATATGTGTGTGTATTCATGTGTATTGTATGTATACATATATTAGTATGCATATATATGTATTTCATGTATATGTATGTGTTTGCATGTGTGTGATATATGTATGCATGTGTTAAAAATGCATGTGTATATATGCATATGCATTTATGTAAAATATTCATGTATTCATGTACGTAATATATGCCAGTGTTTATAATTGTGTACATGTATATATGTATATGTGTCTATGTGTAAATATGTACATGTAAATATGTATGCATGTATATATATGTTTATGTGTGCATGTAGGCATGTACATGTATGTGTAAATATGTACATGTAAATATGTTAGTATGTATATGTATATTTATGTGTGCATTTAGGCATGTATGTGTGATGCATAATATATCTACTCCATTTTATATTTATGTATCCTATCTACATGATGTGTATATATCTTTACATATATTATGAATCATGATCCTCGTTGATTCGAGTAGCTATATATAGAGGCATAAGGTTGGGAGGAGGGACATCTCTCTAGTAGGACGTCGGAGGTGTACATATACTTCAAACATATGGCTAAAAGGTTGAATGAGAGTTTTTAAATTAGGGATTTCAAAACCCTAATATCGAGATTAGTGTTCTCTCTCTCTCTCTCTCTCATATACATACATACCGTGCATTGTCACGACGATGCGCCATAAGTGTCCGCATCTCTTTTAAACACCATTTAAGAGACCACCCTGTCCCAAACTCCGTCTCAAGTGAACTGAGCACGTACTTTTTATCCCTCTCATCATGCTCACTACAAAAATAAAAAACATAATATAAATAAAACATAAGATATATATTTCAATTTATATGTAAAACTTTTACTTACTTCCACGGTAAGTGGATAAAGCGAAGGTAAGAGTCGCATAGTGCACGCATTCTCCTCTTGAACTCCAATCCATTTCCTATGTATACAATATTCCCCTCTGGCTCTATGTCGCACTCTAGTCCTAACGTGCCTATGCATGTCCTCATAGGCAACGTCTTTGCTCTCCTATCACGTGCTGGAGGTGGTATAGGTGTCCTGAAAATAGATAGATAGAAATAAATAAAAATATGTGCTATAATATCATTAAAAAAGTTTATGAAAAAAAAACATACCTATGAGCAGATAGCTCTCTTCCTGCGTGTGGATCTGCAGAAGAGCCGTCGTCTGATCGCGTAAGCATCTGGATCCTATAATCCAGCTCCTCATCGGACATCTCTGCGTAGTCCCGCATTATGGCCCCTAGAGTATCTGACGGAACTCTTGCTCTCATAACACTTTTTATGAGAGTGAGTTTCGCCTTTATCTCTCTACTAGGATCCATACTACCTAACATATAAAAAAAATGGTTAGAAATCAATATATATACGTGTATGTGTGTGTGTATGCATGTGTATGTGTGTGTATGCATGTGTATGTGTGTGTATGCATCATTATGTGTGTATGTGTGTAGGTATATGTGTGTCTTGTCTATGTGTATGTGTGTATGTGTGTATATGTATGTGTACATATGTGTGTGTGTGTACATATGTGTGTGTGTGCATGTGTATGTGTGTGTGCATGTATATGTGTGTGCATGTGTATATGTGTGTGCATGTGTATGCATTATGTGTGCACGTGTGTATGTGTATGCATTATGCATGTGTATGTGTGTGTGCATGTATATGTGTGTGCATGTGTATATGTGTGTGCATGTGTATGCATTATGTGTGTGTGTGTCTATGCGTATGTGTGTGTGTGTGTGTCTATGCGTGTATATGTGTGCATACATATGTATGTGTGTGTGTGCATGTATATGTGTGTGCATGTGTATATGTGTGTGCATGTGTATGGATGTGTATGCATTATATGTGCATGTGTGTATGTGTATGCATTATGCATTGTGTATGTGTGTCTATGTGTGTGTATTTGTGTGTATGTGTGTGTGTGTGTCTATGCGTATGTGTGTGTGTGTCTATGCGTGTATATATATGTGTACATATGTGTGTGTGTGAATGTATATGTGTGTGCATGTGTATATGTGTGTGCATGTGTATATGTGTATGCATTATGCATTGTGTATGTGTGTCTATGTGTGTGTATTTGTGTGTATGTGTGTGTGTGTCTATGCGTATGTGTGTGTGTGTCTATGCGTGTATATATATGTGTACATATGTGTGTGTGTGTACATATGTGTGTGTGTGTGCATGTGTATGTGTGTGTGCATGTATATGTGTGTGCATGTGTATATGTGTGTGCATGTGTATGCATTATGTGTGCATGTGTGTATGTGTATGCATTATGCATGTGTGTGTGTGCATGTATATGTGTGTGCATGTGTATGCATTATGTGAGTGTGTGTCTATGTGTATGTGTGTGTGTGTGTCTATGCGTGTATATGTGTGTGTACATATGTATGTGTGTGTGCATGTGTATGTGTGTGTGCATGTATATGTGTGTGCATGTGTATGCATTATGTGTGCATGTGCGTATGTGTATGCATTATGCATTGTGTATGTGTGTCTATGTGTGTGTATTTGTGTATATGTGTGTGTGTGTCTATGCGTATGTGTGTGTGTCTATGCGTGTATATGTGTGTGTACATATGTGTGTGTACATATGTGTGTGTGTGTGCATGTGTATGTGTGTGTGCATGTATATGTGTGTGCATGTGTATGCATTATGTGTGCATGTGTGTATGTGTATGCATTATGCATTGTGTATGTGTGTCTATGTGTGTATATTTGTGTATATGTGTGTGTGTCTATGCGTATGTGTGTGTGTGTCTATGCGTGTATATGTGTGTGTACATATGTGTGTGTGTGTACATATGTGTGTGTGTGTACATGTGTGTGTGTGCATGTGTATGTGTGTGTGTGCACGTATATGTGTGTGCATGTGTATATGTGTGTGCATGTGTATGCATTATGTGTGCATGTGTGTATGTGTATGCATTATGCATTATTATGTGTGTGTGCATGTATATGTGTCTGCATGTGTATATGTGTGTGCATGTGTATGCATTATGTGAGTGTGTGTCTATGCGTATGTGTGTGTGTGTCTATGCGTGTATATGTGTGTGTGCATGTGTATGTGTGTGTGCATGTATATGTGTGTGCATGTGTATGCATTATGTGTGCATGTGTGTATGTGTATGCATTATGCATGTGTATGTGTGTGTGCATGTGTATATGTGTGTGCATGACACAATTGAAAAACGGAATAAAAACTTTCGTACTCCTTGTTTCTTGCTTCTTTGTGATCATCCATGGCTTCTATCATAGCTTTTATTCATCTTTTCATATTTTATCTTTCTCATATACTTCTTTCTTCCCATCTTCTCTTACCCCTTCTCATTCCTTCCTTAATGATCAACCTCAAGGAATATGATAATGTGTGGGCGTACAGAAGGGTGTGTGTTGAGTATGATAAATCAAGGATGAAAGTGAAAAACAGGCACACAAAATTAAAATAATGGCAATACTATTATCCTATCAGTGAAGAATTGAGCTTCTTAGATCAATTTTTAATCAAAACAATGAACTATTATGAAAATAGTTATAGACCTTGCTTGTAGGTCACTCTATGGTTTCCAATATATCTGCACATCGAAATTTTGATTTAGCATTAATGGCCTTCTATACAACTACATATCTTTTTATAAGCCACACATAACACTTCGAATTGCCTCCATTTGAAATTCCAATTTCATATTAAAATGGAAATATTAACCTAGTTTCTAGAAGATTTTGATCTTGAGATTTAACAATTTTGTCTTAAATCTTCAATCTAAGCTTCTAATACCTCACTCTTCAACAAGCTTTGTTACGAATTGACTTTTTGGGTGGAAGGGGGAGATGGAGGGAGAGAGAGGATTAGAGATGCACATACTTTCTTTTGGAGCCTCGAACCCCAATTACACACACACACGCACACACTTAGGCATATGCACCAAAAAGAACTTAGGCACATGCACAAAAAAAACACACATAACTTTCAACTAGATGCAAGAAAATAAAGTCTATAGATTACTATAATAGATTATGGGCTAAAATTCAAAACATTGTAGTGTCATAGATATTGAACTCACACAAGTGCACATAGTTTCACTAATGATGGAAAAATGAGCGTAGGGAGGTTACATTGGCATTGGGAAGCACTTAAATTTCTCTTAAAAACCTTGTATAAGCCATGAAATAGAACAAAACTTGTAGAAATCACTCAAACATGAATATATATATATATATTGTCTTTGTCTTCTTGTTATTATCGGAGAAATTTTATGTTTTCTTGGGATTATTACTGAGGAATAACTATTATGTACTTGAAACTTTTAATTCAATTGAGCCACACTCTCAAAGGTATTTGTAACTAAATTTGACCTACTTTAATAAACTTGAGCCACACTGTTAAGAGTAGTTGTAAGCCTCACAACCAAAAACAAAGAAAAACATTATATATATATATATATATATATATATATATATATATATATATATATATATATATATATATATATATATATATATATATATATATATATATATATATATATATATATATATATATATATATATATATATATATGTATATATATATATATATATATATTTGTGTGTGTGTGTATGTATATGTATATGTGTGTGTGTATATATATATATATATATATATATATATATATATATATATATATATATATATATATATATATATATATATATATGTATATGTATATGTATATATGTATATGTATATGTATATATATATATATATATATATATATATATATATATATATATATATATATATATATATATATATATATATATATATATATATATATATATATATATATGTGTGTGTGTGTGTGTGTGTGTGTGTGTGTGTGTGTATGTATATGTATATGTATATGTATATATATATATATATATATATATATATATATATATATATATATATATATATATATATATATATATATATATATATATATATATATATATATGTATATATATATATATATCTATATATATATATATATATATATATATATATATATATATATATATATATATATATATATATATATATATATATATATATATATATATATATATATATATATACATACACACACACACACACATAAACATAATATATACTTTTGAAGGCTCATAGAAGATGAGAAAAAAAAAATCAAGCCTCTTATGTGTTGGGTGGAATAACTTAGAGTTTGGAGCTCAAGTTCAAGCCTCTCTTGATCAAAGATCAATGTACATTTGTCTTGAGAGGCGAAAATTTGAGTTCAAGACTCTAGTCTTTTGGGTGGAACAACTAATAGGCTTGAACTTAAGTATGAGCATCCCAACATATGACCGTAAAGACTAAAAGTTAAGTTGATTGAGGGAATCCAAATTCCAGCTCAAACTAAAAGTTAAGTTGATTGAGGGAACAAAAAGGATTAAAATTAAGTTGATTGAAAAGCTCAAACTTAAGTCTGAGCTTTGTAGCACAGTTGTAAAAAACCTCAAACTCAAGTTGATTTAGATTCTCAAATTGAATTTCAAGCCTGTAATCTTTTGGGTGTGAGAGCTAAGAGGCTGGAACTTAAGTTGGAGCCTTTTTCAATCAAAGTTCAATGTAGATTTGACATGAGAAGCTCGAATTTGAGTTTGACACACTAGTTTTTTGGACGGAAATATTGAGCCGCTCAAACTTAAGTTTCAAACTCATATCATATGACTAAAAATACTAAAATTTAAGTTTATTAGGAGGCTGCAAGTTATTTTTGATCCTCATAGCATATGTCGAAAAAGAATCAAATTTACGTTACTTGACAAAATCAAAATTACTTGACAAAATTACGTTACTCTTTCACCCAAGAGAGTAGAGGCTCGAACTTAAATTATAGCCTCTCGTAATCAAATGTCATTGAAGATTTGACTTGAGAGGCTCGAGTTCAACTTTACTCTTTTTGGTGAAAAGGTTGGAGACTCAAGCTTAAGTCCAAGACTATTGCCTTGTAGCATAGGACCAAAATGACTCAACCTTAAGTTGATTGAGATGTGTAAACTTATGTTTGAGCCTTGTAGAGCCTCTACTCTTTTATGTGGAAGAGTTAAGAGGCTCAAAATTAAGTTTGAGCTTCTTTTGATCAAAGGTACATGTAGATTTGACTTAAGAGAGTCCATTTTAACTTATAGACTCTATGCTTTCGTATAGAAAAGCTAAGAGGCTCACAATCTAAGCAATAAATCTCAATCTAAACAACTTTTCTAGTGAGCAAGCTAGAGTTACTTACGCTAGAAAAAAATATCTACTCACATTGATGTCTTATGAGTAAACTAGACCTAAATTTCTAAAGTAATAATCTAAATGGATCCTTACAATTTACCTTCTCCATTTCTCTTTCGCTTGAGAGAGATTATGGATGAGTGAACATACATCCCATTCTTATATATGCAGTATCATTTAAACAATCTAATACAATAACCTTTGATCACAAAATCAGGTCTATGGAGGCAAGATCTCCTCATCATACTCTCTTAGAACAACATGTCTTCTCTTTGATAAATCAATGTCCTAAGGAGATATCTTCTTCTTCATCTTTAATGAGAATCGCTATCTGTAATAAAGTAAGTCTATGATCCAAGGGTCTGGCCGGTTCAGACAGATCTGAAATCGGACACCGTTTGGTCATCTGTGTGTATGACCAAAGATCTCGAGATTAGACTTACTAGGAGGTCTTGTGCTCTTGTGAACAAGTGATCCACTTAGCTTAGTGGTTAAGTCTCAAGGATGTGAAGGACGAGGTCTTGGGTTCAATCCCCATGGGGTACATGGGGAGAGTATTTTTCCCAAAGAGATCTAGAGCCTTCTAGAAGCATCCACTTGAGTTAACTCGAGTTAACTAGGACACTTGGCGCACATGTAGTTACATGGCTGACACTTGGATGGTTAGTATCCACCTGCCCAAGAAGGCAGTCCCCTGGAGAGAGCTATATATAGAGGCATTTGGTTGGGAGGAGAGTCATCTCTCTAGCATGTGGTGGTCGTAATCCTTGTTCTCTTGCATTGGTATCAGAGCTTTCATGGTGACCTTGGAGTGGGCTTCATCATCTTTCTCTCCATAGCCTCTTGCTTATTACTTTTTGCATGCATTTCGTGCCAAATATTCATTCACGGCTATCTTGAATTGCATGTGGAATTCATCTTGGTGGCAGTTGTCTTGTATTGCGTGCCGAATTCAGCTTGGTGGCGGCTGCTGTAGCTTCAGAAATGATTAGCAAAAGGTGAGCTGCCATTTTCGCTGTTGGGGCGCAAGAGACTCAAACTCAGGACTTCTAGAAGGGGCTGATTTAGCCTATCCAAGAGCCCACAGGCGTTACTACACCTAAAGTCGAGAGCAATTTTTATTGTTCGCGGACGGCGCTGAAGAAGAATTCGAAAAGAAAAACAAGCTGCAGTATCACATCGTCTAGAGCTTCGCGTTGCCATCTTCAGAATCGAACTCGCGTCCACGGGTGCAACAGCTCATCTCGCAGCCAACTCGACAGCGGATTTCTTCAGATACTTTCATATGTTACTGTACATATCTTTTGTAGCTGAAGCAAAACGCTGCGAAGGTTGACCAAGGGACTCGAACCCATTACCTCCATCAGGTGTAGACACTCTCTTCGCCACGAGAGCACATCTCCTCTGCAGCCTTACCTGGAAGCACAGAATCTTATGTTTGAAGCTGTCGGCTTGGCTGCAAAAGATTTCTTCATGCTGTGGCAGACGTTGTGGCAGACGGAGGATTCGACCTCGTGCCCTCTACCTAGATGGGCTGCTCGGAAAACCATGGAGCCTAGCGAAGTTGATGACTCCTAAAGGCCGGCAGTCCGGATTTCTTTGTTTCAGCCTGAACACAGCCTTATCAAGGAGCAAAAAAGCACTTATAAACTTCTGTCACGCGCTCGGGGATTGACCCCGCGTGACTTCTGTGGATGATTCATGCAACAACCGCCATGACAACCTCCAAGCAACAGCTCCATATTGGAGGACCATATACAGGACTCAAACCTATGTGGGTATCCAGTTACAGATCTCACTCCATCCATTCCTAGAGAAGATCGGAAGTAGAGCTCTAGAGTGAAGATCCGGAGGTCTTTGGTGATCCAAGTCAAACCAACTTTGAATTCGGACCAAAGACTTTAGAGAAAAGCTCTTTCAGAGGATCAAGGGAAGGACGTAGCTCTATGTGGAGCTAAGTATTTTCCAGTTTTTGCTTGGCCTTAATGCTTGATTTATTTTGTTTTCATTATTCTACACTTAATCCTAGATGCACATTGAAATAGCCAAGATTTCAATTGATTAAGTCTAGATTAGAATAATGAATTAATCCATTTCTCATTCCAAGCATTAGTTTTCATTAAGGAAAGACTTGATTTCAAAAAGATCCTTGTGCATCAAAGAATGTATTTTGGTAGTTTAAATACATATTTCCTTTCCATTGAGTAAGTTTTCTATTGCACCTCAAGGGTATGTTTTTATATCATAGTGCATTAGGACAAAGGAAAGGATATACATGCATCAGGATTGCATGATATACATTCTTAGTACAAGGAAAAAAATCATGCATCAAGCTCATGCATGATTGTTGGGCATGCAAAGAACATGCATGCATACGCATGTGAGCATATGCTTTTGCATGTAGATACATGCATTTGCATGATAGAATGGAATGCTGTTTGCAAGTAGATATGAGAATGTACTCTCTTAGTATTTAGCTTACTTTATAAAGCTTGCAGTTTGACATTAGGGAAGACCAAGGACTAGTTAGTTGCAAAGACATACTAGTTCTAGTTTGCAACTCAAGTAATTAGTCGATTTCTTCCCAAGTCGATACTCCGCTATCAAAGACAAATACTTAATGATAATTAAGTATGATAGATGTCTTGCTAGGTATAAGTAAGCACTAAGAGAAAGTTAAGTAATAAATTTTCTTGATGACCAAGAAAATTTAATTATTGCAAACTCTTTTGTGATGTATGATGACTCTAAGTCCTGGATGTACTTAGAAAGTCATGCGGATAAGCTTTACTTGATTAGTTATATATTTTATGTAACTTCTCAAGCATCCCAAGGTTGGAAGAGAACTATATTTCCAAGTTCCTTGAGTACTCTTCTGTTTAGAAGATTTCGAAAGTTTAAAGAAGTTTCTTTGTGGTTTCAAGATTTGTATCTCATGATGAAACCTCGGTAAGTAACTTTTTGGAATTGAGATATGAAATAGTCAAGCCTTCTATTTCATGTGAGATCATTCTCCTACCATGTTTAAGATGAATTTATTTTTGGGAAGGTAGATGTTCCAATTAGAGGATCTTAATTGATTCATGAACTCTTCCCAAAATACACATAAATTCATATCATATGATAGGTCCAAGGAATGATGAAAGCAAAACCTCTTTAGGATATAAATGTTTTGCCAAGATATAAAGGTATCAAGCTTTTATAAATTTTCATTTGATTTCATCCCAAGGGGTGATGGAAATCAAAAGGTTAAACCTCAACATCAATTGATCCTTGATATCAATAAAAGGATGTTAGGTTCTATAGTTGCATCTCTGGTAAATGATGCAACTAGCTAAGCAATCTTTAGGAAATAATATAAGTTCCTAAAGACTTGAAGCAAGTATGAACTTTTCATTTAGGAGTAGAAAGTTCCAAGAAATGGATTTTCAATCCATGTACTTCTCCTAAACAAATTATAAAGTTCAAAGTTGTGTTCGCAGTAACATTACTATTGGATCAATCATCAATAGATGCTTGGACTTTAAACATAATTTTGATTGGTGAAATATGTTTAAAGGACTCTAGTAACATCTGAAGATTGACCAATAATAATGAGTTTTGTATCAAACTCAAGAATAGAAGTCGATATCACATAAATGAAAGTTCAACTGAAACTTTCATAGTGGCATGGGAAACCATCTCCAAAATGTGATATTTTGTCTCTAGTTTGATACTCAGGAAATGAATACAATTGAATCAGTAAAATTTTTTTTTTGGATATTATTTGAAAGAATTTCTTTCAAATGTTCTTTTAATATTGCAAAAGATTCCAAGATGAATCATTTGCTCAAGTTATTCCTTAGAAGGAATCTCAAGTCTTTGAAGAAATGGCATTCTTTCAAGTATTGAGAGTGAAATTCTTCATACTCTTTAAACAATAAGTAAGTAGTTCCCGGACATCCCAAACCACTAGAAGTGGTATTTCAAGTCCTATTTGTGATATAACCTAAAGGTATATCAAAGATTCTTAGCTTTGGAATCTGAGAGGCATAAGTGTATGCTTGGACTTGAGAAAGATCTCTAAAAATCCTGCAGGTAAGCAAAGATAGTTTAAGAGATCTTAAGGTAAAGACTATAAGTCTTTATTTTTATCGCAAGATCAACCAGACTTGATCAATCTTGGCCATGATTGTCCAAGTAATGTGCGATTAGAACTACTTTGTAGATTGCCCAAGTATTGGCAATAAAATTCCTTTTGGGAATTATTCACTCAAATTCCATTTATTCGATGGAAAACTATGAAAAAGAGTAAGTTGTTCCAAGTCTGAACAGAGTAAAGAAATTCCAAGAATGTAGTCTGTAACCGTGATTAAGTCTGTGGAAGGTAAAACATAAGTGTTTACCTATCCTTCAAGGGATTTTGGTACAAATCCAAAAAGCATGAGCGGATGCTTAAGACTTAAGCAGTAAAGAGATTCCTAAATAAAGTCCCCGGGGTAGGTACCTAAAGCAACAGTAAAGAAAGGAATCTAAAGACAAGAAGTCAAAAGCTCTTGTCGCTACAAAATTGGTCAAGGGTAAACCAATTGAACTTGAATTCGAGAAAATTCAAGAACTTGGAATTCTGATTGATATTCTGTCAAAGAGGTTTTCAAGTTTCCAAGGCAAAGCACATGATTCTGAGGTGATCATGCGAAGGAATCAAAACCTAGGAAAATCTAGTTAGAGGTAATGCCTGAAACTTCCAATTCTTGTAAAAGAATTGAAGAAATAAGGTACTCTATCAAGAGATGTTTAGACTTTAGGATAAGAATCACCCACACATTAATGTGAATATAAAATAGGGTGGTATGGGACACCAGATTTTATACTCAGATTGATGTAGGAAAGATGGAATGGGACATCGGACCCTGGGATGATGATTATCTTTTAGTCCTAGTTTGGATTTTGAAGTTAGGTTTCATCCTCAAGGGAATTAAGACTTCAAGGAAAAGTTTAATTCGTAAAGGATGAAAGTAGTATCTTACCATACTTCAAGGTAACTTCAAGATTAAGGAAACTGAAGATATGAAGTAAGTAACTTCCAAGATCTTCATAGAACACTTCAAGCTTAAGTGTTATTGATCAGAAATATTTGATAAGTTTCTGAAAGAAGTTGGACTTTGATTTTGAGTTGATCTTTTCAACTAAAGATTTAATTGACTAAGTCAAGCATCCAGTTCCTAGTGTAACTTGAAAAAATTCACTCTTTTGACTCAAAGAAATGCACAAGAATTGCATTCACGATTACGAGTCAAAAAGATTGAATGAGACCTGAACTTAGTCTCAAGTGAAGCATTATTTGAATATTTAAAACTCATCGACAAAACCTCAGTGGGTCGACACACTGATGTTGGTTACCACACTAGTATCTTGTGGTTGGATGATGTTTTTGGTTTTCTTTGTATCTTTCTGAGAATCCAGCTTATTTCTCTGAAAGATAAAGACAATGCTTCAATACCTTATTGAAATTGATCGTTGAAAAGTTAAAGTCCTGAGTCAACTAGACTTTGATTCATAGCAAATTTATGTATGTTCGAAGTTTGAATTGGTTGTACAGAGTCTTAGTTATTTCTTTCCGCTTTCCAAATCTTTTGGAATTGGCTCAGATATGGTATCTGATTCCTTTTGCAAAAGACCAGGGTTAGTCGGTTAGAATAAAATAACTAACTTGAACGTCCTAGATAGATGTTATGTACAAGAACCTTTTCAATCTTCAAAAGATGATAAGTCTAAGTGGACTTATTCATTTGAGTTTGCTTCAAGTTATAGCATAAATGATTTCCTGGAGTCCAGTATACTCTAGAATAGGGAAGTTAGGAATTCCTCATTAGATTGACAATTCCCAAGAACTTTCAGTTAAAAGTCTTTGAGAAAAGTGTCCTAAGTTGGACAATTTTCATTTTGAATTTGAATTGGTGAAGTTAGTATGGTTGATTCCACCAGAATGGTAAACTTTCTCCTACAGTTTACATAGGATTTTTTCAACTCATTGGGACAGAGTAGTCCTCTAGTCGGGTGAAAAATCAAGTAACTGTTGGATCAAAGTAAACCATTGAATAAACATCTAAAGTTAGATGTATGGGACAATCAAACTTCAAGTTCTCCAAAACAAATTCAAGTGAATCAAGAATTCTTAAAGTCTTGCAAGGGATAAGAATCTCACCTTCATTACTAAGTCCATGCACCAGACATGCCCAAAAATGGACTAGTAATTTGAATCCACCTAATTCACATGTTTGTGCCTAGATCGCACATCCAGAAACTGTGAATTAGCCAGGGATATCTGTTTAGATCCACCTTTATTATTCATTCACTATTTTGTACTTTGACTAGTTTATCAAAGTGCAAAGCGAGATAGTGTTTAGAATCATTTGGGCAAGGATGCCACCACAGAGATGAGACATGTTCTTCCAGTTCTAGAACATGACCATGTTCTTCCAGTTTTAGAACATGAGGCTCGGGGGTTGCCTACAGTATGTATATAGCTCTATTTTTGAGGACGAAAATCTTTTCCAAGGGGGGAAGAATGTAATAAAGTAAGTCTTTGATCCAAGGGTCTGGCCGGTTCAGACAGATCTGAAATCGGACACCGTTTGGTCATCTGTGTGTATGACCAAAGATCTCGAGATTAGACTTACTAGGAGGTCTTGTGCTCTTGTGAACAAGTGATCCACTTAGCTTAGTGGTTAAGTCTCAAGGATGTGAAGGACGAGGTCTTGGGTTCAATCCCCATGGGGTACATGGGGAGAGTATTTTGCCCAAAGAGATCTAGAGCCTTCTAGAAGCATCCACTTGAGTTAACTCGAGTTAACTAGGACACTTGGCGCACATGTAGTTACATGGCTGACACTTGGATGGTTAGTATCCACCTGCCCAAGAAGGCAGTCCCCTGGAGAGAGCTATATATAGAGGCATTTGGTTGGGAGGAGAGTCATCTCTCTAGCATGTGGTGGTCGTAATCCTTGTTCTCTTGCACTATCCATTGATCATTATTGCTTTATTCCTTGGCCATAGAAGAAAAGCTCTTGAAGGGAATGTATTTCCACCATCCCATAGTATTCCATCATTCTTCCAACCCAACTATCACACCCTTACTAAGCTAAATACAGATTCTTCATAAGAGAATGGAACTCGAGTAAAATCCAATAGATAATGGACTCTTATAACTTCGAAATTTGATGAATACCTTTTATATGAAAGCCAATGAGTCTTGGTTCAAATGATTTCATTTCTCTTGGATACCCGTTTATAATCATACTGCTTAGTCTTATGTACCAAGATAGAAATTAGGTAGACCTCATGATCCAAGATCAGATTATTATACTTCCTTAGAACCCCTTTAAATTCTCTAAATATTACTTGATCGACTTTTATTCTTGAGTACTCTAATTTGTTGTGGGATATTTATTCTATGCCATATAGCTAATGTCTCTTCCTAGATAATCACTTGAAACTATAAGCACCCCTCAATGTTTTCTCATGAAATCATCTCATGAATCCCTTCTAATCGGTCTCCTAAATTTAATCACTATATGCTCTATAATTTAGCCGAGTTATAAATTTTACCAAGCTTTACTATAACTTGTCATATCCCATGGTCTAGTGTATACTTCTTTGAGACTCATTTGAATTCCATCATCCTAAATTTAAGCACTTTATGCTTTATCATTTAGTCAAGTGGTAAACTTTACTAAGATTTATTGAGACTTGTGATCTCCTATGCTCTCATGTATACTTCTTTGACACTCATCTAAAGGACACACCATCCTTCACTTGCATGTTCTACAAAGGAGAATAATAAAAATTAAAGTTGAAATAAAGAATAAGAAGAGAAATTTTGTAGAGCATGTTGAAAAGATGTCTGATAACTTTATCTAAATGATGACTAGGAGATGCAATGTGTCATTTTACAGATTATTTTACATATTTTTAAGTTGATTGTAAGATAAAAACGACAAGGCATCATGTCATAGAATCTCTTTCCAAAAGTAGAGGAACCATGAAATGCAGATTACAAAGAGAAAGGTAGTACTCACAATGCCCATACAATAGATATATGACAAGATCAATAATGGATTACATGATTCTATATAGAGAAGAAAAACTCAAATGGTAAAACACAACATGAAACCTCAAGAAATTTAGCATATGGTTGACAACCCATAAAATAATTATCTTTGGGAGGCACTTAAGCAAGGGCATGGTAACACCACAACATATATTAGATCTTTGTGATGCAATAGGTATAAGTCAACAAGGGTATTAGGTTCTTTTTAATATTGTTATGAGTGCACATAGATTAAAGGGATTTTATGGGTTTCCCATACTTTAAACACCATTCAGTGTGCATATGGTCTTCAAGGAGTCCAATTTAGAATATGCAAGCTTTCTTGGTGGATATAAATATGTTCAGGGTTCATTGGAGTTGCCCAATTCAAATTTCTTTCATTATTATAAACACAAAATTGTTTACCTTGATGTTAAAAGTAGACAAAATGCAATGGTGTTTTCCAATAGTTCACACACTAGAAAATGTAAAAAGATTAGGCTCATACACACTTATATGTCACAATGCACTAAATGCAAAATCTTACATCCAAGAGAACGTGCTCTTGAGGTAGAGGTGAAGGTTGGAGCCCCATCTACGACAAGACACCATGTGGGCCTAAGGCCATTGTAACAACATTGAAACTAGTTGCCTTCAGGCACTCCTCTCTTGTGTCACCTTTAGGCACTCTAACAACCCCTTTCTACATACAGGGTATCCCAAGGGTACTATGCCCATTTACTTGTACAATTGCAATTTCAAAGTTAAATCTCGAGGGAGTAGGCTTCGGCTAAACCTCCATTAATAAAAAAAAGATGCTAATCCATACCAAGTTATACAATGCCAACAAGGAGCTAACATATGGTAGGATCATCATGTGACCATAAGCTCCCACAAGGAGCTAGTTCACTGAAAGAGGGATGTAGAAGAAAGCTAGAAAAATTTTGTAATAATAGGTGATCAATCATATAGAGGAGTTCGAGAGAATTTCCTACCATTATGCATACATGAAGACAATTTCATGCCTATGCTCAAGATTGCACATGTAGGGGTAGAAGAGGGACATTTCTCTCTTGAACAATGTGCTAAAATGGTCCTAGTGTTAGGAAGTTGGTGGCAAACCTTGCATAAAGATGCAAAATATATTTCATGAACAGGTATGACAATTGTTGAAGAGCAAAGAACCTTATTCAATGAGATGGCATGTTAGTAAGGTCCATGACAAGTAGTACAACCTTTGCTAGGAGGGGCATCAACTTTGTTGGTCCCATTACTCAACCTAAATGGAACCCTTATGTAGAGTATAGAATTGTTGTTATCAATTATCTTAACAAATGCGTTGAAGCTGACAACTACGAATAATGATGCACATATTCAAACAAAGTTCCATTTCAAAATATTTTCATCATACATGTTCTACCACTAGAGGTCGTTAGAAATCATGGAGTACATTTTATTAATAATATTATTGAGTTCCTAGTTGCATAATTTTCATTCTTCCATAATAAATCTCAACCCTTACATCCATGAGAAAATGGATAAGTAGAGAGTTCCAATAAAGACTTCTGCCCAATGCTTACAAAGATAGTGAAGAATGGATGGATTGATTTGGATAAAGTGCTTAATCATGCTATTTTGACATAGTGTATATAATACATGAAAACTATAGAAGCCTCACCCCTTCAATCGTCCCTACGAAGAGAAATCCATACTCACGATTGACTTCTTTTTTCCTAGCTTATGAGTTAAATGAGATTACCAATGGGCTGCACATGGAGTCTCTTTATCAATGGATGAACCTGAGAAAAAACAAGTGACTCATCTTAATGTAGTTATGAGCATTTATCATTCATGCAACGAACTAAATGATCATGTATCATCTCAAAGAGAGCAATAATAATGTCATAGATTCAAAAATGGTGGTGAATATATCTCGTAAACTCATTTCTTTTTTGAATTCAAAACAAAACTAAGTAGGCTATATCCAACATTGGATACCAATTTTTATGAGAATTGAATTCTAGTTTAGCTAGTTGACAATGATCTCTACTTTGATATAGAAGATCCAAGACTTGATGCAGTCTGATTATGTAGATCAAAAATACTACTAGAGGTATGCTTCTAATGGTCCATCATGCATACATCACTTGAATGATCAAATTAGGGAGACAGATTCCTCCAAGAGACATGTTCCTAGTATTGAAAAGATCAAGTAGAGGTGGAGGTGAGGAGTTTTACATAAAAAAACAATCAGTAAATAGAAGGCCTAGGAGGGTTATGCAAACATCACAATGGGATGTTTCATAACTCAAGCACACATGGGTCCTCAAATAACTCCTCAAAGCTCCAAATGGTCAAGTTCTAATCCAAATTCGTAAGACACACTCCTCTTTTCCAACAAATGAAGCGAAGTGCTACTTAAACCCAAAAAAGAAGGTAGCCACCAAAAAGATAGCCACATCAGTAGAGCCTCAACATCAACCATAACATAAAGCACAAATGAAATGTGTAGAGAAGTGTAGTCCCACCACACAATTTGGATCCCAAAATACTAGATAAACCCTACACCTGATTTTCCATCATTAGTGAAACTATATGCTCTTGTGGAGTACAATTTCTATGATAGTAAAATTTTTTGACTTCTAGCCCAAAATCTATTATAGTAATCCATATTCTTTCATTTTTTTCATCTAGTTGAAAGTTGTGTGTCCAAACGAGTCAATGTAGGTGCATCTTTTGGTGGATAATGAACTTGAGTTTGAGTTTGAATTTTGTTAATTTTTGTGGAGCTTTCAAGTTAATTCCTTAACCTTATATTCTTCAAATTGATTGGTCCTCTTGTGAAATTCATAATTTAGTCTTGTCTTTATGTTGAGACTTGACTTTCAATATTAAGTACTACTGAAAGATGTTGGCAATAGCTCCAATTTGAGAACCATTTGACTAGCACATACCATTCCATCTCTTTGTTATTGTATCATCTACTATGATAATAGCAATTTTAATACAAGAACTTAAAACGATATGGTTATCAAGTGCTAAATCATGCAAAAAGAAACACACAATCACAAAAAAGGAATGGCTATTAATAGTTATTGTATTGCAGATGTTTATGTATTATTCTTTTGGCAAAAAAAGTCACTATTCTATCATGTAGATTGTCCGGATAGGTGTTATTGGGGATTTTGAGGGTCATGTGACCATCCCCTCCCCCCCCCCCCCCCCCCCCCCCCCCCCACACACACACACACACATACACACACACACATATATATATATATATATATATATATATATATATATATATATATATATATATATATATATATATATATATATATATATATATATATATATATATATATATATATATATATATATATATATATATATATATATATATATATATGTATGTGTGTGTGTGTATGTGTACGTATGTGTGTGTGTACTTATTAATGTACTTGCCTTATTATTGGAAAAAGGGGATTGGATGCTCCCAAGAAAGTATGTGCAACTATGCTCCACTCTCTCCCTCCATCTCCCCCTTCAGACCAAAAAGGCATTCATTGGCAACAAACCTTGTTGAAGATTGAGGTTTTAGGAGGTTTACTGGAAGACTTAAGACATAATTGCTAAACTTGGAGATGAATACCTTCTTGATACCAAGTTAGTATTTCCATCAGAGCTATAAATGTAAAAGGACATTGATGCTAATTCAGAATTTCAATGTGCAAATATTAGGGAAATTATAGAGTGATCTACAAGCAAGATCTATAACTACTCTAATAATAGGTCATTGTTTTGATAAAAAATTGAGCTATAAAGCTTACATTCAAGTTTTTAAAATTGCAAGATTAAGAAATTTTCTAGAGTTTGGAAGCATACAAATGGTAAATTGCAAAATAATAATGTTTTTTATAGCATGTAAATATTTCATCAATAACTTGATCTACATGTCTTAGATTGAAGAGCTTTCAAAAGAAACTTTATGGCAAACAAGGAGATATATATATTTACTTAGTGTAGTCTCTCCCTCTATATATAGTGTGTGTGTGTGTGTCTATGTGTTAATGTAATTTCCTCATTATTTGATTGAGGGTTTACAAGGATCCCAAGAAAGTGTGTGAATCTCTAAATCTCTCTCTCTCTCTCTCTCTCTCTCTCTCTCTCTCTCTCTCTCTCTCTCTCTCTCTCTCTCTCTCTCTCTCTCTCTCTCTCTCTCTCTCTCTCTCGCTCCATCTCCCCCTTCAGCCCAGAAAGGCCTTCATTGATCACAAAGCATTTTGAAGATTGAGGTGTAAGGAGCTTTAATGGAAGATTTAAAGCAAAACTCCTAAACTTTACGATCGGCATCTTCTTGATAGTATTTTAGTATTTCCATTATAATATGAGCTAAGCAGTTCCATCATAATATGATTATCTTTGATTGGAGTGGACTTGTTGCTTGAATTTTGTTACGTGATACGTCTTTAAAAAATGGTCATGTGAAAAGTCATTGTTTTGATCATAAGTTGAGCTAAGGAGCTCAAATTCAAGTGTTTCAAATTGCTAGACTAAGTAATTTTCTATAATTTAGAAGGATACAAATGCAAAATCAAAGTTCTAAGTCAACAACGATTTGAAATCTAGATACTCGATTGCAAGAGAATAATGTTTTTCTTTATAGTAAGTCAATATTTCATCTAAAACTTGATCTGCACTTCTCAAATTTAAGAGCTTTCAAAAGAGATTTAAGGAGATATAAATCTTCCTTGAAGATTTTGAGTTGCAATGGGTCGAATCCGAAATATAGACAAATAGCTTTTCTTGCAAAGAACTTTATAAGTGTTTGGAACTTCATTTTGGGAGAGAATTATGGAAGATCTTGGATTTAGAGCTTGTGGTTTATCAGATTATGTATCATCTCATGTGATGTTAAGAAAAGCATTTGTAGTGAAATAAGAATGTCTAGTTTAAAAAGAAAATATCAAGAGTTTCAAAACATTTTTCTTTGATTGGCACCTTACAAATTAGAGATTAATCAAAGATTAACTCCAAAAATTCAACAATAACACCATGATTTAAATCCTTATCATTGTACTCTCATTTATCAACGTGAAAAGTGGCCCCGCAACTTTGTAAGTTATAGATGAAATATTGACTTACTATTAAAAAAACATTATTCTCTTGCAATCGAGTATCTAGATTTCAAATCGTTGTTGACTTAGAACTTTGATTTTGCATTCTAGCAATTTGAAACACTTGAATTTGAGCTTCTTAACTCAACTTATGATCAAAATAATGACTTTTCACATGACCATTTTTTAAAGACGTATCACATAACAAAATTCAAGCAATGAGTCCACTCCAATCAAAGATAATCATATTATGATGGAACTTCCTAGCTCATATTATGATGGAAATACTAAACTAATATCAAGAAGATGCCGATCTTGAGGTTTCAGAGTTTTGCTTTAAATATTCCATTAAAGCTCGTAATAGCTCAATCTTCAAAATGCTTTGTTATCAATGAAGGCCTATCTGGGCTGAAGCGGGAGATGGAGCGAAAGAGAGAGAGAGAGAGAGAGAGAGAGAGAGAGAGAGAGAGAGAGAGAGAGAGAGAGAGAGAGAGAGAGAGAGATTTAGAGATTCACACACTTTCTTGGGATCCTTGTAAACCCTCAATCAAATAATGAGGAAATTACATTAACACACAGACACACACACACACACTATATTTATAGAGGGAGAGACTACACTAAGTAAATATATATATCTCCTTGTTTGCCATAAAGTTTCTTTTGAAAGCTCTTCAATCTAAGACATGTAGATGAAGTTATTGATGAAATATTTACATGCTATAAAAAACATTATTATTTTGCAATTCACTTTTCAGATTTCTAATTTTTTGTGAGTTACAACTTTGAAACTGGATTTGTATGCTTCAAAATTCTACAAAATTTCTTAATCTTGCAATCTCAAAAACTTGAATGTAAGCTTCGTAGCTCAGGTTTTTATCAAAACAATGACCTATTATTAGAGTAGTTATAGATCTTGCTTGTAGATCACTGTATAATTTTCCTAATATTTGCAGATTGAAATTCTAAATTAGCATCAATGTCCTTTTACATTTCTAGCTCTTTTTCTAAGCCAGAGATAGCACTTTGAATTGCCTCAATCCAAGATTTCTATCTCATATTATGATGGAAATACTAACCTGCTATCAAGAAGGTATTCATCTCCAAGTTTAGCAATTATGTCTTAAATCTTCCATTAAACCTCCTAAAACCTCAATCTTCAACAAGATTTGTTGCCAATGAATGCCTTTTTGGTCTGAAGGGGGAGATGGAGGGAGAGAGTGGAGCATAGATGCACATACTTTCTTGGGAGCATCCAATCCCCTTTGTCCAATAATAAGGCAAGTACATTAATAAATACACACACACACATACGTACACATACACACACACACACACACACACACACACACACACACACACATATATATATATATATATATATATATATATATATATATATATATATATATATATATATATATATATATATATGGGGGAGGGGATGGTCACATGACCCTCAAAATCCCCAATAACACCTATCCGGACAATCTACATGATAGAATAGTGACTATGTTTGCCAAAAGAATAATACATAAACATCTGCAATACAGAAAGTATTACTAGCCATTCCTTTTTTGTGATTGTGTGTTTCTTTCTGCATGATTTAGCACTTGATAACCATACCGTTTTAAGTTCTTGTATTAAAATTGCTATTATCATAGTTGATGATACAATAACAAAGAGATGGAATGGTAAGTGCTAGTCAAATGGTTCTCAAATTTGAGCATTGCCAACATCCTTTAGTGGTACTAAATATTTAAAGTCAAGTTTCAACATAATATGATAGATTATGGACTAAAACTCAAAAAAATGTACTATCATAGAAATTGTACTCACACAAGTGCATATAGTTTCACTAATGATTGAATAAAGCTCCTAGGGATGTTATATTCGCATTGGGAAGCACTTGAACCTCTCTTAAAAACTATGTATAAACCATGAAAAAACACGAAACATGTGGAAATATGTACTTTTGAGATTTTCATGTCACAACACTTCAAAAAGCTCCTTCTCAAATTTAAGAGCTTTCAAAAGAGATTTAAGGAGATATATATCTTCCTTGAAGATTTTGAGTTGCAATGGGTCGAATCCAAAATATAGACAAATAGCTTTTCTTGCAAAGAACCTTATAAGTGTTTGGAACTTCATTTTGGGAGAGAATTATGGAAGATCTTGGATTTACAGATTAGGGTTTATCAGATTATTTATCATCTCATGTGATGTCAAGAAAAGAATTTGTAGTGAAATAAGAATGTCTAGTTTAAAAAGGAAATATCAAGAGTTTCAAAACATTTTTCTTTGATAGACACCTTACAAATTAGAGATTAATCAAAGATTAACTCCAAAAATTCAAGAATAACCCCATGATTTAAATCCCTATCATTGTACTCTCATTTATCAATGTGAAAAGTGGCCCCGCAATTTTGTATAGCTTTTTCAAGTGTTGTGACACGAAAATCTCAAAACTACCTTATATCTAAATCTATATCTCTATGTGTGTATATATATATATATATATATATGTGTGTGTGTGTGTGTATTTACACGCACACACACACACACACATACATATATATATATATATATATATATATATATATATATATATATATATATATATATATATATATATATATATATATATATATATATATATATATATATATATATATATATATATATATATATATATATATATATATATACATGTATATATATATATCTGCGTGTGTGCGTGTGTGTGATTTACACATGTTTCGTGTTTTTTCATGGTTTATACATGGTTTTTAAGAGAGGCTCAAGTGCTTCCCAATGCAAATATAACATCCCTAGGAGCTTTATTCAACCATTAGTGAAACTATATGCACTTGTGTGAGTAGAATTTCTATGATAGTACATTTTTTTTGAGTTTTAGTCCTTACTCTATCATATTAATCCATAGACTTTAATTTTGTGCAACTAATTGAACGTTGTGTGTGTCCTTTGTGGAACCAATCAAATTAGGTGCATCTTTTGGTGGCTATTGAGATTGAGATTGAGTTTTATTGATGTTTGTGGAGCTTTCTAATTGATTCCTTGACCTTATACTCTTCCACTTGATTGGTGGTCTTGTGAAATTTAAATTGATATCCATCTTTGTGTTGAGACTTGACTTTTAACATTCAGGCCCTCCAAAAGATGTTGGTCATAGCTCCAATTGGAGAACCACTTGAGTAGCCATTACCATTCCATTTATTTCTAGTTGTATCATCCACGGTGATAAGAGGAAATTTAATAGATGAACTTAAAAAATAAATTGAATGGCTTATCCCTATTTGACATGAAATAGTAACAAAGTAGATGCCTTTCCCTTACTCCTCCCTTGCAAAACTTTTGCTTGATTATTTTGCATTGATCTAGAGTATTTGGAGTCCTTGATGATTATTGCTACACTATGATGTAGTTTTATGCTTGAAAATAAATCCTCCAGCTTCTAAATGCTTTTTTTTAGGCCTTTCTTGAGGTTCCATGTTCCAAGTATAGTGTATATGTAGCTTTGGAAGTTTGACAAATATTGAAAATCTCGCATGTCACACATACACGTACTCTAGTGAAAGAAATTTTAATGATAGGAACTAGACTTTGGTCATCTTCATGTTGTCATGGAGCTATGCTCTGATTAAAGTACCTCAAAATTATGTTACTTGTTTCTCCCCTTTTTAAGATAAATATTCAATCATATTTGATCCCTTGGTCTCGTTTTGTGCTTTTGACTTTGAAAATTATCCTACTTTTCTTGCATTTGTCACAATCTTCCAACATATATGCATATAGTAAAAGCATTGGTGTATGCCTTTTCTTGATGATCTTTGGTACTTGGAATGCTTATTCGAGGTAAGTACTATGATAAGCTCTTATGGTTAATGTGGTTCAATGCAAAGGAAAGAAGCCGCCATAAGTGTGTTTTTCATTGTATTCCATAGTAGTTGTTATGAGCAATTTTATGGGTTCCATTATCTTCTTCCAATTGCACACCCTTCAAATATCTATTCATCACTCCCAAGATAATTCTTTCTAAACAACATAATTCATTGCTTTTTGTATTCTTGCAACATCAACATAAACAATGTTCTATTCATAATAATGAAAAATATTTGAATTCCGCAAATGCAATGAGCCATCAACACATTTATCTCCAGCAAGAAAGCTTCCAACATCTGAATTAGACTCCATCCAAGCCATATGCACACTTAATGGCATTCTTAATTGGTGATGCATAAATCCCTCTCATCTATGTGCACTATTAACAACATTAAAAAGTGCTTGATACCATTTTTGACCTATACCTATTGCATTACAAACGTCGAATATGTGTTGTGGTACTATCAAGACCATAAATTCTCTATAGAATTTATGCTTAAGTACCTCCCTAAGGTTACTAGTAGATTGTTTTCCAACCATATTCAACAATATGCCTTGATGTTTCATGTGGTATTCGACCATTTGAACTCTTCTTCTTTCTGTAGAATCATGTATTCTCATTATGGTTTATGTAAGTTACCTATTTTATGTGTGTTTTTAGTACTACTGTAGTCATGTTCAAATGTGAAATTAAACATAAGGATACCATTTAGCTTGCTCTTAATAATCTAATCTTCATGGATCCTCCAATTTTTGAAAGACATTCTATGCATTGATTCTTCTCTTTCCTAGGTTACAATCAAGAGGAGAATATGTAGAATGATCTATATGCTGATGCATATTTTGTGTCCTCGTCATCTAGTGGACAAAGTTTTCACATGTCTTTTCAACATGATATGTACAATTCTTCTTTTGATTCCTTAATTCAAGTTTAAGTTTATCATTCTCCTTTGAGACAATGCTAGAGAAGGATGGTGGCCTTCAAATGATATTCATAGAAGTATACATGAGAGCATCATATGTGACAACATACACTGCTAAAACATTTAGGAAACTAGTTATTAGGAATCCACGATATGATTTTATGAGAAGGCATCGATAGATGCTTATAGTTTCAATGAGAAGGTTTTTTTTTTTGTTTGCAACAATAGTCTTTGACAACATAAGGAAGATCTAGTTGTTGGCTTGAGAAAGATTGGGAACTAGATTGATAACGTTTCATTATAGACTTGGAAAAAATAGGGATTAAACTTACCATAGAATTATTAACCTCTTTCTTGGTGTTCAGTCATGAGAATGATGACCTAGCATCATTTAAGAACATTAATACCCATGGATCTCTGAGTCTCATATATAAATGCTTATGCATTTGTATGGTAAACTAAGAGTAAGAGAAAGACTAGGTTTTCATGAGTGTCAATAGAAACTCTTCCAATAGAACTTTTCAAAATTATATGGATGAGAAAACCAAAGATATATGAGATAAAGATCATTGATTTGCATAGACATGAGTTCAGCTTAGGACAAAAGTATTGCTTTCAATTACAATCATTGTTAGGAATACCTACATTAGTAAGAGGGAAATTTATCATTTAAGCTCAAGAAGGGTTTGTAATCATTTGCTTATGGTACTTTTTTCTATGATGTTATGGTTTTCATCTTTATTAAGTGCTCTTGATGAACAATGTTGTCAGTATCAAGGTCCATGTTCAAAGTATAAAGTGAAACTGCACACAAAAATACATCCTCTTTTGGATTTAGGGAAATCTCTTCCCAATTCTTACCCTTAGAGGCTTTTTAGGCTTTGTCATTTCTAATCGGTACTAGGCATTGAACACTTGCTTGTGTGTGACATTCGAGGTAATTTCTACTTTCCATTAATCAAGGACCATTGTAATTTCCATTCATTCTGCAAGGTGTAAGGAAGAGAAAATTATAAGATCAAACTTTCCTGGTTTGCTTTCATTTTGAGCTTCATAAACATGCCATCACGCCCATAAGACACATTTTGGTGTACACTAACGGAAAATAAAGATTGTCATGAGAATGTAGACCATCTCTTCATAATCTTCTCATCATGCCGTCTCCAGTTTTGGAAATGGATTCTATGTGTTGATCTATGTCATCGTTGGAGAAAGTTATCACACATCTTTTGAAGATGCTCAGAATAGTTCCTCTTCTCATTCCTTAATCCAAGTATAAGGTTTTCATTCTCCTTTGAGACCATGCTAGTGAAGGACGGTGGCTTTGAAATGAGTGTCATAGAAGTATATATGAGAGCACGGGATATTTCAAGTCATAGTAAAGCTTAGTACAATTTATAACTTCACCGAACTACATGAAGTATACATTGCTTAGCCAATTAGGAAACAAATTTGAAAAGATCCATGAGATGGGTTTCATGAGAAATCATTGATGGGTGCTAATTATGGTTTCAAGTAAGTACCTTGGTGGAGGCATCAACGTTTTGGCTAGTTTGTTGAGTACTTTAGTGAGCAAATTAGAGTACTTTAGTGAGGAAGTCTAGTTTACTCATAAGAGATCAACGGGAGTAGAGGTTTGTCTTTATAGGAAGTAATAAAATGTGGTCTACTACGAGATCCGCATTTTGTTTATATATAAATGCTATCTCATCTGAATGCTGTAACCTTCTAGATAAACGGAAAATGTGCATTTCTTCGAGGTCCACATTTTCTTCATAAATACCCTCACATGTACAAGCGAACGCCCTTACAGTTCGAACTCCTTTGCGTCAGTATTTTTGCTCGTATTGACAAGCCGCCAGCACTTCTTCATCGATCTACAGACGCATCAGCTCATCGCCCTCTAGTTCTTCTTCGTAAATCTATCCACTCTTCGAGATTCTGGAATCTCTACCCTGCCTTCAATAACTTCGGTGCTTCCGACAAACTAATTCCACGGTCCAGCTGTGTCATACTCGTTCGCTTCAGGCAGATCAGTTACGGCGTTCCAATTAATCGCGCAAGTGTTCTCGGGATTGTTCTACTCCAGGATGGGCACGGGAAATGTGAAGACGACTAAGAAAAGCAGGGCGCTGAAGTCGCCCCTATTGATATGCATAGACAAGAAAGAGTGCAATCATCCGGGTTTCGGAACAGATTCGTCACTGATAGATCTAAAGAAGGAGGTCTCCATTACTAACGTTCCTTCGAAAGTGTTTGAAAACTTAAACATGTATACAGACGGATCAGTCGGAGACAATCAAATGCAGAGATATAGCAGCAGGTTGGGGAATCTTCTTTTACTGGAAAAATGTTGGCGTTTCCCGGAACATTAGCAGGCTTTACGATAAAGCTCATTGTAACGAGGATCTGTCAGCTAAGGAAGAGCTCGCGGCCATCTGTTTGAAAGCAATGATAAGATAGAAGGCCTATCCAAACACGTGATGATTTGGACAGACAGTGCCAAACCATTGCAAAGCATTAAGTGCTATTGCCAAAACACTTACACAGGTGAAATTTTCAAGTTGAAAGCAGACATCGACCAAAAGAGGAGGATCTTGGAGCGAATTGTTGAAGCAGTGCAGCAACTCTATCCTATTAGAGTGACAATGCGAAAGGTCGGTGCACACAGAGGTATTCGCGGAAACGAGATAGCAGACAGACTTGCGCGCATTGGTCGTGTTCAGCCGGTTCCTATTCATGTATACCATGACGTAGGCAGGAAGGTGATGCCTGCCATCGATGAAGAGGCAGCCTGCATAGATCGAATTCTAAAACTCGATCATCAACTCTTATTGAATAATACAAGTGCATCTTTTTCTGAGAGCTGCAGGGATTCTACCAATCGTGCATCCGAAATAGATGATACTGAAGCAAATTGGTGCTTGACCAAGCAGAAGAGGTTAAGCTCTTTACTATCACCGAAATCTTAAAAACGTGATATGGAATCAGATTGGCGCTTGACGAAGCAGAAGATCAGCTTAAGTCGTCGTCTGCTATTGCCAAAATCTTCTTCAATAACTGCCAACTATGAGAACCTGTCGTTAAGACCACAAACAGCGCAAACACTATTATTGTGCAGTGTTTAATTGAAACAGGGTCATCTTTGTAGCCGAAATATGGTGCTCTGAATAGCGTTTCGATTTCCTCAAGGATGCGCATGTTCTATTGGAGTGTACTGGCTCCTTGAATTTTCTTACGTCATAGGTCTTTGAAATAATTGTCATGTGAAAAGTCTTAAAAGGTCTCAATCACTGTGCCCGAACTCCCATATTTCTGTTATTAAGTGAAACCTTCACGGGATCTTCAGTAGATGTTAAGTATGTAAACGGCTTTAGTGTATAAGGTGAAAATATTCATAATCCCTTTTTTTTTGGGGGGGGGGGGGTTTCCAAAATTTGAAATTAAATTGTTCTTGTGGCATATCAAGCTGTGAGATGGGATAGGTCATTGTGCAACAAAGAAGATGATTTTGCATTCCACGATAATACATGAAGTGCAGAACTCACTGTTTTACATATGAAGACGTTGCAAATGCATATTCAAATACAGAATGATGGAGAGATCGAGAATAGGAAAACGAAAGATCGAAGGATCGAATTCGATTGGGTATATATATACATGAGTTTTATTTCTTCATATTCAAGCAATGCACATGATACTGCAACAACCAAATCTTCTATTAATTTAAAGATGCTGGTATAAATCTTCTATTCATTTAAAGATGATACAACCAAATCTTCCATTGATTTTCCTAACTATGGATTTTCTCGAGTATAATTTTGCTAACTATGGATTTTCCTAGCACGATTGTCCTAACTTTGGATTTTTTCTAGGTACACTATCTTAATTTTGATTTCAATTTCAATATATCATGATCAACTTCAGTTTTTTCTTTCAATTGAATCACAAATTTTTCAACGCATGAATTAAAAGCTTCAAGTACATAAAAGTTATTCCTTAGTAATAACCCCATGAAAACGTAACAAATGCAGACAAAGGGTAGAGAGAGGAAAATTTCTCTGATAATAACAAGAACACAAAGATGAAGAAATGGAGCTATCAATGTAGGTGCATCTTCTGATGGCTGATGATCTTGAGCTTGAGTTTGCATTTTATTGATGTTTGTGGAGCTTTATGTTACCTTAAAGGTGTTACCTTAAGGATGTGATGAATTGAAATAGTGTCTTTTAAACAATCAGTCCTCTCTCTATCTCTCTGCCTCTAATCAGAAGATCTTTGTATAAAGAAATAGTGACTTGGAGCCTCAAACTCAACTAGTGACTTAGATTTTTGCACTTGAAATGGCTTCTATATCCCATGAAATATCATGCCACATGCAGTGACTATAGTATTACCCTGCATATATAATAGAATTCATTTTGTAACATCACCCTCTCACACTTATATTTTTTAATGTAAATATCCATACAAATTTCATGCCGACTAATGTACATGCCAATAGTAATGAGCAAGAAGCAAGCATATGTTGTTAGCACTTGCAATGGTTGTCTCCTGAAAATCAATTGATTTTACACTATCACTACAAATTTGGCACCTATTTTAGCCCATGAGTTAGAACGTAAACTACACATTTTCCTAACTATGGATTTTCCGGAGCATAATCATCCTAACTATGGATTTTCCTAGCATGATTTTCCTAATTTCTGATATTTTGTAGTTATACTATCTTAATTTACGTATTTTGATTTCAATTTTAATATTTCATAATCATGGAAAATGTTTTACTTTTGGTTCAAATACAAATGGATTTATAGAAAAGTTGGAGAGAAGGAATCCTCCACATTGAAGAGGTCCATTCATCTCTATGTTGATATATTTAGGTAGTGATGTGTGTGAACACTCTAGGACCGTCACGGCACTTTTTTCCCTCTTTAGGAGGCTTTTTTCCCCGCCTTGTGTATATGCCTATTGCCCTAATGGGCTACTTATCTTTGTACATTCTCTAGTAATACATTCATTCTTGTGTGTTGTGCTCCAAGCTTCTTCTTCTTCCTTGTGTTGTTCACGTGCTTCCTCAAACGTCTAACTCCAACAATTGGTATCAGAGCAGGTCGCCGCTTCATCTACGGCGTCGTCGACACTCCTCCGGTTGCAGTCTCAGATTCGCACGCAATTTGGTGAGCATACTCAAGGTGTTTCAGAGATCAAAACCGCTCAGCTCTGTGGTGCCGAAATCACGATCTGAGCTCGTTTTGGCCTCCGAATGCACTATCGTAGCGCTTGTGCAGGCTACTTCATCTTTTTTGTGCCAAAGGTATATACCTGTTTTGATTTGCTAGTATAAGCATCTCAAAGTCATCTACGAGTTTAGCAGAACTCGTCTCAGTAATTCCATTCAACTTTTTGAGATATAGTCAATTTTTCGCATCAAGGTATTTTAGTCACCAGCCATGGCTGAAAGCACTGATGTATTCCGTATGTTGGCTGTTGAGGATAAGTTGGATGGTACCAACTACCCATTATGGGCTTATATGATGCGACATGTATTGGTTGCAAAAGGACTGTGGAACATTCTACAGGGTGTTGAAAGACGTCCTGTTACACCTGCGACTACAGGTACTGCAAATACAGGTGATGAAGCTGATGGAGATGGTGTCGAAGAAGATATTTTGCACATTCCTATTCCTGCTGCTGTTTCTGTTGCACCTACTTCAGAGCGAATTCGTTGGGATGGCATAGATGCTCAAGCACATGCATTGATAGCTTTTTCTATCAAACGTGCTATTATTCCTCACATTCACTCACGTAGAATAGCAAAGGATGCTTGGGATACACTTACCACATTATACCATGCTAGGAATGAGGCTTGTGTTGCTTACCTCCGAAAATAGTTGGAGAGTGAGAACATGAATGAAGGTGATTCTATGGACAGTTTTCTAATAAAGATCAAAGACTTGAAGGAACAATTGATTTCTGCTGATGAGGTTATACCAGATAGCTCACTTGTGCAGACCGTTCTGAATGGTCTTGCTGATTCATATCAGAGTTTTGCTTCTACTCTTCGATTGATGATGAAAGGCAATCCAAATGCCTTGTCATTTGAGGAGTTAGTCAGAAGGACAAAGGAAAATGGAGCTCTTCTACTTGTAAGCAGAAATTTGCAAATGCTGCACATTCGAAGAACCAGGATAAAGATGAGAAGAAATCAGAAAAGCAAAAATTGTTATGCAAGTACTATAAAGGGAATGATCATATCATAAAGAACTGTCCAAAACTGGCTGCAAAAGAGGCAAAGAAAAAGGAAGCTGGAATGGTTGTTACAGAAGTCTCTACACCAAAAACAAAGTCTGCTAATCTTGTGCAAGAAGAAGAATCGGTGTTTACTACTGTTTGCAGTTTTGACCCATCTTCTCATGAGCAGTGCATGTCTGCAGTGGACTCAGATGTTAGGTACTTTGACAGTGGGGCAACCAAACATATTACCTCGCAGCACAGTTTCTTCTCTTCACTTGAGCCTGCTCCTACAGGGAATACTGTCACATGCGCCAACAACTCCTCTTATCTTGTTATGGGCGTTGGTAAGATCATTCTGACTACTGCTAATGGTAGTTCTTTCACCTTCTCAGATACTTAATTTGTGCCAGGGATCAAGAAGAATCTGTTATCAGTTTCTGCATTAGCCAAGATTGTCTTGGTTGTGAAATTTGTTGATGACAGATGTATAGTTCATGATTTGTCAAATGGAAATGTTATTATTGCTTTTGGCATTTTATGTCGTGGGCTGTATAAGCTCATAAACTATGAAAGATCTGTGAATGATTTGGCATGTGCAGTTCATGATTCTCAGGCTATCTCATATACAAAGCTTTGGCATGCACGCTTTGGTCATCTAAATTTTGCTAGTTTGCTACGCCTGCAGAAATCTTATATGGTGTCTTCTTTGCCCAAGCTTGAGGCACCTAGAAAACATGTATGCGAAGGCTGTATTTTGGGCAAAATGCAGCATTCCTCCTTTCCAAAAGATGGTTCAGTTCCGGCTACGCAGAAATTGCAGCTTGTACACAGTGATGTCTGTGGTCCTATACAGACACCTTCTTTTGGAAACTATCTTTACTTCGTGAATTTCATTGATGATTTTTCTAGGCATGCATGGGTATATCCATTGAAGGCAAAGTCTAGAGTGTTTTTGTGCTTCAATTAGTTTTTGGTTTTGGCTGAAAATCTGTTAGCATGTAAAAATGGGCACCCTCCGTTTTGATCGAGCGGGGGAATATATGTCTTGTGATTTTAATGGATTTCTGGCTAAACGTGGGATAAAACACCAGTGTACAGTGCCATATACACCTCAATAGATTGGAGTTGCTAAATGGAAGAACAGGTCACTCATGGAGATGGTGAGGTGTATAGTCAAGAGTCGGGCTTTGCCACATAGTTTCTGGCTTGAGGCTGTCATGTGTGCAACATATGTACTTAATAGGTGTCCCACTAAAGCGCAGCAATCTATCACTCCATATGAGGCTTGGCATGATCGCAAGACATCTGTTGCTCATCTGTGGGTTTTTGGTTGTTTGGCATATGCACTAGTGCCTGAATAACATCCCAAAAAATTGGATGATAAGGCAGTAAAATGTATTTTTGTTAGGTAGAGTTCTGAAAGTAAAGGCTATCGTCTCTATCATCCACAAACTAAACGCATTCTGGTTAGACGTGATGTTGTTTTTTTAGAAGATGCTATTCAGCCATTGCTTTCATGTACTAAGGAGACATCTGTTAGCTCCAAAGACATGTATGATACTTTGATGCCTCTTTTTACAGGTGGACAATCTACTACTGGACATAATAAGGCAACTTCTCAGCCTTTGCAGGTTTCATGTGATGATGCTGATCATCCCATTTCTGATGCAGATTTACGTGATGCACTTGTTGATGAGAGAGGTGATATTGAGGAGGCAAAAACTATGCCAAAATGGCTAGTGCAGAGTTTGCGTGATAGCAAATTAGATGCACCTTTGTCATATGGTACTCGTTTAGGCTATCATAGTTCCTCCTTTGCATCAGATTGCTATGCTATGGTTGTGTCTACTCTCTGTGATGAGAATGAGCCTCTTTCTTTTGATGAAGCACAATATTCAAAAAATTGGATGGCTGCTATGCAATCTGAATATGAAGCTATAATGAAGAATGGTACTTGGTCTTTATGTGAATTGCCTCCTCGCAAGAAAGCCATTGGTACTAAGTTGGTATACAAGCTGAAGTGTAAACGTGATGGTACAGTTGATAGGTATAAGGCTAGGCTTGTTGCAAAGGGTCATGCACAGGAAAAAGGCATTGATTTTGATGAGAGCTTTGCACCCACATGTCATATGACTACTGTTCGGAGCATCTGTGCACTTGCAGCCCATCATGGTTGGAATGTACATTAGTTGGACATTAAAACTGCATTTCTAAATGGTGACTTGCATGAAGAAGTGTATGTTTTTCAGCCCCATGTTTTTGTGCAAAAAGGGCATGAAAACCAGGTGTGCAGGTTAAAGAAGGCATTATATGGTTTAAAGCAAGCACCACATGCTTGGTATGAGAAGATACATGCCTATCTGATTGCACATGGTTTTTTGAACAGTCCAACATAGAGCACCTTATATGTTAAGCGTGCTAATGATGTGCTTCTGATCATTGTTGTCTATCTTGATGACATGCTGCTCACTAGTCCTATTGAGAAGCATATTGCTGATTTTAAGGCTGATTTGCATGCCTCATTTGAGATCTCTAATGTGGGGCATTTGCATCACTATTTGGGCATTCAGTTTATGCAAGTTGCTGGTGGATTGGCTTTGTGTCAAACGAAATATATTGACACATTATTGCAGCTTTTTGGCCTTGAAGACTGTAAGCCTATCACCACTCCTATGGAGACAGGTTTTCTTCATGATGCTGGAGATGCATTTGATGCTGTCCTCTATCAGCAGGCTATTGGATGTCTGATTTACTTATGCATTACTTGGCTAGATATTCAGTTTGTTATCTCACAGATGAGCAAGTTTATGCATTGCCCAGGTGTGAAGCATTGGCAGGCGGTTAAGCGCATCTTTCTCTACTTGAGTGGTACTCGGCTACTTGGGTTGTTTTATCCCAAGGGGGGATCACTACCACTAGATTTGCATGCTTTTTCCCACTGAGACTCGGCTGGTTGCTATGAGACTCGTGTGTCCACTAGTGGCTTTAGCTTCATGCTTGGTAGCTCATGTATATCTTGGTTGAGCAAGAAGCAGCCTACTGTGGCCACTTCCAATTGTGAGGTTGAGTATAGGGCAGCTTTCATAACTACTATTGAGTGTCTGTGGCTCAGACGCCTTATGGCTGATTTGGGTGTTGGTCAGTCCTCTGCCACCACCATCTTCACTAAGAGTGAGAGTGCATTGGCAGTTGTGAGGAACACTGTATTCCATGCTCGCACTAAGAACATTGAGGTGCATTATCATTATGTTAGGGAGAGGTTCTATGGTGGAGAGATCAGCTTGGCATATGTGCCCACGCAGGAGAACATTGCAGACCTTTTCACGAAGGCTCTGCCTAGGGAGAAGTTTGAAGCTTTCCGCAAAGCTTTGGTCTTACTTCCTTTCGTGGAGTGATTTCCACATAGCTTGCCACTTCCTTATACATGAGTGCCAGCTCCTTGTTCACCGCATCACTCCTAGGGGGATTTGTTGATATATTTAGGTAATGATGTGTGTGAACACTCGAGGACAACGAGGGCACTTTTTTTCCTCTTTAGGAGGTTTTTTCCCCCGGCTTGTATATACGCCTATTGCCCTAATGGGCTACTTATCTTTGTACATTCTCTAGTAATACATTCAGTCTTCTATGTTGTGCTCCAAGCTTCTTCTTCTTCCTTGTGTTGTTTGCGTGCTTCCTCAGACGTCTAACTCCAACACTCTAACCCTAACAAGCAATTATATTTTTATATTGCACAATTTTTAGTACACCAAGTGTTTTGCTACCAAGTTTCGCTTTCATCTTACACTACAAGAAAAAGGGGGGCGTAGCGACGCCCCCGAATCGGGAAAAAAACGAAAACCGTTGCTTATGCGATGAAAGCGTCGCATAAGCGACGGTAAAAAATTCGGATTTTTTTTTTTGGCCGAGCATCATCGCATAAGCGACGGTAGCGTCACTTATGCGACCCAACACCAAAGCATCGCTAGTTAGCGACGCACTTAGCGACGTTGGCAAACTGCAGAGCGTCGCATAGGCGACGCTCTGGAATGTAAAAAAAAAATTTTCAATTCTCCTAGCACATTTGTGCCGGGCCTTGAACGCAAGAGCAAGAGAGAGAGAGAGAAAGAGCGTGCGCGACAGGGAGAGAGAGAAGGGAGACGGTTGACAGGTATGCGCACACACACTTACACACAAACACATATACACGCATAGAAACACACACACATACGCTTAGACGCACAGACACATACACACAAATAGACACACATAGACACACATACACAATGCATAATTCATACACATACACACATGCACACATAATGCATAGACATGCACACACATATACACATGCACACACATATACATGCACACACACATACATATGTACACATACATATACACGCATAGACACACACACACATACGCATAGACACACACTCACATAATGCATACACATGCACACACATATACATGTACACACACATACACATGCATAATGCATACACAACCAAAAACCCGCAGATGAGCAAGAGATGGCGTGCATCATGCCAAGCCTCATATGGAGTGATAGACTGTAGCGCTTTTGTGGGACACCTATTAAGTACATATGTTGAACACATGACAGCCTCAAGCCAGAAACTATGTGGGAAAGCCTGACTCTTGACCATACACCTCGCCATCTCCATGAGTGACATGTTCTTCCATTCAGCAACTCCATTCTGTTGAGGTGTATATGGCACTCTACACTGGTGTTTTATCCCACGTTCAGCCAGAAATGCATTAAAATCAGAAGACATATATTCCCTCCCTCGATCAGAATGCACGGTGCCCATTTTACATGGTAACAGATTTTCAGCCAAAACCAAAAACTCTTTGAAGCACAAAAACACTTCGGACTTTTCCTTCAATGGATATACCCATACATGCCTAGAAAAATAATCAACGAAGTAAAGATAGTTTCTAAAAGAAGTGTCTGTATAGGACCACAGACATCACTATGTACAAGCTGCCATTTCTGCGTAGCCCGAACTGAACCATCTTTTGGAAAGGAGGAACGCTGCATTTTGCCCAAAATACAGCCTTCGCATACATGTTTTCTAGGTTCCTCAAGCTTTGGCAAAGAAGACACCATATCAGATTTCTGCAAGCGTAGAAAACTAGCAAAATTCAGATGACCAAAGCGTGCATGCCAAAGCTTTGCATATGAGATAGCCTAAGAATCATGAACTGCACATGCCAAATCATTCACAGATCTTTCATAGTCTATGAGCTTATACAACCCATGACATAAAAAGCCAGAAGCAATAATAACATTGCCATTTGACAGATCATGAATTGTACATCTCTCATCAACAAATTTAACAACCAAGCCAAGATAGCAAAACTCTAATATGAATCAGGAAGACCATTCAGAACGGTCTACACAAGTGAGCTATCTTGTATAACCTCATTAGCAAAAATCAATTGTTCCTTCAACTCTTTGATCTTTATTAGAAAAGTGTCCATAGAATTACCTTCATTCATGTGCTCACTCTCCAACTCTTTTCAGAGGTAAGCAACACGAGCCTCATTCCTAGCGTGGTACAATGTGGTAAGCGTATCCGAAGCATCCTTTGCTATTCTGTGAATGTGAGGAATAATAGCATGTTTGATAGACAAAGCTATCAATGCATGTGCTTGAGCATCTCTGCCATCCCAACGAATTTGCTCTGAAGTAGGTGCAACAGAAAGAGCAACACGAATAGGAATCTGCAGAATATCATCTTTGACACCATCATTGTCAGCTTCAACACCTGTATTTGAAGTACCTGTAGTCGCAGGTGTAACACGACGTCTTTCAACACCCTGCACAATGTTCCGGAGTCCTTTTGCAACCAATACATGTCGCATCATATAAGCCATAATGGGTAGTTGGTACCATCCAACTTATCCTCAACAGCCAACATACAGAATACATCATTGCTTTCAGCCATGGCCGGTGACTAAAATACCTTGATGCAAAAAATTGACATTATCCCAAAAAGTTGAACGGTACTGCCCAGACGAGTTCTGCTAAACCTGTAGCAAACTTCGAGGCGTTTATAATGGCGAATGAAAATAGGCATATACCTTTGGCACAAAAAGATGAAATAGCCGACAGAAGCACTGCGATAGTGCGTTCAGAGGCCGAAACAAGCTAGGATTGTGATTTCCGCACCACAGAGCGAAGCGGTTTTGATCTCTGAAACACCTTGAGTATGCTCACCAAATTTTGTGCGAATTTGAGACTGCAACCGGAGTAGTGGCGACGACGCCCTAGATGAAGCGACGACCTGCTCTGATACCAATTGTTGGAGTTAGACGTTTGAGGAAGCCCGTGAACAACACAAGAAACAAGAAGATGTATACACAAGCTGGGGAAAAAACCTCCTAAAGAGGGAAAAAAGTGCCCCGGTAGTCCTAAAGTGTTCACACACATCACTACCTAAATATATCAACATAGAGGTGAATGGACCTCTTCAATGTGGAGGATTCCTTCTCTCCACCTTTTCTATAAATCCATTGGTATTTCAACCAAAAGTAAAACATTTTCCATGATCATGAAATATTGAAGTACCTAGAAAAAATCCAAATGTAGGACAATCATGCTCGGAAACTCCATAGTCAGGAAAAATATACTCGAGAAAATGCATAGTTAGGAAAATCAATGGAAGATTTGGTTGTAGCATCTTTAAATGAATAGAAGATTTATACTGCATCTTTAAATTAATAGAAGATTTGGTTGTTGTAGTATCATGTGCATTGCTTGAACATGAAGAAATAAAACTCATGTATATATATACCCAATCAAATTCGATCCTTCGATCTTTCGTTTTCCTATTCTCGATCTCTCGATCATTCTGTATTTGAATATGCATTTGCAACGTCTTCATATGTGAAAACAGTGAGTTCTGCACTTCATGTATTATCGTGGAATGCAAAATCATCTTCTTTGTTGCACAATGACCTATCCCATCTCACAGCTTGATATGCCACAAGAACAATTTAATTTCACATTTTGGAACCCCCCCAAAAAAAGGGATTATGAATATTTTCACCTTATACACTAAAGCCGTTTACATACTTAACATCTACTGAAGACCCCGTGAAGGTTTCACTTAATATCAGAAGTGTGGGAGTTCGGGCACAGTGATTGAAACCTTTTAAGACTTTTCACATGACAATTATTTCAAAGACCTATGACGTAACAAAATTCAAGCAGCCAGTACACTCCAATAGAACATGCGCATCCTTGAGGAAATCGAAATGCTATTCAGAGCGCCATATTTCGGCTACAAAGATGACCCTGTTTCAATTAAACACTGCACAATAATAGTGTTTGCGCTTTTTGTGGTCTTAACGACAGGTTCTCATAGTTGGCAGTTATTGAAGAAGATTTTGGCAATAGCAGACGACGACTTATGCTGATCTTCTGCTTCGTCAAGCGCCAATCTGATTCCATATCACGTATTGAAGGTTTCGGTGATTGTACAGAGCTTAACCTCTTCTGCTTGGTGAAGCACCAATTTGCTCCAGTATCATCTATTTCGGATGCACGATTGGTAGAATCCCTGCAGCTCTCAGAAAAAGAGGCACTTATATTATCCAATAAGAGTTGATGATCGAGTTTTAGAATTCGATCAATGCAGGCTGCCTCTTCATCGATGGCAGGCATCACCTTCCTGCCTACGTCATGGTATACATGAATAGGAACCGGCTGAACACGACCAATGCACGCAAGTCTGTCTGCTATCTCGTTTCCGCGAATATCTCTGTGTGCACCGACCTTTCGCATTGTCACTCTAATAGGATAGAGTTGCTGCACTGCTTCAACAATTCGCTCCAAGATCCTCCTCTTTTGGTCGATGTCTGCTTTCAACTTGCAAATTTCACCTGTGTAAGTGTTTTGGCAATAGCACTTAATGCTTTGCAATGCTATGGCACTGTCTGTCCAAATCATCACGTGTTTCGATAGGCCTTCTATCTTATCATTGCTTTCGAGCAAATGTTGATGTTGGATAAGATGTTCCAATCCCAAACAGATGGCCGCGAGCTCTGCCTTAGCTGACAGATCCTCGTTACAATGAGCTTTATCGTAAAGCATGCTAATGTTCCGGGAAACGCCAACATTTTTCCAGTCGAAGAAGATTCCGCAACCTGCTGCTATATCTCTGCATTGATTGTCTCCGACTGATCCGTCTGTATACATGTTTAAGTTTTCAAACACTTTCGAAGGAACGTTAGTAATGGAGACCTCCTTCTTTAGATGTATCAGTGAGGAATCTGTTCCGAAACCCGGATGATTGCACTCTTTCTTGTCTATGCATATCAATGGGAGCGACTTCAGCGCCCTGCTTTTCTTAGCCGTCTTCACATTTCCCGTGCCCATCCTGGAGTAGAACAATCCCGAGAACACTTGCGCGATTAATTGGAACGCCGTAACTGATCTGCCTGAAGCGAACGAGTATGACACAGCTGGACCGTCGAATTAGTTTGTCGGAAGCACCGAAGTTATTGAAGGCAGGGTAGAAATTCCAGAATCTCGAACAGTGGATAGATTTACGAAGAAGAACTGGAGGGTGATGAGCTGATGCGTCTGTAGATCGATGACGAAATGCTGGCGGGTTGTCAATACGAGCAAAAAAGCTGACGCAAAGGAGTTCGAACTGTAAGGGCGTTCGCTTGTACATGTGAGGGTATTTATGAAGAAAACGTGGACCTCGAAGAAATGCACATTTTCCGTTTATCTAGAAGGTTACAGCATTCAGATGAGATAGCATTTATATATAAACAAAATGCGGATCTCGTAGTAAACCACATTTTATTACTTCCTATAAAGATAAACCTCTACTCCCATTGATCTCTTATGAGTAAACTAGACTTCCTCACTAAAGAACTCTAATTTGCTCACTAAAGTACTCAATAAACTAGCCAAAACGTTGATGCCTCCACCAAGGTACTCACTTGAAACCATAATTAGCACCCATCAATGATTTCTCATGAAAACCATCTCATGGATCTTTTCAAATTTGTTTCCTAATTAACTAAGCAATGTATACTTCATGTAGTGCGGTGAAGTTATAAATTGTAATAAGCTTTACTATGACTTGAAATATCCCATGCTCTCATATATACTTCTGTGACACTGATTTGAAAGCCACCGTCCTTCACAATCACGGTCTCAAAGGAGAATGAAAACCTTATACTTGGATTAAGGAATGAGAAGAGGAATATGCTGAGCATCTTCAAAAGATGTGTGATAACTTTCTCCAACGATGACATAGATCAACACATAGAATCCATTTCCAAAACTGGAGACGCCATGATGAGAAGATTATGAAGAGATGGTCTACATTCTCATGACAGTCTTTATTTTCTATTAGTGTACACCAAAATGTGTCTTATGGGCGTGATGGCATGTTTATGAAGCTCAAAATGAAAGCAGACCAGGAAAGTTTGATCTTATAATTTTCTCTTCCTTACACCTTGCAGAATTAATGGAAATTACAATGGTCCTTAATTAATGGAAAGTAGAAAATTCCTTGAACGTCACACACAAGCAAGTGTTCAATGGCTAGTACCGATTAGAAATGACAAAGCCTAAAAAGCCTCTAAGGGTAAGAATCGGGAAGAGATTTCCCTAAATCCAAAAGAGGATGCATTTTTGTGTGCACTTTCACTTTATACTTTGAACATGGACCTTGATACTGACAACATTGTTCATCAAGAGCACTTAATAAAGATGAAAACCATAACATCATAGAAAAAAGTACCATAAGAAAATGATTACAAACCCTTCTTGAGCTTAAATGATAAATTTCCCTCTTACTAATCTAGGTATTCCTAACAATAATTGTAATTGAAAGCAATACTTTTGTCCTAAGTTGGACTCATGTCTATGCAAATCAGTGATCTTTATCTCATATATCTTTGGTTTCTCATGCATATAATTCCGAAAAGTTCTATTGGAAGAGTTTCTATTGACACTCATGAAAACTCTAGTCTTTCTCTTCCTCTTAGTTTACCATACAAATGCATAAGCATTTATATATGAGATTCAGAGATCCATGGGTATTAATGTTATTAAATGATGCTAGGTCATCATTCTCATGACTCAACACCAAGAAAGAGGTTAATAATTCTATGGTAAGTTTTATCCGTATTTTTTCCAACTCTATAATGAAACGTTATCAATCTAGTTCCCAATCTATTGTTGGAAACGAAAAAAACACTTCTCATTGAAACTATAAGCATCCATCGATCCCTTCTCATAAAATCATATCGTGGATTCCTAATAACTGGTTTCCTAAATGTTTAAGCAGTGTATGCTGTGACATCTGATGCTCTCATGTATACTTCTATGAATATCATTTGAAGGCCACCATCCTTCTCTAGCACTGTCTCAAAGGAGAATGATAAACTTAAACTTGAATGAAGGAATCAGAAGAAGAATTGCGCATATCATGTTGAAAAGACATGTGAAAACTTTATGCAATAGATGACTAGGACACAAAATATGCATCATCATATAGATCATTCTACATATTCTCCTCTTGATTGTAACCTAGGAAAGAGAAGAATCAATGCATAGAATGTCTTTCAGAAATTGGAGGATCCATGAAGATTAGATTATTAAGAGCAAGCTAAATGGTATCCTTATGTTTAATTTCACATTTGAATATGACTACAATAGTACTAAAAACGCACATAAAATAGGTATCTTACATAAACCATAATGAGAATACATGATTCTATTGACAGAAGAAGAGTTCAAACGATCGAATACCACATGAAACATGAAGGCATCTGAATATGGTTGGAAAACAATCTACTAGTAACCTTTGGGTTGTACTTAAGCATAAATTCTATAGAGAATTTATGGTCTTGATAGTACCACAACATATATTCGACGTTTGTGATGCAATAGGCATAGGTCAAAAATGGTATCAAGCACTTTTTAATGTTGTTACTAGTGCACATAGATGAGAGGGATTTATGCATCACCAACTAAGAACGCCATTATGTGTGCATATGGCTTGGATGGAGTCTAATTCAAATGTTGGAAGCTTTCTTGCTGGAGATAAATGTGTTGATGGCTCATTGCATTTGCCCAATTCAAATATTTTTCATTATTATGAATAGAACATTGTTTATGTTGATGTTGGAAGAATACAAAAAGCAATGATTTATCTTGGTTAGAAAGAATTATCTTGGGAGTGATGAATAGATATTTGAAGGGTGTGCAATTGGAAGAAGATAATGGAACCCATAAAATTGCTCATAACAACTATTATGGAATACAATGAAAAACACACTTATGGCGGCTTCTTTCCTTTGCATTGAACCACATTAACCATAAGAGGTGATCATTGTACTTACCTCGAATAAGCATTCCAAGTACCAAAGATCATCAAGAAAAGGCACTTTGCTTGATATTGAAGGGGTTGGAATATTTAAAGTTGAATGGCAAATGGAAAGAGATCTCAAAACAATAAAATGCATGTTTGGTTGGAAACTAGGTATAGATAGCATACACCAATGCTTCTACTATATAGATATATGTTAGAAGATTGTGACAAATGCAAGAAAAGTAGGATAATTTTCAAAGTCAAAAGCACAAAACAAGACTAACGGATCAAATATGATGCAATATTTATCTTAAAAAGGGGAGAGACAAGTACAATAATTTTGAGGTACTTTAATCAGAGTATAGCTCCATGACAACATGAAGATGACCAAAGTCTAGTTCCTATCATTAAAGTTTCTTTCACTAGAGTACATGTATGTGTGACATGCGAGATTTATAATATTTGTCAAACTTCCAAAGCTACATATACACTATACTTGGAACATGGAACCTCCAGAAAGGCCTAAGAAAAAAGCATTTAGAAGCTCAAGGATTTATTTTCAAGCATAGAACTACATCATAGTGTAGCAATAATCACCAAGGACTCCAAATACTCTAGATCCATGCAAAATAATCAAGCAAAAGTTTTGCAAGGGAGGAGTAAGGGAAAGGCATCTACTTTCTTACTATTTCATGTCAAATATGGATAAGCTATTCAATTTCTTTTTTAAGCTCATCTATTAAATTTCCTCTTATCACAATGGATGATACAACTACAAATAAATGGAATGGTAATGGCTAGTCAAGTGGTTCTCCAATTGGAGCTATGACCGACATCTTTTGGAGGGCCTCAATGTTAAAAGTCAAGTCTCAACACAAAGATGGATATCAATTTAAATTTCACAAGACCACCAATCAAGTGGAAGAGTATAAGGTCAAGGAATCAATTAGAAACTCCACAAACATCAATAAAACTCAATCTCAATCTCAATAGCCACCAAAAGATGCACCTAAATTGATTGGTTTGCACAATGGACACACACAACGTTCAATTAGATGCACAAAATTAAAGTCTATGGATTAATATGATAGCTTATGAACTAAAAATAAAAAAAATGTACTATCATAGAAATTGTACTCACACAAGTGCATATAGTTTCATTAATGATTGACGAAACATGTGGAAATCACACACACACACATACGTACACACACACACAGATATAATATATATATATATATATATATATATATATATATATATATATATATATATATATATATATATATATATATATATATATATATATATATATATATATATATATATATATATATATATATACACACACACATAGAGATATTCGTGTCACAACACTGCAAAAAGCTATACAAAGTTGCGGGGCCACTTTTCACATTTATAAATGAGAGTACAATGATAAGGATTTAAATCATGGGGTTATTGTTTAATTTTTGGAGTTAATCTTTGTAAGGTGCCAATCAAAGAAAAATGTTTTGAAACTCTTGATATTTCCTTTTTAAACTAGACATTCTTATTTCACTACAAATGCTTTTCTTAACATCACATGAGATGATACATAATCTGATAAACCAGAAGCTCTGAATCCAAGATCTTCCATAATTCTCTCCCAAAATGAAGTTCCAAACACTTATAAGGTTCTTTGCAAGAAAAGCTATTTGTCTATATTTCGGATTCGACCCATTGCAACTCAAAATCTTCAAGGAAGATATATATCTCCTTAAATCTCTTTTGAAAGCTCTTCAATTTGAGAAGTGCAGATCAAGTTATAGATGAAATATTGACTTACTATAAAGAAAAACATTATTCTCTTGCAATCGAGTATCTAGATTTCAAATCATTGTTGACTTAGAACTTTGATTTTGCATTTGTATCCTTCTAAATTGTAGAAAAATACTTAGTCTAGCAATTTGAAACACTTGAACTTGAGCTCCTTAGCTCAACTTATGATCAAAACAATGACTTTTCACATGACCATTTTTTAAAGACGTATCACGTAACAAAGTTCAAGCAACAAGTCCACTCCAATCAAAGATAATCATATTATGATGGAACTTCATAGCTCATATTATGATGGAAATACTAAAATACTATCAAGAAGATGCCGATCATAAAGTTTAGGAGTTTTGCTTTAAATCTTCCATTAAAGCTCCTAACACCTCAATCTTCAAAATGCTTTGATATCAATGAAGGCCTTTCTGGGTTGAAGGGGGAGATGGAGCGAGAGAGAGAGAGAGAGATTTAGATATTCTAACACTTTCTTGGGATCCTTGTAAATCCTCAATCAAATAATGAGGAAATTACATTAACACACACACACACACACACACTATATATATATAGAGGGAGAGACTACACTAAGTAAATATATATATCTCGTTGTTTGCCATAAAGTTTCTTTTTAAATCTAAGTCCATTGCAGACATGCACTGCTCATGAGAAGATGGGTCAAAATTGCAAACAGTAGTAAACACCGATTCTTCTTCCTGCACAAGATTAGCAAACTTTGTTTTTGGTATAGAGGCTTCTGTAACGACCATTCCAGCTTCCTTTTTCTTTGCCTCTTTTGCAGCCAGTTTTGGACAGTTCTTTATGATTTGATCATTCCCTTTACAGTACTTGCAAAACAATTTCTGCTTTTCTGATTTCTTCTCATCTTTATCCTGGTTCTTCGAATGTGCAGCATTTGCAGATTTCTGCTTACAAGTAGAAGAGCTCCATTTTCCTTTGCCCTTCTGACTAACTCCTCAAATGACAAGGCATTTGGATTGCCTTTCATCATCAATCAAAGAGTAGAAGCAAAACTCTAATATGAATCAGGAAGACCATTCAGAACGGTCTACACAAGTGAGCTATCTAGTATAACCTCATCAGCAGAAATCAATTGTTCCTTCAAGTCTTTGATCTTTATTAGAAAAGTGTCCATAGAATCACCTTCATTCATGTGCTCACTCTCCAACTCTTTTCAGAGGTAAGCAACACGAGCCTCATTACTAGCGTGGTACAATGTGGTAAGCATATCCCAAGCATCCTTTGTTATTCTGCAAGAGTGAATGTGAGCAATAATAGCATGTTTGATAGACAAAGCTATCAATGCATGTGCTTGAGCATCTCCGCCATCCCAACGAATTTGCTCTGAAGTAGGTGCAACAGAAAGAGCAACACGAATAGGAATCTGCAGAATATCATCTTTGACACCATCTCTGTCAGCTTCAACACCTGTATTTGCAGTACCTGTAGTCGCAAGTGTAACACGACGCCTTTCAACACCCTGCACAATGTTCCGGAGTCCTTTTGCAACCAATACATGTCGCATCATATAAGCCCATAATGGGTAGTTGGTACCATCCAACTTATCCTCAACAACCAACATACGGAATACATCAATTGCTTTCAGCCATGGCCGGTGACTAAAATACCTTGATGAAAAAAATTGACATTATCTCAAAAAGTTGAACGGAACTGTCCAAACGAGTTCTGCTAAACCTGTAGCACATTTTGAGGCGTTTATAATGGCGAATGAAAATAGGCATATACCTTTGGCACAAAAAGATGAAATAGCCAACAGAAGCACTGCGATAGTGCGTTCAGAGGCCGAAACAAGCTAGGATCGTGATTTCGGCACCACAGAGCGAAGCGGTTTTGATCTCTGAAACACCTTGAGTATGCTCATCAGATTTTGTGCGAATTTGAGACTGCAACCGGAGGAGTGTCGACGATGCCCTAGATGAAGCGACGACCTGCTCTGATACCAATTGTTGGAGTTAGACGTTTGAGGAAGCCCGTGAACAACACAAGGAAGAAGAAGATGTATACACAAGCCGGGGAAAAAACCTCCTAAAGAGGGAAAAAAGTGCCCCGGTAGTCCTAAAGTGTTGACACACATCACTACCTAAACATATCAACATAGAGATGAATGGACCTCTTCAATGTGGAGGATTCCTTCTCTCCACCGTTTCTATAAATCCATTGGTATTTCAACCAAAAGCAAAACATTTTCCATGATCATGAAATATTGAAATTGAAATCAAAATACGTAAATTAAGATAGTGTAACTACAAAATATCAAAAATTAAGAAAATCCATAGTTAGGATGAGTATGCTCCGGAAAATCCATAGTTAGGAAAATGTGTAGTGTACCTTCTAACTCATGGGCTAAAATAGGTGCCAAATTTGTAGTGATAGTGAAATATTAATTGATTTTGAGGAGACAACCATTGCAAGTGCTAACAACATATGCTTGCTTCTTGCTCATTACTATTGGCATGTACATTAGTCGGACATGAAATTTGTATGGATATTTACATTAAAAAATATAAGTTTGAGAGGATGATGTTACAAAATGAATTCTATTATATATGCAGGGGAATGATATAGTCACTGCATGTGGCATGATATTTCATGGGATATAGAAGCCATTTCAAGTGCAAAAATCTAAGTCTTTATTTGAATTTGAGGCTCCAAGTCACTATTTCTTTATACAAAGATCTTCTGATTAGAGGCAAAGAGAGAGAGAGAGGATTGATTGTTTAAAAGACACTATTTCAATTCATCACATCCTTAAGGTAACACCTTTAAGGTAACATAAAGCTCCACAAACATCAATAAGATGCAAACTCAAGCTCAAGATCATCAGCCATGAGAAGATGCACCTACATTGATAGCTCCATTTCTTCATCTTTGTGTTCTTTTTATTATCAGAGAAATTTTCCTCTCTCTACCCTTTGTTTGCGTTTGTTACGTTTTCATGGGGTTATTACTAAGGAATAACTTTTATGTACTTGAAGTTTTTAATTCATGCCTTGATAAATTCGTGATTCAATTGAAAGAAAACTTTCACTTGATCATGATATATTGAAATTGAAATCAAAATTAAGATAGTGTACCTAGAAAAAATCCAAAGTTAGGACAATCATGCTAGGAAACTCCATAGTCAGGAAAAATATACTCGAGAAAATGCATAGTTAGGAAAATCAATGGAAGATTTGGTTGTAGCATGTGGATTGGAGCAGGACGACCTCTTGGGCAATCTTTGGTATAATGATCTTTTGCCTCCGGACAATGTTGACAAGGAGGTGCATCCTCTGGGAGGGAACACCTATTCTGCATGTGGCCGTAATAACCACAACGATAGCACATCAAAGGTCTATTATATCTAGGCTTTGCAGGCCGATTCTCCTCTCTATTTGATGTATTTAAAGTACTAGCATAATATGATTCCAAAGTTTGACGGTTACCTCTCTGTTGTGTACCCTTGAGGTAATAACAATCTCTGGCTTCATGACCATCTTTTCCACAAAATTGACAGCTTACCTTAATAGGGCAATTAGCATTGGAATGTCCATTGTTGTTACAGATTGTACACCAAATTTGTCTCCTTATATCCTAAGTGGTCTTCAAATCTTCTAACTCTCGGCGAAGTTGAGCTACTTCATCATCAGTGCGACGAAGTGGTGGCAAGACCTTCTCTTGTTGTTGATTTTGTTGCATCTTCAATGCTTCCAGTTCCCTCCTTAGTTGCCCAATAGGATCCAGATCTGGAGCATACTTTTGTTGTGTATCCCCTTCAAAATGTTGCCTTGCTTCTTCAATGCGTGATGCCGCTGCAACAAAATCATTGCGGGTCGCATCCAATCTAAGAGATTCACCAAGCTTTTGTTGAGATGACCTGGGCAGAGCCTTTTCAATCCACTTTTTAACCAAGAAATCACCTGGAGCATGTGGTAGTCGTGCAACAAGTGCTTTTGTTCTAGTGTGAAGTTCATGAAAAGATTCACCTGGTCTTAGCTTCAAATTCTCTAGCTGATCTAGAGCTCTTTCTGAGGAATCACTTGGTCGAAATGTCTGTGAGAATGCCACCTTCAGAGCCTCCCATGTAGTGAAATGGCCATCTGCATACTGACTATACCATTTATCTGCAAGGCCCTCCAATGTGGATGGAAAAAGTGCCAGCATTGCATCCTCTCTATTTTACAAACCTCTTCCACGGCATAAAGAGATGAATCTCCTCACATGATCATCAGCATCCTCATAGGCTTGTCCCTTGAAGGTAGGGAATTTGATATTTAATCTGGAGAGTAAATGAGAGAGATCCTCCATTTGTACTCGGGTTTCTTCGGACGTATCTGAGGAGAAGTCTAGAGTTCTCCTATACCCTTCTTTGGACAATGGTGTCGCACCCAAATCAATAGACAAATTTAGGGAGGACAGAGGGGAGGTAGACTCGCTAGCCGTGGTTATTGTTAACTTGTTAAGGCTCCTTTGAACACGAAGAGATTCCTTATCTGCTCGTGTATGGGTCATGTACCTATTCGCAATTGCAATAGGGCAAAACACCTCTCACAGAAATGCAAAGGTCCCACCGGGCGTGCCAAACTATAGAGGAGGTACTGGGGTATCCACTTTTATAGAAAATAAACACTTCCAGTACGTCACCTACTCAAGGGGGGTTCTCTTTAGGGAAGTATACCCTTTAACATTTCTGTGAGCAGGTAGATAACACGGATTGCACAGAGTGGTAAATACTTCAGAAATATGGACAACAAATGACCAAGAAAGACCGTACACTGCTTGATTCAAATCAGGTGATTACAAAGTTGGGCAAATTGATGCCTAAGGTGCAAATTTAGGACTAACAAGCCACAAGCTTAGGGCTAAGAAACCACCTTAAAAGTAAATACTTCAATACAACAGTCTCATCCTATCAGCATGAGGACCCTGATATGCAGACTAACTCAGAACAATACAAATGATAAGGTCTTCTCAAGAGAATAGAACACAATCAACCACACTGACTAACGGAAAAGAAGAAGAATCCAAGCTACTCTTTTACACTATAGTGCTCATAGCCCTTCACTGAGAGGCCTACCCTCTGTATACACACTACAGAGTAGCACCCACAGTAGACTTGAAACCACCAAGTGCAAGAGAAGACTTCTGCACGTATGTACGAACTACTTGTATCTCTAAAACTTCTACCGTGTACATGTAACCTCAGTGTACCCAAATGAGCACAAATCCGTTGATTTTATAGGCCCCAATAGGCCAAGAGGCCTTGCCGAATCTTCACGTCCATTGATCACGCGCCGGTTCATCACCCAAATTTGGAGGAGTAGGTCAAATATTCCCTTGATTTGAATTAGATCCACAAAATAGGTAGTCGCCGTGAATGGTTGGCGGCCACTTTTACTCTTAACAATACACTTTTACCTTTTCACACGAAACATCCTTGATTATTATTATATTTCCTTGTGCGGTATGGCAATCATTGACTTCGGCATCAAATGGACCTCCAAATACTTCATATATCCCTCCTTTTGTAATGTTCGTGAGACATACGGCGAGTGCAAATGCATTCCCCCTTTCGTTTGAGGTGGAGAATGAAACATTCATATACACATCCTCTGCATCATCTTGGTGTTCATCCTTCTCATGCCCCAAAGCCTGCTCTTTCCCGATCCAATCTGAGGAGACCGCAATTGCGTCATTTATGCTTCCATGCTTCAACTCCCTCCTCCGATCGCCCCATGTGCGAGCATCTGGATGAGTGTATGTGTGTGTATACGCAGGGGGGTATGTGTGAAATTATGGGGGTGCGTGATGTGTGTGTGCTTGGGCATGTGTGGGGTGAAAGTGTATTTGTGTGTGGATGAGGTTATGTATGTGTTTGTGCTTATGTGTGTGTGCGTGCATGTGCTTGTGTATGTATGAGTGCGTGTGTGTATGGGGATGTGGAAGGGGGTGTGTCCATGTGTGTGAGAATGTGCATGTGTGTGTGTGAAGGGTGTGTGTGTATATGTATGGTTGTGTGTGTTGCAATTGTGAGTGTGTGTTTGTAGGCATGTGCGGGTGATGTGAAGAAGAGGTGTGAGGAGGCGGGGGTGGTGTGAGGGGGTGGTGTGAGGAGGCGGGGTGGTGTGAGGGAATGGTGTGAGGAGGCGGGGTGGTGTGAGGGGAGGTGGTGGGCGGAGGAATTGGCAGGGGAGAGGGGGGGATCTGGCGGGGGTCAGCGGGGGGGAAGGGGAATTATGGCGGAAGGGGGGGGGCGGGGGTTATGGCGTAGGGGTGCGGGGGCGGAGGGCGGAAGGGGGTGCGGAGGGCGGAGGGCGGAAGGGTGCGGGGGCGGAGGGCGGAGGGCGGAAGGGGGTGCGGAGGGCGGAGGGCGGAGGCGGAAGGGTGCGGGGGCGGAGGGCGGAAGGGGGTGCGGAGGGCGGAGGGGTTTGGCGGGGGAATTGGTGGGGTGAGGGGGGGGGTTGGGCGGGGTCGCGGGGGGGTTTGGAGGGGGAATTGGCGGGGGTGAGGGGGGGGTTGAGCGGAGGGCAGAGGGTGGAAGGCGGTGCGGAGGGCTGAGGGGTTTGGTGGGGGAATTGGCGGGCGGGGGGGGGGGGGGGGGGGGGGGGCTAGGTGGAGGGGGCTACGGGGGGAACTGGGCGGAGGGGGGCGGGGCCGGCGGGCGGAAGGGGGTGCGGAGGGAGGAGGCGGAAGGGTGCGGGGGCGGAGGGCGGAAGGGGGTGCGGAGGGCGGAGGGGTTTGGCGGGGGAATTGGTGGGGTGAGGGGGGGGGTTGGGCGGGGTCGCGGGGGGGGGGGGTTTGGAGGGGGAATTGGCGGGGGTGAGGGGGGGGTTGAGCGGAGGGCGGAGGGCGGAAGGGGGTGCGGAGGGTGGAGGGGTTTGGCGGGGGAATTGGCGGGGGGGGGGCTAGGTGGAGGGGGCTGCGTGGGGAACTGGGCAGAGGGGGGGCGGGGGAGAGAGAGAGAGAGAGAGAGAGAGAGAGAGAGAGAGAGAGAGAGAGAGAGAGAGAGAGAGAGAGAGAGAGAGAGAGAGAGAGAGAGAGAGAGAGAGAGAGAGAGAGAGAGAGAGAGAGAGAGAGAGAGGGCACGCGGGGGCGGGGGAGGAGAGAGAAGAGAGAGAGAGAGAGAGAGAGAGAGAGAGAGAGAGAGAGAGAGAGAGAGAGAGAGAGAGAGAGAGAGAGAGAGAGAGAGAGAGAGAGAGAGAGAGAGGGGGATGGAAATAGAGAGAGAGGGGGAAGTCGAAAGAGAAGAGAGAGAGAGAAAAAGAAAGAGAGGGAAATAGAGAGAAGGAAGAGAGAGAGGGAAAAAGAGAGAGAAAGGGAAAGAAATCGAAAGAGAAGAGGGAGAGAGAAAGAAAGAGAGGGAATAGAGAGAGAGAGGGTGAAAGAGAGAGAAAGAGAGAAAAAGAGAGAGGAAAGAGAGAGATGGCGGGGAAGAGAGAGGGGAGGGGGATCTACACCTTGTTGATCTATACCTATTGCATCACAAACATCTAATATATGTTGTGGTTTTACCATGCCCATGCTTAAGTGCCTCCCAAAGATAATTATTTGATGGGTTGTCAACCATATGCTTAATTTCTTGAGGTTTCATGTTGTGTTTTACCATTTGAGTTCTTCTTCTCTAGATAGAATCATGTAATCCATTATTGATCTTGTCACATATCTATTGTATGTGCATTGTGAGTACTACCTTTCTCTTTGTAATCTGCTCTTCATGGTTTCTCTACTTCTAGAAATAGATTTTCTATAAAGTGACACATATTGCATCTCCTAGTTATCATTTAGATAAAGTTATCAGACATCTTTTCAACATGCTCTACAAAATTTCTCTTCACATTCTTTATTTAAACTTTAATTTTTATCATTTTCCTTTGTAGAACATGCAAGTGAAGGATGGTGTCCTTTAGATGAGTCTCAAAGAAGTATACATGAGAGCATAGGAGATCACAAGTCTCAATAAATCTTAGTACAATTTACCACTTGACTAAATGATAAAACATAAAGTGCTTAAATTAAGGATGATGGCATTCAAATGAGTCTCAAAGAAGTATACACGAGACCATGGGATATCAGAATTTATAGTAAAGCTTGGTAAAATTTATCACTTGGCTAAATGATAGAGCATATATTGATTAAATTTAGGAGACTGCAGATTTGACTTGAGAGGCTCCTTTTCAAGGCTCATAGAAGATGACAAAAAAAATCAACCTTAATTTCATTGAAAGGCTTAAACTTATTACGAGCCTCTTATCTATTGGGTGGAATAGCTTAGAGGCTCGAGCTCAAGTTCAAGCGTCTTTTGATAAAAAATCAATGTTTATTTGTCTTAAGAGGCTCAAATTTGAGTGCAAGACACTAGTCTTTTGGGTGGACAAGCTAATAGGCTTGAACTTAAGTATGAGCATCCTAGCATATGACCAAAAAGACTCAAAATTAAGTTGATTGAGAGAATCCAACTCAAACTTAAGTAGATTGAGAGAATCTCAAACAAAAGTTGATTTAGAGTGTCAAATTGAAGATCAAGCCTCTGATCTTTTGGGTGGCAGAGCTAAGAGGTTGGAACGTAATTTGGAGGCTTTTTCAATCAAAGCTCAATGTAGATTTGACATGAGAAGCTCAAATTTGAGTTTGAGACACTACATTTTTGGATGGAAATGTTGAGAGGGTCAAACTTAATTTTCAAACTCATATCATATGACCAAAACCACAAAAATTTAAATTTATTAAGAGGTTGGAAGTTATGTTTGAGCCCCATCGCATATAATTAAAAAAACCCACATTTAAGTTGATTGAAAGACTCAATCTTAAGATCGAGCCTATATTGTTTTGGTGAAAATACTCTTTTAGAAGAACATATCTTCTCTTCGATAAATCAATGTCCTAAGGAGATGTCTGCTTCTTCATGTTTAATGTAAATTTCTATCCATTGATGATTATTGCATTTCCCCTTGGCCATAAAAGAAAAACTCTTAAAGGGAACGTATATCCACTATCCCATAGCATTCAATCATTCTTCCAACCCAACTATCACACTCTCACCAAACTAAATACAAATTGTCTATAAAATAATGGAAATCGAGTAAAATCGAATAGATAATGGACTCTTATAACTTTGAAATTTCATGAATCCTTTTTATATTTAAGTGCAATGAGTCGGTTCAAATGATTTCCTTTCTCTTGGATACCCATTTATAATCATACTACTTCGTCTTATTTACCAAGATAGAAATTAGGTAGATCTCACGATCCAAGATCCGATTATTATACTTCCTTAGATCCCCTCTAAATCCTCCAAATATTCCTTGAGTCACTTTTATTTTTGAGTACTCTAATTTCTTGTGGCATATTTATTCTATGCCATATATCTAATGTTTCTTCCTAGACGTAGAGGTCGGAAACTCTCAGATGCCTTGGGATGAAGCTTCAGGGAATAGTCCATTTCATTTCACGGACATAAGTGTGTTCCGGGAAGTTGTTGCCTTCACTATCATTACCACTTTACTGGATTTGTTTCATTCTTCTCTCTCTTCCTATCCCTTTAACCTCACCCTCAGCCCATCTCCGCAAGCCCCCCTCTCAGTCTCCCCAAACCTCTCTCTCTCTCTCTCTTCCCCCCTCACCCCCGCATTCCTCCACCCCCTCCCTCAGCCCTCCCGCAAAGCCCCCTCACGTACCCCCTCTCTCTCTATCCCCCTTCTTTCTCTCTCTCTCTCTCTCTCTCTCTCTCTCTCTCTCTCTCTCTCTCTCTCTCTCTCTCTCTCTCTCTCTCTCTCTCTCTCTCTCTCTCTCTCTCTCTCTCTCTCTCTCTCTCTCTCTCTCTCTCTCTCTCTCTCTCTCTCTCTCTCTCTCTCTCTCTCTCTCTCTTCCCCGTCCCTTTTTCTCTCTCCTCTCCGCCACCCCGTATGAACCTCTCTCTCTCTCTCTCTCTCTCTCTCTGTCTCTCTCTCTCTCTCTCTCTCTCTCTCTCTCTCTCTCTCTCTCTCTCTCTCTCTCTCTCTCTCTCTCTCTCTCTCTCTCTCTCTCTCTCTCTTTCTCTCTCCTCTCCGCCACCCCGAGTGAAGCCCTCTCCCTCTCTCTCTCTCTCTCTCTCTCTCTCTCTCTCTCTCTCTCTCTCTCTCTCTCTCTCTCTCTCTCTCTCTCTCTCTCTCTCTCTCTCTCTCTCTCTCTCTCTTCTCTCTCTCTCTCCCCGCTATCCCTCTCTCTCTGCCATCCCTCTCTCTCTCCGCCCCGCCCTCCGCCTTCCTCCCCCGCCCCCGCCTCCGCCTAGACCCCCGCAGCCCGCCTCCCCTCCACTCCGCCCTCCACCCCTCCGCCCATCCTCCGCCCTCCGCCCCTCCGCCCATCCCCCGCCCCCGCCTCCGCCTAGACCCCCGCAGCCAGCCTCCCCTCCACTCCGCCCTCCGCCCCTCCGCCCATCCTCCGCCCTCTGCCCCTCCGCCCATCCCCCGCACCCGACTCTGCCTAGACCCCCGCAGCCCGCCTCCCCTCCACTCTGCCCTCCACCCCTCCGCCCATCCTCCGCCCTTCGCCCCTCCGCCCATCCCCCGCCCCCGCCTCCGCCTAGACCCCCGCAGCCCGCCTCCCCTCCACTCCGCCCTCCGCCCATCCTCCGCCCTCCGCCCCTCCGCCCATCCCCCGCCCCCGCCTCCGCCTAGACCCCCGCAGCCCGCCTCCCCTCCACTCCGCCCTCCGCCCATCCTCCGCCCTTCGCCTCTCCGCCCTCCTAGTCCGCCCCTCCTAGTCCGCCTCCTCCCCCTCATCCACCCCACACCCCACACGCCCCTCCGCCCTCCTCCACCACTTCCCCCACACGTCCCCACCCTCCTCCACCCCCTGCCACACACACACCCTCGTATACACACATGCACACCTCATATACACACATGCACACCCAAAACATACAAACACACCTGCACATACCCACTCACACCCCCCCCCCACACACACACACACACACTTATACCTACATCCCCACACATACACTAATACACACACGTACACAATCACACACATACACTCATGCGTACCCACTCACATCGGGGCACACAGACACTTTCACATACACTCATACTCGCACACACACACATACACACTCCCACATCCACACACACAAAGATGAACACACACCCACATACACATGTATGCCCACACACAATCACCCGCACACATTCTCACTCCCTCCGGCACACACACATACACCCACCCCCACACACACACTTTCACACACTCTAAGCACACAAGAAATCCTTCAAGTAATAAAGTAATGGATCCTCATAGGATATATCAAACCGTCAACAGGAGGTCATTCTCAAATCAGAGCAGTGGAAGCAGTGGAGTCAGAACACTTGAGAAGGATTGTGGCTGAAACAATCTATATTTAGAGATAGATGGTGAATTTATGGTATCATTAAGACTCTATTTGTTCCTTATTGTCGTGGCAAGCACGCAAGATTGAATTTGACCTCCAATGGGGGCCTTGGAAAGGACATCTACATTCCATGATGATTTGCTTCTGCACTTCCAAAGTGTACGGGGCCCTTCATTTGAATTGCCAGGATTAAAAGGGCGGGTGAAAAGGTAAAAGGTAATTGTTAAAAGTAAAAGTGTTGCCGCCAACCATTCACGGCGACTACCTATTTTTGTGGATCCAATTCAAATCAAGGGAATAATTAACCTACCCCTCCAATTTTGGGTAATCAACAGGTGCGTGATCAGTGGACGTGAAGATTCGGCAAGGCTCTCTTGACCTATTGAGGCCTATAAAAACAATGGATTTGTGCTCATTTGAGGTACATTTTTCTGGAGTTACTTTGCTGTGTGTATACGTGCAGAAGTTCTCTCTTGCACTTGGTGGTTTCAAGCCTATTGTAGGAGCTACTCTGTAGTGTGGATACAGAGGGTAGGCTCCTCAGTGGAGGGCTATGAGCACTATAGTGTAAGAGAGTATCTTGGATTTTCTTTCTTTTCTGTAGGACACCATCGGAGTTATGATCTATACTCCTGAGCTATTCCTTCATCAGTTGTATTGATCTGTATTTATCTCCATAGAGTACCACGAAGCTCTGAGCATTAGTTTCTTTGAGCATTTCCTTGACAAATCTTGTAATTATCTGAATCGAATCAAGAAGTGTATGTTCTTCCTTGGTCAGTGCTTGTCCATATTTTCTGAAGTATTTACCACTCTGTGCAATCCGTGTTATCTACCTGCTCATAGAAATGTTAAAGGGTATACTTCCCTAAAGAGAACCCCCCTTGAGTAGGTGACGTACTGGAAGTGTTTATTTTCTATAAAAGTGGATAGCCCAGTACCTCCTCTACACTTTGGCACGCCCGGTGGGACCTTTGCATTTCTGTGAGAGGTACATGACCCATACACGAGCAGATAAGGAGTCTCTTCGTGTTCGAAGGAGCCTTAACAAGTTAACAATAACCACGGCTAGTCAGTCTACCTCCCCTCTGTCTTCCCTAAATTTGTCTATTGATTTGGGTGCGACACCATTGTCAAAAGAAGGGTATAGGAGAACTCTAGACTTCTCCTCAGATACGTCAGAAGAGACACCAGTCCAAATGGAGGATCTTTCTCATCTACTCTCCAGATTAAATATCAAATTTCCTACCTTCAAGGGACATGCTTATGAAGATGCTGATGATCACGTGAGGAGATTTATCTCTTTATGCCCTGGACGAGGTCTGCAGAATAGAGAGGATGCAATGTTAGCACTCTTTCCATCCACATTGGAGGGTCTTGCAGATAAATGGTATAGTCAATATGCAGATGGCCATTTCACTACATGGGAGGCTTTGAAGGCGGCGTTCTCACAGACATTCCGACCAAGTGATTCCTCAGAAAGAGCTCTAGATCAGCTAGAGAATTTGAAGCTAAGATCAGGTGAATCTTTTCATGAACTTCACACTAGAACAAAAGCACTTGTTGCACGTCTGCCACATGCTCCAGGTGACTTTCTTGGTTAAAAAGTGGATCGAAAAGGCTCTGCCTAGGTCATCTCAGCAGAAGCTTCGTGAGTCTCTTAGATTGGATGCGACCCTCAATGATTTTGTTGCAGCGGCATCACGCATTGAAGAAGCAAGGCAACATTTTGAAGGGGATACACAACCTAAGTATGCTGCAGACCTGGATCCTATTGAGCAACTAAGGAGGGAACTGGAAGCATTGAAGATGCAACAAAATCAACAAGAAGAGAAGGTCTTGCCACCACTGCGTCGCACTGATGATGAAGTAGCTCAACTTCGCCGAGAGTTAGAAGATTTGAGGACCACTCAGGATATAAGGAGACAAATTTGGTGTACAATCTGTAACAACAATGGACATTCCAATGCTAATTGCCCTATTAAGGTAAGCTGTCAATTTTGTGGAAAAGATGGTCATGAAGCCAGAGATTGCTATTACCTCAAGGGTACACAGTAGAGAGGTAACCCTCAAACTTTGTATTCATATTATGCTATTACCTCAAATACATCTAATAGAGAGGAGAATAGGCTTGCAAAGCCTAGATATAATAGACCTTTGATGTGCTATCGTTGTGGTGAGTATGGCCACATGCAAAATAGGTGTTCTCTTCCAGAAGATGCACCTCCCTGTCAACATTGTCCAGAGGCCAAAGATCATTATACCAAGGATTGCCCAAGAGGTCGTCCTGCTCCGATCCACATGATTGTGGTCTCTCCACATGAAGAAGGAAAAACCACTCAGACTTATGCTGTTTCATCCTCTACAATGCCCATGATGACTAGAGCTAGGCAAGCAGCTGCAACCTAGAGAGATGAACAACAAGGATTTCAGGATAAAGAGGAAGAAAAGGAGTCTGGATGGAAGGACCAAGCACAAATTGAAGGAGCTTATAATAAGATGACTACTTCTCTAAAGGGCCAACCAACAAGTCTGCAAGAAAACACTCAGGAGGTAAACATTGAACAGATCTTGAAAGGTATTCATCACAAGGTTAGTCTATATGAACTTATAAGGATGGATTCAAAAATAAGGAGTGACTTATTGAAGATTATACACTCTGCTCACTTGGTCCAATCACCTAGTATAGATGGTTTCATGGTTGATTTTCCCTCTGCACCCTTAGCAGACTACCAAAGCTCAAGATTATCTGTTTGTATAAAGGAGGAAGCTCTCATAGGTGTGATCATAGATGGAGGCTCTGGTATCAATTTAATGCCAGATTTTACAATGAAGAAGCTGAAATTGAACCCCACCAAGTTGGCACCATTCACGGTTACATTGGCAGATCAACACCAGGTTGCGCCACTTGGCATTATTGAAAAGGTATTGATGGTAGTACAGGGTTGCCACTTTGTGTTGGATTTTGTTGTTATTGCACTTCCACATGAGACTTCCTATCCTTTGCTCCTGGGGAGACCTTGGCTGAGACAAGCAAAAGCTTTGCAAGATTGGGGGAAAAACAAACTATGGATTTCAACAAGCACCAATAGCCAACTACAATTACATTTGGAAGAGGGATTCGACTCAGGAAAAACCACTGGATATACTGTGGATACTCAGGTAATGCCCTCTCTACCCCAAGAAGATGATACATTGTTAAATTGGATGATGGGAAGTGCAGAGTGTTGCACAGTGGAGATCAATGAAATTGAGGAAGGGGTTGCAGATAAGGAAATTACAGAAAAGGGCAATGAAGACCACAAGGTGTTGGAGAATGAGCAATTGAAGGAAAATACAATCTTTGAAGAGGCTACCAATATAAAAGTATCAGAAAGGGAAAATTATGAACCTAAGAGCAGAGAAGATCTCCCTTTTGCAGATATACCTCAAGGTTGGATGAAAGAACATGTTGCAGAATATAAATTAAAATCCACTCCTGCATATAGTGGAGATCATTTATCAAACAAGGCTAGTCCTGAAACATTGGTTCAAGAAGTAAATTTAGGGGATGAAGAGAACCCTCAAGTAGTCCATTTTGCATCCTGGTTGTGGCATTATCCTAATTTACTACAAAAGGTAACTTCTTTGCTCTTTACTTACAAAAGTGTCTTCGCATGGTCCTACAAAGATCTAATAGGAATACCAGAAGAGTTTGGATTACATCTGATACCCTTGGTTGAGGGAGCTGCACCTGTAAGAAGTAGGCCATATCGACTCAATCCGAAGTATGTAGAGGCGATAAAAGCAGAGATTACAAAATTAGAAGAAGCAGGTATAATTGTGCCAGTAGAACATTCCAGGTGGCTCTCCTCTATGGTTATTGTGCCCAAGAAAAATAGCGGAAAAATAAGAGTATGTGTTGATTTTCGTGCTTTGAATAAAGTGACTATTCAAGATGGATTTCCTCAGCCCTTCACAGAACAAGTACTTGAGGAAGTAGCTGGACACACTTTGTATAGTTTCTTGGATGGTTTTAGTGGCTACAACCAGATAGTAATTCATCCTGATGATAGGGACAAAACAGCCTTTGTTACTCCCTGGGGCACTTATGTCTATACTTGTATGGCTTTTGGTTTGAAGAATGCGCCAGCTTCATTTAATAGAACGATGTATCTGATATTGGGCAAATGGTTAACAACATTTCTACGCATTTTCATGGATGACTTTTCAGTATTTTCAGGTACAGATAGGAGGGCAGCAGTTCAAGATTTCCATGACCACTTGGAAAATCTAAAAGAAATTTTTGAGCAATGTCTCAAAATAGGTTTGAAATTGAATCCGGATAAAAGTCACTTTTTGGTCACTAAGGGCACTCTTCTTGGTCACATAGTATCTGCTGAAGGCATAACTGTTGATCGTGCAAAGGTTACAGCTATTCTTTACATGCCAATTCCACAAAGCCCAAAGGAAGTGCAAAGTTTCTTGGGCCATGCAGGGTATCACAGAAGATTCATTAGGATGTATTCGGAAATTGCTAAGCCCTTGTCAAGGCTTACCAGCAAAAAGATCCCTTTTTCATGGAATGCTGAAGCTGACAAAGCATTTTGTGAACTAAAGTTGAGGCTATGTACTACTCCACTTTTAAGTGTTCCTAATTGGTCATTAGAATTTCATGTGCATACAGATGCTAGTCTTCATGCTGTTGGTGCAGTTCTAGCTCAACCATCATCTCACAAAGTGGATAGACCTATCTCTTATGCAAGCAGACTACTCAACCAAGCTGAAAGAAATTACAGTACCACGGAAAGAGAAGGTTTGGCTATCGTATTTGCTCTTCAGAAGTTCCGACATTATCTCCTTGGTGTACATTTCATTGTTATTTCTGATCATCAGCCCTTGAAATATTTGATAAACAAGCCTAGAGTAGCTGGAAGGATTTGGAGATGGTTACTCCTATTTCAAGAATTTAATTTTGATATTCACATTAAGCCACGAAAAGAGCACTACATGGCAGACCAAGTGTCCAGGACGGCAATGAGCGAAAAGGCAACAGGTATTAATGATGAATTGGTGGATAGCAATCTTTTTCTAGTAGCAATCCGGACTGGTTGGTATGATGAAATTCTCCATGTTCTGACTACTGGAAAGATCCCAGAACACTTGACACCTGTAGAAAAGAGAAGATTGCTCCTAAAAACCAAAGCATATTCTCTTATAAATGGAAATTTATATAAATACTGTCAAGATGATATATTGAGAAGGTGTGTCTATCTAGAGGAGGTAAATCTTCTGCTAGAGGCTGCACACAATGAAGGACATCTAAAGGGGGAAGAATTGGCTCATAGAATCATCCACAAAGGTTTATGGTGGCCTCATATTTTCAAGGATGCAATCAAGTTTTCTAAAGAATGCAGCATCTGCCAGAGGTGTGCTCCCGCGCAAACCAGACTGAATTTCCAACCATTGGTCATATCTACAGGATGGCTCCCATTTGAATGATGGGGTCTTGATTTCATAGGGCCAATTAGCCCAACTGGGCAACCAGGAGGTAAAAAGTATATTTTGATGGCCACATGCTATGCCACTAAATGGATAGAGGCTAAAGCTACTCTGGACTGCATGGCTTTAACAGTAGCTAAATTTATGTATAAACGTATTTTCTCAAGATTTGGTTGCCCATTGGAAATTACTAGTGACAGGGGCACACATTTTGTAAATCAATTGCTCCAATTTATATTTGACAAGTACAAAATCTTCCATAAAAAGTCTTGTGCCTACTACCCTAGGGCAAATGGCCAAGCAGAGAGTTCCAATAAGATTTTGATTGGATTGCTTCGCAAATTATCTTTCGATCATCAAAGCTCTTGGCCGCTAGCACTGATTGGTGCAATTTGGGCTTTCAGAACCACGAAGAGGGGAACCACAGGCGAAACTCCATTTCGGTTAGTATATTGGAAAGAAGCATTGGCACCATTCGAGTTCAGTATCAGAAAGGAACTAGGAATCAAAACCATTGGAATTGAACCCCCCATTCAGAGATTGGTGGCATTAGAAGAGTACAGAGAAGGGGCAATGCAGAAACTTCTGGTGACACAAGAAGAGCGCAAGAAATTACATGACAGGTATTTGAGATCGAATGAAGTTCAAGAAGGGTCCATGGTTTTAGTGCATCAAGTCCCGGCAATTTCAACAAAATTGGCACCTAAATGGATAGGACCTTATAAGGTTATCAAGGTATTGCCACATGGTGCAGTGCATCTCGAAGATCTGCAGGGTAAAAGGATGCCACTGGTCAACATCTCCAGGGTGAAGGGTTATTTGAATTGATGCCAGCAGATGAAATTCACTCCCTGTACATACCATAGTTCTTTCATTTTCTGCAGTTCATTTTTGAAGGAATAAGCAAATAAAGGAGTTATTGCACCGAGACGGTGCAAAAGCTTGATGTGGGGGTCTGTAGAGGTCGAAAACTCTCAAATGCCTTGGGATGAAGCTTCAGGGAATAGTCCATTCCATTTCACGGACATAAGTGTGTTCCGGGAAGTTGTTGCCTTCACTGTCATTACCACTTTACTGGATTTGTTTCATTCTTCTCTCTCTTCCTATCCCTTTAACCTCACCCTCAGCCCATGTCCGCAAGCCCCCCTCTCAGTCTCCGCAAACCTCTCTCTCTCTCTCTTCCCCCCTCACCCCCGCATTCCTCCACCCCCTCCCTGAGCCCTCCCGCAAAGCCCCCTCACGTACCCCCTCTCTCTCTATCCCTCTTCTTTCTCTCTCTCTCTCTCTCTCTCTCTCTCTCTCTCTCTCTCTCTCTCTCTCTCTCTCTCTCTCTCTCTCTCTCTCTCTCTCTCTCTCTCTCTCTCTCTCTCTCTCTCTCTCTCTCTCTCTCTCTCTCTCTCTCTCTCTCTCTCTCTCTCTCTCTCTCTCTCTCTCTCTCTCTCTCTCTCTCTCTCTCTCTCTCTCTCTCTCTCTCTCTCTTCCCCGTCCCTTTTTCTCTCTCCTCTCCGCCACCCCGAGTGAACCCCTCTCTCTCTCTCTCTCTTTTTCTCTCTCCTCTCCGCCACCCCGAGTGAACCCCTCTCCCTCTCTCTCTCTCTCTCTCTCTCTCTCTCTCTCTCTCTCTCTCTCTCTCTCTCTCTCTCTCTCTCTCTCTCTCTCTCTCTCTCTCTCTCTCTCTCTCTCTCTCTCTCTCTCTCTCTCTCTCTCTCTCTCTCTCTCTCTCTCTCTCTCTCTCTCTCTCTCTCTTTTCTCTCTCTCTCCCCAGCTATCCCTCTCTCTCTGCCATCCCTCTCTCTCTCCGCCCCGCCCTCCGCCTTCCTCCCCCGCCCCCGCCTCCGCCTAGACCCCCGCAGCCCGCCTCCCCTCCACTCCGCCCTCCACCCCTCCGCCCATCCTCCGCCCTCCGCCCCTCCGCCCATCCCCCGCCCCCGCCTCCGCCTAGACCCCCGCAGCCAGCCTCCCCTCCACTCCGCCCTCCGCCCCTCCGCCCATCCTCCGCCCCTCCGCCCATCCCCCGCACCCGCCTCCGCCTAGACCCCCGTAGCCCTCTTCCCCTCCACTCCGCCCTCCGCCCTCCGCCCATCCTCCGCCCTCCGCCCCTCCGCCCATCCCCCGCCCCCGCCTCCGCCTAGACCCCCGCAGCCCCCCTCCCCTCCACTCCGCCCTCCGCCCCTCCGCCCATCCTCCGCCCTCCGCCCCTCCGCCCATCCCCCGCCCCCGCCTTCCGCCTAGACCCCCGCAGCCCGCCTCCCCTCCACTCCACCCTCCGCCCCTCCGCCCATCCTCTGCCCTCGCCCCTCTGCCCTCCTAGTCCGCCCCTCCTAGTCCGCCTCCTCCCCCTCATCCACCCCACATCCCACATGCCCCTCCGCCCTCCTCCACCACTTCCCCCACGCGTCCCCACCCTCCTCCACCCCCTACCACACACACACCCTCGTATACACACATGCACACCTCATATACACACATGCACACCCAAAACATACAAACACACCTGCACATACCCACTCACACCCCCACACACACACACACACACACTTATACCTACATCCCCACACATACACTAATACACACACGTACACAATCACACACATACACTCATGCGTACCCACTCACATCGGGGCACACGGACACTTTCACATACACTCATACTCGCACACACACACACATACACACTCCCACATCCGCACACACAAAGATGAACACACACCCACATACACATGTATGCCCACACACAATCACCCGGACACATTCTCACTCCCTCCGGCACACACACACATACACCCACCCCCACACACACACTTTCACACACTCTAAGCACACAAGAAATCCTTCAAGTAATAAAGTAATGGATCCTCATAGGATATATCAAACCGTCAACAGGAGGTCATTCTTAGATCAGAGCAGTGGAAGCAGTGGAGTCAGAACACTTGAGAAGGATTGTGGCTGAAACAATCTACATTTAGAGATAGATGGTGAATTTATGGTATCATTAAGACTCTATTTGTTCCTTATTGTCGTGGCAAACACGCAAGATTGAATTTGACCTCAAATGGGGGCCTTGGAAAGGACATCTACATTCCATGAGGATTTTCTTCTACACTTCCAAAGTGTACAGGGCCCTTCATTTGAATTGCCAGGATTAAAAGGGCGGGTGAAAAGGTAAAAGGTAATCGTTAAAAGTAAAAGTGTTGCCGCCAACCATTCACGGCGACTACCTATTTTTGTGGATCCAATTCAAATCAAGGGAATAATTAACCTACCCCTCCAATTTTGGGTAATCAACCGGTGCGTGATCAGTGGACGTGAAGATTTGGCAAGGCTCTCTTGACCTATTGAGGCCTATAAAAACAATGGATTTGTGCTCATTTGGGGTACATTTTTCTGGAGTTACTTTGCTGTGTGTATACGTGGAGAAGTTCTCTCTTGCACTTGGTGGTTTCAAGCCTATTGTAGGAGCTACTCTGTAGTGTGGATACAGAGGGTAGGCTCCTCAGTGGAGGGCTATGAGCACTATAGTGTAAGAGAGTATCTTGGATTTTCTTTCTTTTCTGTGAGACACCATCGGAGTTATGATCTATACTCTTGAGCTATTCCTTCATCAGTTGTATTGATCTGTATTTATCTGCATAGAGTACCACGAAGCTCAGAGCATTAGTTTCTTTGAGCATTTCCTTAACAAATCTTGTAATCATGTGAATCGAATCAAGAAGTGTATGGTCTTCCTTGGTCATTGGTTGTCCATATTTTCTGAAGTATTTACCACTCTGTGCAATCCGTGTTATCTACCTGCTCACAGAAATGTTAAAGGGTATACTTCCCTAAAGAGAACCCCCCTTGAGTAGGTGACGTACTGGAAGTGTTTATTTTCTATAAAAGTGGATACCCCAGTACCTCCTCTACACTAGATAATCACTTGAAACTATAAGTACCCCTCAATGTTTTCTCATGAAACCCATCTCATGGATCCCTTCTAATTGGTCTCCTAAATTTAATCACTATATGCTCTATCATTTAGACGAGTGATAAATTTTACTAAGCTTTTCTATAACTTCTGATACCTTGAGGTCTCGTGTATACTTCTTTGAGACTCATTTGAATGCCATCATCCTAAAGTTAAGCCCTTTATGATTTATCATTTAGTCAAGTGTTAAATTGTACTAAGATTGTTTAAAACTTGTGATCTCCTATGCTCTCATGTATACTTCTATGAGACTCATTTAAATGCCACCATCCTGCACTCACATGGACTACAAAGGAGAATGATAAAAATTAAACTTGAAATAAAGAATAAGAAGAGAAATTTTGTAGATCATGTTGAGAAGATGGATGCAATATGTGTCATTTTATAGATAATTTTAGAGATGTTCAAGGTGATTGTAAGATAAGAAAGGCAAAACATCATGTCATAGAATCTCTTTCCAAAACTAGAGGAGCCATGAAGAGCAGATTACAAAGAGAAAGGTAGTACCCACAATGCAAATACAATAGGTATATGACAGGATCAATAATGGATTACATGATTCTACATAGAGAAGAAGAACTCAAATGGTAAAACACAACATGAAACCTCAAGAAAGTAAGCATTTGGTTGACAACCCATCAAATAATTATGTTTGGGAGGCACGTAAGCACGGGCATGGTAATACCACAACATATATTAGATGTTTGTGATGCGATATGTATAAGTCAACAAGGGTATCAGGAGCTTTTTAATATTTTTATGAGTGCACATAGATTAAAGGGATTTTATATGCTTCCCATACTTCCAACACAATTCAATGTGCATATGGCTTTCAAGGAGTTCAATTTAGAATTTGGAAGCTTTATGTTTAGGGTTCATTGGAGTTTTCTAATTCAAGTTTGTTTCATTATTATAAACACAACATTGTTTACCTTGATGTTAAAAGATGCCACTTTGATTGTGAGACTCGGTTTCTAGTTTATGAATTGAGGCATTGTGGGTACATTGCTTCATGCCACTTGAGTTCTAACCTGAATTGTTGACCACACAAATATATTAAAAAAATTTACTTGGATTGTTAAAGGCATCTATCTGCTTCTCGCTCATAACTATCACATGTACATTTGTTCGACAAGAAATTCGTATCGATATTTGCTTAGAAAAATATAATTTGCAAAGTGAAGTTTCTTTCAATTATAACTATTGGGATTAGTACTGAGGAATAACTATTATTTACTCGATACATTCAATTCATACCTTGATAAAGTCATGATCCCATTGAAAGAAAAAAACATAAGATGAAAGCGAAACTTGGTAGGAAAGCGCTCGGTGTACTGAAAATTTTGCAATATAAAAATATAATTGCTTGTTAGGGTTAGAGTGTTGGAGTTAGACGTCTGAGGAAGCATGCAAACAATAGAAGGAAGAAGAAGAAGCTTGGAGCAATACATACAAGAGTGAATGTATTACTAGAGAATGTACAAAGATAAGTAGCCCATTAGGGCAATAGGCGTATATACAAGCTGGGGGAGAAAACCTCCTAAAGAGGGAAAAAAGTGCTCCGAGGGTCCTAGACTGCTCACACACATCATACCTAAATATATCAACAAATCCGCCCTAGGAGTGATGCGGTGAACAAGGAGCTGGCACTCATGTATAAGGAAGTTCCAAGCTATGTGGAAATCACTCCACGAAAGGAAGTAAGCACAAAGCTTTGCGGAAAGCTTCAAACTTATCCCTAGGCAGAGCCTTCATGAAAAGGTCTGCAATGTTCTCCTGCGTGGGCACATATGCCAAGCTGATCTCCCCACCACAGAAACTCTCCCTAACATAATGATAATGCACGTCAATGTGCTTAGTGCGAGCATGGAATATAGGGTTCCTCGCAACTACCAATGCGCTTTGACTCTCAGTGAAGATGGTGGTGGCAGAGGACTGACCAACACCCAAATCAGCCATAAGGCATCTGAGCCACACACACTCAACAGTAGTTGTGAAAGCTGCCCTATACTCAGCCTCACAACTAGAAGTGGCCATAGAAGGCTGCTTCTTGCTCAACCAAGATATACATGAGCTACCAAGCATGAAGCAAAAGCCACTAGTGGACACACGAGTGTCATAGCAACCAGCCCAATCTGAGTCAAAAAAAGCATGCAAATCTAGCGCTAGTGATCCCCCCTTGGGATAAAACAACCCAAGTAGTCGAGTACCACTCATGTAGATAAAGATGCGCTTAACTGCCTGCCAATGCTTGACACCTGGGCAATGCATAAACCTGCTTATCTGTGGGACAACAAACTGAATATCTGGCCGAGTAATGCATAAGTAATCAGGCATCCAGCAGCCTGATGATAGAGGACAGCATCAAATGCATCTCTAGCATCATGAAGAAAACCTGTCTCCATAGGAGTGGCAATAGGCTTGCAGTCTTTCAAGGCCAAAACGCTGTAATAATGTGTCAATATATTTCGTTTGACACAAAGCCAATCCACCATCAACTTGCATAAACTGAATGCCCAAATAGTGATGCAAATGCCCCAAATCAGACATCCCAAATGAGGCATGCAAATCAGCCTTAAAATCAGCAATATGCTTCTCAATAGGACCAGTGAGTAGCATGTCATCAAGATAGACAACAATGATCAGAAGCACATCATTAGCATGCTGAACATATAAGGTGCTCTCAGTTGGACTATTCACAAAACCATGTGCAATCAGATAGGCATGTATCTTCTCATACCAAGCACGTGGTGCTTGCTTAAACCATATAATGCCTTCTTTAACCTGCACACCTCGTTTTCATTCCCTTTCTGCACAAAATCATGGGGCTCAAAAACATACACTTCTTCATGCAAGTCACAATTCAGAAATGCAGTTTTAATGTCCAACTGATGTACATTCCAACCATGATGGGCTGCAAGTGCACAGATGCTCCGAATAGTAGTCATATGACATGTGGGTGCAAAGGTCTCATCAAAATCAATGCCTCTTTCCTGTGCATAATCCTTTGCAACAAGCCTAGCCTTATACCTGTCAATTGTACCATCACGTTACGCTTCACCTTGTACACCCACTTAGTACCAATGGCTTTCTTGCAAGGAGGCAAGTCACATAAAGACCAAGTACCATTCTTCATTATAGCATCATATTCAAATCGCATATTAGCCGCCTATTAGCCGTCCAATTTTCTGAATATTATGCTTCATCAAAAGAAATTGGCTCATTCTCATCACAGATACTAGACGCAGCCATAGCATAGCAATCTGATGCAAAGGAGGCACTATGAAACCCTAAAGGAGTACAATATGACAAAGGTGCATCTAATTTGCTATCATGCAAAGTCTGCTCTAGCCATTTTGGCATAGTTTTTGCCTCCTCAATATCAGCTCTCTCATCAACACGTGCATCATGTAAATCTACATCAAAAATGGGATCATCTGCATCATCACATGAAAGCTGCAAAGGTTGAGAAGTTGCCTCATTAGGATCGGCAGTAGACTATCCACCTGTAAAAAGAGGCATCAAAGTATCATACATGTCTCTGGAGCTAATAGATGTCTCCTTAGTACATGAAAGCAATGGCTGAATAGTATCTTCCACAAAAACAACATCACAGCTAACCTGAATGTGTTTAGTCTGTGGATGATACAGACGATAGCCTTTACTTTCAGAGCTGTACCCAACAAAAATAAATTTTAGTGCCTTATCATCCAATTTTTCGCGATATTGTTCAGGCACTAGTGCATATGCCAAACAACCAAAACCGCAGATGAGCAACAGATGGCTTGCGATCATGCCAAGCCTCATATGGAGTGATAGACTGTTGTGCTTTAGTGTGACACCTATTAAGTACATATGCTGCACACATGACAGGCTCAAGCCAGAAACTATGTGGTAAAGCGTGACTCTTGACCATACACCTCGCCATCTACATGAGTGACCTGTTCTTCCGTTCAGCAACTCCATTCTATTGAGGTGTATATGGCACTTTACACAGGTGTTTTATTCCACGCTCAGCCAGAAACGCACTAAAATCAGAAGACATATATTCCCCCCCCTCGATCAGAACGGAGGCTGCCCATTTTACATGCTAACAGATTTTCAGCCGAAACGAAAAACTGTTTGAAGCACAAAAACACTTCGCACTTTTCCTTCAATGGATATACCCATGCATGCCTAGATAGATAGAGAGATACATAGATAGATAGATAGATAGATAGATAGATAGATAGATAGATAGATAGATAGATAGATAGATAGATAGATAGATAGATAGATAGATAGATAGATAGATAGATAGATAGATAGATAGATAGATAGATAGATAGGTAGATTGATAGATAGACAGATAGACAGATAGACAGAGAGATAGACAGAGAGACAAACAAACAGACAGACAGACAGACAAACAAATAGATAGATAGATAGATAGACAGAGAGACAAACGGACAGACAGAAAAACAACACATAGATAGATAGATAGATAGATAGATAGATAGATAGATAGATAGATAGATAGATAGATAGATAGATAGATAGATAGATAGATAGATAGATAGATAGATAGATAGATAGATAGATAGATAGATAGATAGATAGATAGATAGATAGATAGATAGATAGATAGATAGATAGATAGACAAGGCTCGAATTTGGATTCTCTCAATCAACTTTGAGACTTTTTGGTCATATGTTGGGATGCTCATACTTAAGTTCAAGCCTATTAGTTGTTCCACCCAAAAGACTAGAGTCTTGAACTCAAATTTTCACCTCTCAAGACAAATATACATTGATCTTTGATCAAAAGAGGCATGAACTTGAGCTTCAACCTCTAAGCAACTCCACCCAACAAATAAGAGGCTCGTAGTTAAGTTTAAGCCTCTCAATGAACTTAAGCTTGATTTTTTTTTTGTCATCTTCTATGAGCCTTGAAAAGTATATATTATGTTTATGTATATAAATATATATATATATATATATATATATATATATATATATATATATATATATATATATATATATATATATATATATATATATATATATATATATATATATATATATATATATATATATATATATATATATATATATATACTGTTTATCTCTGTTTTTGGTTGTGAGGCTTACAACTACTCTTGACAGTGTGGCTCAAATTTATTAAAGTAGGTCAAATTTAGTTACAAATACCTTTGAGAGTGTGGCTCAATTGAATTAAAAGTTTCGAGTACATAATAGTTATTCCTTAGTAATAGTCCCAAGAATACATAAAATTTCTTCGATAATAACAAGAAGACAAAGACAATATATATATTCATGTTTGAGTGATTTCTACAAGTTTAGTTCAATTTCATGGCTTAAACAAGGTTTTTAAGAGAAATTTAAGTGCTTCCCAATGCCAATGTAACCTCCCTACGCTCAGTTTTCCATCATTAGTGAAACCATATGCACTTGTGTGAGTTCAATATCTATGACACTACAATGTTTTGAATCTAGCCCATAATCTATTATAGTAATCTATAGATTTCATTTTCTTTCATCTAGTTGAAAGTTATGTGTGCTTTTTTATGCATGTGCCTAAGTTCTTTTTGGTGCACATGCCTAAGTGTGTGTGTGTGTGTGTTTTTGTGTAATTGGGGTTCGAGGTTCCAAAACAAAGTATTTGCATCTCTAATCTTCTCTCTCCCTCCATCTCCCCCTTCCACCCAAAAAGTCCATTCATAACAAGGCTTATTGAAGAGTGAGATATTAGGAGCTTAGATCAAAGATTTAAGACAAAATTGTTAAATCTCAAGATCAAAATCTTCTAGAAACTAGGTTAATATTTCCAGCATAATATCCTATTAGAGTGACAATGCGAAAGGTCGGTGCACACAGAGGTATTTGCGGAAACGAGATAGCAGACAGACTTGCGCGCATTGGTCGTGTTCAGTCGGTTCCTATTCATGTATACCATGACGTAGGCAGGAAGGTGATGCCTGCCATCGATGAAGAGGCAGCCTGCATAGATCGAATTCTAAAACTCGATCATTAACTCTTATTGGATAATACAAGTGCCTCTTTTTCTGAGAGCTGCAGGGATTCTGCCAATCGTGCATCCGAAATAGATGATACTGGAGCAAATTGGTGCTTGACCAAGCAGAAGAGGTTAAGCTCTTTACTATCACCGAAACCTTCAATACGTGATATGGAATCAGATTGGCGCTTGACGAAGCAGAAGATCAGCTTAAGTGGTCGTCTGCTATTGCCAAAATCTTCTTCAATAACTGCCAACTATGAGAACTTGTCGTTAAGACCACAAACAGCGCAAACACTATTATTGTACAGTGTTTAATTGAAACAGGGTCATCTTTGTAGCCGAAATATGGCGCTCTGAATAGCATATCGATTTCCTCAAGGATGCGCATGTTCTATAAGAGTGTACTGGCTGCTTGAATTTTGTTACGTCATAGGTCTTTGAAATACTTGTCATGTGAAAAGTCTTAAAAGGTTTCAATCACTGTGCCCGAACTCCCACATTTCTGATATTAAGTGAAACCTTCACGGGGTCTTCAGTAGATGTTAAGTATGTAAACGGCTCTAGTGTATAAGGTGAAAATATTCATAATCCCTTCTTTTTTTTGGGGGGGGGGTTTCAAAATGTGAAATTAAATTGTTATTGTGGCATATCAAGCCGTGAGATAGGATAGGTCAGTGTGCAACAAAGAAGATGACTTTGCATTCCACGATAATACATGAAGTGCAGAACTCACTCTTTTCACATTTGAAGACGTTGCAAATGCATATTCAAATACAGAATGATCGAGAGATCGAGAATAGGAAAGCGAAAGATCGAAGGATCGAATTCGATTGGCTATATATATACATGAGTTTTATTTCTTCATATTCAAGCAATGCACATGATACTGCAACAACAAAATCTTCTATTAATTTAAAGATGCTGGTATAAATCTCCTATTCATTTAAAGATGCTACAACCAAATCTTCCATTGATTTTCCTAACTATGGATTTTCTTGAGTATAATTTTCCTAACTATGGATTTTCCTAGGACGATTGTCCTAACTTTGGATTTTGTCTAGGTACACTATCTTAATTTTGATTTCAATTTCAATATATCATGATCAACTTAAGTTTTCTCTTTCAATTGAATCACGAATTTATCAAGGCATGAATTAAAAGCTTCAAGTACATAAAAGTTATTCCTTAGTAATAACCCCATGAAAACGTAACAAACGCAAACAAAGGGTAGACAGAGGAAAATTTCTCTGATAATAACAAGAACACAAAGACGAAGAAATGGAGCTATAAATGTAGGTGCATCTTCTGATGGCTGATGATCTTGATCTTGAGTTTGAATTTTATTGATGTTTGTGGAGCTTTATGTTACCTTAAAGGTGTTACCTTAAGGATGTGATGAATTGAAATAGAGTCTTTTAAACAATCAATCCTCTCTCTCTCTATGCCTCTAATCAGAAGATCTTTGTATAAAGAAATAGTGACTTGGAGCCTCAAACTCAAATAGTGACTTAGATTTTTGCACTTGAAATGGCTTCTATGTCCCATGAAATATCATGCCACATGCAGTGACGATATCATTACCCTGCATATATAATAGAATTCATTTCGTAACATCACCCTCTCAGACATACATTTTTTAATGTAAATATCCATACAAATTTCATGTCCGACTAATGTACATGCCAATAGTAATGAGCAAGAAGCAAGTATATGTTGTTAGCACTTGCAATGATTGTCTCCTCAAAATCAATTGATTTTTCACTATCACTACAAATTTGGCACCTATTTTAGCCCATGAGTTAGAAGGTACACTACACATTTTCCTAACTATGGATTTTCCTAGCATGATTTTCCTAATTTTTTATGTTTTCTAGTTACACTATCTTAATTTACGCATTTTGATTTCAATTTCAATATTTCATGATCATGGAAAATGTTTTACAATGGTTGAAATACCAATAGTGGATAGAAAAGGTGGAGAGAAGGAATCCTCCACATAGAAGAGATCCATTCATCTCTATGTTGATATATTTAGGTAGTGATGTGTGTGAACACTCTAGGACCACCGGGGCACTTTTTTCCCTCTTTAGGAGGTTTTTCTCCCCGGCTTCTGTATACGCCTATTGCCCTAATGGGCTACTTATCTTTGTACATTCTCTAGTAATACATTCAGTCTTGTGTGTTGTGCTCCAAGCTTCTTCTTCTTCCTTGTGGTGTTCACGTGCTTCCTCAAACATCTAACTCCAACAATTGGTATTAGAGCAGGTCGCCGCTTCATCTAGGGCGTCGTCGACACTCCTCCGGTTGCAGTCTTAGATTCGCCCGAAATTTGGTGAGCATACTCAAGGTGTTTCAAAGATCAAAACGGCTTCGCTCTGTCGTGCCAAAATCACGATCTGAGCTCATTTTTGCCTCCGAACGCACTATCACAGTGCTTGTGCAGGCTATTTCATCTTTTTGTGCCGAAGGTATATACCTATTTTGATTCACCAGTATAAGCATCTCGAAGTCCGCTACAGGTTTAGCAGAACTCGTCTGGGTAGTTCCATTCAACTTTTTGAGATATATTCAACTTTCCACATCAAGGTATTTTAGTCACCGGCCATGGTTGAAAGTAGTGATGTATTCTGTATATTGGCTGTTGAGGATAAGTTAGATGGTACCAACTACCCATTATGGGCTTATATGATGCAAGATGTATTGGTTGCAAAAGGACTGTGGAACATTGTGCAGGGTGTTGAACGACGTCCTCTTACACGTGTGACTACACGTATTGCAAATACAGGTGCTGAAGCTGACGGAGATGGCGTCGAAGATGACATTCTACAGATTTCTATTCGTGCTGTTGTTTCTGTTGCACCTAGTGTAGAGCAAATTCGTTGGGATGGCAGAGATGCTCAAGCATATGCATTCATAGCTTTGTCTATCAAATATGCTATTATTCCTCACGTTCACTCTTGCAGAATAGCAAAGGATGCTTGGGATACACTTACCACATTGTACCTGGGTAGGAATGAGCCTCGTGTTGCTTACCTCCCAAAACAGTTGGAGAGTGAGCACATGAATGAAGGTGATTCTATGGACAGTTTTCTAATAAAGATCAAAGACTTGAAGGAACAATTGATTTCTGCTGATGAGGTTATACGAGATAGCTCACTTGTGTAGACCGTTCTGAATGGTCTTCCTGATTCATATCCGAGTTTTGCTTCTACTCTTCGATTGATGATGAAAGGCAATCCAAATGCCTTGTCATTTGAGGAGTTAGTCAGAAGGGCAAAGGAAAATGGAGCTCTTCTACTTGTAAGGAGAAATCTGCAAATGCTGCACATTCGAAGAACCAGGATAAAGATGAGAAGAAATCAGAAAAGCAAGAAATTGTTTTGCAAGTACTGTAGGGAATCATCATATCATAAAGAACTGTCCAAAACTGGCTGCAAAAGAGGCAAAGAAAAAGGAAGCTAGAATGGTTTTTAGAGAAGCCTCTTCACCAAAAACAGAGTCTGCTAATCTTGTGCAGGAAGAGGAATCGGCATTTACTACTGTTTGCAATTTTGACCTATCTTCTCATGAGTAGTGCATGTCTGCAGTGGACTCAGATGTTTGGTACTTTGACTATGGGGCGTCAACAACTCCTCTTATCCTATTATGGGAGTTGGTAAGATCATTTTGACTACTACTCATGGTAGTTCTTTCACCTTGTCAGATGCCTTATTTGTGCCAGGTATCAAGAAGAATCTGTTATCAGTTTCTGCATTAGCCAAGATTGGCTTGATTGTGAAATTTGTTGATGACAGACGTATAGTTCATGATCTGTCAAATGGAAATATTATTATTGCTCTTGGCATTTTATGTGGTGGGTTGTATAAGCTCATAGACTATGAAAGATCTCTGAATGATTTGGCATGTGGAGTTCATGATTCTCAGGCTATCTCATATGCAAAGCTTTGGCATGCATGCTTTGGTCATCTGAATTTTGCTAGTTTTCTACGCCTACAGAAATCTGATCTGGTGTCTTCTTTGCCCAAGCTTGAGGCACCTGGAAAACATGTATGTCAAGGCTGTATTTTGAGCAAAATGCAGCATTCCTCCTTTCCAAAACATGGTTCAGTTCGGGCTAGCCAGAAATTGCAGCTTTTACCTAGTGATGTCTGTGGTCCTATACAAACACCTTCTTTTGGAAACTATCTTTACTTCCTAACTTTTATTGATGATTTTTCTAGGCATGCATGGGTATATCCAAAGAAGGCAAAGTCCAAAGTGTTTTTGTGCTTCAAATAGTTTTTGGTTTTGGCTGAAAATCTCCTAGCATGTAAAATGGGCACCCTCCGTTCTGATCGAGGGGAATACATTTCTTCTGGTTTTATTGCATTTATGGCTGAACGTGGGATAAAACACCAGTATACAGTGCCGTATACACCTCAACAGAATGGAGTTGCTGAATGGAAGAATAGGTCACTCAAGGAGATGGCGAGGTGTATGGTCAAGAGTTAGGCTTTGCCACATAGTTTCTAGCTTGAGATTGTCATGTGTGCAACATATGTACTTAATAGGTGTCCCACTAAAGCACTACAGTCTATCACTCCATATGAGGCTTGGCATGATCGCAAGCCATCTGTTGCTCATTTGCGGGTTTTTGGTTGTTTTGGCATATGCACTAGTGCCTGAACAACATCGCAAAAAATTGGATGATAAGGCAATAAAATGTATTTTTGTTGGGTAGAGTTTTGAAAGTAAAGGCTATCGTCTGTATCATCCACAAACTAAATGCATTCTGGTTAGCCGTGATGTTGTTTTTGTGGAAGATGCTATTCAGCCATTGCTTTCATGTACTAAGGAGACATCTGTTAGCTCCAAAGACATGTATGATACTTTCATGCCCCATTTTACAGGTGGACAGTCTACTGCTAGTTATAATGAGGCAACTTCTCAACCTTTGCAGGTTTCATGTGATGATGCAGATTATCCCATTTCTGATGCAGATTTACGTGATGCACTTGTTGATGAGAGGGCTGATATTGAGGAGGCAAAAACTATGCCAAAATGGCTAGTGCAGACTTTGCGTGACAGCAAATTAGATGCACCTTTGTCATATCGTACTCGTTTAGGCTCTCATAGTTCCTCGTTTGCATCAGATTGCTATGCTATTGCTGCGTCTAGTCTCTGTGATGAGAATGAGCCTCTTTCTTTTGATGAAGCACAATATTCAGAAAATTGGATGGCTGCTATGCAATCTGAATATGAAGCTATAATGAAGAATGGTACTTGGTCTTTATGTGACTTGCCTCCTCGCAAGAAAGCCATTGGTACTAAGTTGGTATACAAGCTGAGGCATAAACCTGATGGTACATTTGACAGGTATAAGGCTAGGCTTGTTGCAAAGGGTTATGCACAGGAAAGAGGCATTGATTTTGATGAGAGCTTTGCACCCACATGTCATATGACTACTATTCGGAGCATCTCTGCACTTGCAGCCCATCATGGTTGGAATGTACATCACTTGGACATTAAAAATGCATTTTTGAATGGTGACTTGCATGAAAAAGTGTATGTTTTTCAGCCCCATGGTTTTGTGTAGAAAGGGCATGAAAACCATGTATGCAGGTTAAAGAACGCATTATATGGTTTAAAGCAAGAACCACGTGCTTGGTATGAGAAGATACATGCCTATCTGATTGCACATGGTTTTGTGAACAGTCCAACTGAGAGCACCTTATATGTTAAGGGTGCTAATGATGTGCTTCTGATCATTGTTGTCTATCTTGATGACATGCTGCTCACTGGTCCTATTGAGAAGGATATTGCTGATTTTCAGGCTGTTTTGCATGCCTCATTTGAGATGTCTCATTTGAGATGTCTGATTTGGGTCATTTGACACATTATTTGGGCATTCACTTTATGCAAGTTGATGGTGGATTGGCTTTGTTTATATATAAATGCTATCTCATCTGAATGCTGTAACCTTCTAGATAAACGGAAAATGTGCATTTCTTCGAGGTCCACATTTTCTTCATAAATACCCTCACATGTACAAGCGAACGCCCTTACAGTTCGAACTCCTTTGCGTCAGCATTTTTGCTCGTATTGACAAGCCGCCAGCATTTCGTCATCGATCTACAGACGCATCAGCTCATCGCCCTCTAGTTCTTCTTCGTAAATCTATCCACTGTTCGAGATTCTGGAATTTCTACCCTGCCTTCAATAACTTCGATGCTTCCGACAAACTAATTCCAATTAATCGCGTAAGTGTTCTCGGGATTGTTCTACTCCTGGATGGGCACGGGAAATGTGAAGGCGGCTAAGAAAAGCAGGGCGCTGAAGTCGCCCCCATTGATATGCATAGACAAGAAAGAGTGCAATCATCCGGGTTTCGGAACAGTATCGTCACTGATACATCTAAACAAGGAGGTCTCCATTACTAACGTTCCTTCGAAAGTGTTTGAAAACTTAAACATGTATACAGATGGATCAGTCGGAGACAATCAATGCAGAGGTATAGCAGCAGGTTGCGGAATCTTCTTCGACTGGAAAAATGTTGGCGTTTCCCGGAACATTAGCAGGCTTTACGATAAAGCTCATTGTAACGAGGATCTGTCACCTAAGGCAGAGCTCGCGGCCATCTGTTTGGGATTGGAACATCTTGTGCAACATCAACATTTGCTCGAAAGCAATGATAAGATAGAAGGCCTATCCAAACACGTGATGATTTGGACAGACAGTGCCATAGCATTGCAAAGCATTAAGTGCTATTGCCAAAACACTTACACAGGTGAAATTTTCAAGTTGAAAGCAGACATCGACCAAAAGAGGAGGATCTTGGAGCGAATTGTTGAAGCAGTGCAGCAACTCTATCCTATTAGAGTGACAATGCGAAAGGTCGGTGCACACAGAGGTATTCGCGGAAATGAGATAGCAGACAGACTTGCGCGCATTGGTCGTGTTCAGCCGGTTCCTAGTCATGTATACCATGACGTAGGCAGGAAGGTGATGCCTGCCATCGATGAAGAGGCAGCCTGCATAGATCGAATTCTAAAACTCGATCATCAACTCTTATTGGATAATACAAGTGCCTCTTTTTCTGAGAGCTGCAGGGATTCTACCAATCGTGCATCCGAAATAGATGATACTGGAGCAAATTGATGCTTGACCAAGCAGAAGAGGTCAAGCCCGAACTCCCACATTTCTGATATTAAGTGAAACCTTCACGGGGTCTTCAGTAGATGTTAAGTATGTAAACGGCTTTAGTGTATAAGGTGAAAATATTCATAATCCCTTTTTTTTTGGGGGGGGGGATTCCAAAATGTGAAATTAAATTGTTCTTGTGGCATATCAAGCTGTGAGATGGGATAGGTCAGTGTGCAACAAAGAAGATGATTTTGCATTCCACGATAATACATGAAGTGCAGAACTCACTATTTTCACATATGAAGACGTTGCAAATGCATATTCAAATACAGAATGATCGAGAGATTGAGAATAGGAAAACGAAAGATCGAAGGATCGAATTCGATTGGGTATATATATACATGAGTTTTATTTCTTCCTATTCAAGCAATGCACATGATACTGCAACAACCAAATCTTCTATTAATTTAAAGATGCTGGTATAAATCTTCTATTCATTTAAAGATGGTACAACCAAATCTTCCATTGATTTTCCTAAGTATGGATTTTCTTCAGTATAATTTTCCTAACTATGGATTTTCCTAGCACGATTGTCCTAACTTTGGATTTTGTCTAGGTACACTATCTTAATTTTGATTTCAATTATAATATATCATGATCAACTTAAGTTTTTTCTTTCAATTGAATCACGAATTTATCAAGGCATGAATTAAAAGCTTCAAGTACATAAAAGTTATTCCTTAGTAATAACCCCATGAAAACGTAAGAAACGCAAAAAAAGGGTAGAGAGAGGAAAATTTCTCTGATAATAACAAGAACACAAAGATGAAGAAATGGAGCTATCAATGTAGGTGCATCTTCTGATGTCTTATGATCTTGAGCTTGAGTTTGAATTTTATTGATGTTTGTGGAGCTTTATGTTACCTTAAAGGTGTTACCTTAAAGGTGTTACCTTAAGGATGTGATGAATTGAAATAGTGTCTTTTAAACAATCAATCCTCTCTCTCTCTGCCTCTAATTAGAAGATCTTTGCATAAAGAAATAGTGACTTGGAGCCTCAAACTCAAATAGTGACTTAGATTTTTGCACTTGAAATGGCTTCTATATCCCATGAAATATCATGCCACATGTAGTGACTATATCATTACCCTGCATATATAATAGAATTCATTTCTTAACATCACCTTCTCAAACTTATATTTTTTAATGTAAATATCCATACAAATTTCATGTCCGGCTAATGTACATGCCAATAGTAATGAGTAAGAAGCAATTGCATGTTGTTAGCACTTGCAATGGTTGTCTCCTCAAAATCAATTGATTTTTCACTATCACTACAAATTTGGCACCTATTTTAGCCCATGAGTTAGAAGGTACACTACACATTTTCCTAACTATGGATTTTTTGGAGCATAATCATCCTAACTATGGATTTTCCTAGCATGATTTTCCTAATTTTTGATATTTTGTAGTTACAGTATCTTAATTTACGTATTTTGATTTCAATTTCAATATTTCATGATCATGGAAAATGTTTTACTTTTGGTTGAAATAACAATAGTGGATAGAGAAGGTGGAGAGAAGGAATCCTCCACATTGAAGAGGTCCATTCATCTCTATGTTGATATATTTAGGTAGTGATGTGTGTGAACACTCTAGGACCACCGGGGCACTTTTTTCCCTCTTTAGGAGGTTTTTTCTCCGGCTTGTGTATACGCCTATTGCCCTAATGGGCTACTTATCATTGTACATTCTCTAGTAATACATTCAGTCTTGTGTGTTGTGCTCAAAGCTTCTTCTTCTTCCTTGTGTTGTTCGCGTGCTTCCTCAAACATCTAACTCCAACAATTGGTATTAGAGCACGTCGCCGCTTCATCTAGGGCGTCGTCGACACT
>CM035429.1:37773314-37780814 GCA_020310875.1 Ceratopteris richardii | reverse complement strand
ACGACCCTTTCATTATCCTTCACGTACTCACTAGGTGGCAATAATTTTGGAACGCCTTCAGGAAGCTTCGATATGCCATCTTCATTTTTCTTCCATAGGTCTATACCATTTGCAGGTAACCAATCAATATTTTTTGGATGCAATTTATATTGCATCAAGGGCACCCCTTGACTCATGTAGAATCTGAACTGCAATGGTTTTGAATGCCCAATAAGAGTATCTGCTCCATCATTTAAGTACCCTTTGACAAAATTTTTGAAATCTGGTACTTTCTGTATAAGAAAAGGTGTTGGATGCATGCTGCAACATTCATTAAAAGTTCTCATAAGATGTGGAAAACTAAAAATAGATTGTTTTCTGAGCTTTTCTGAAAAGTAACTAAATAAAGTATCAATATCCTCATGTGTTTGTCCAACCATAAGGAATCCAAGTTGCACCATATCGAATATCCTATTAGCAACTAACAAAGACAAATATGCAAAGACGTAGCGATTCTTATTTTCTGAACCACAATTATCAAGTTGCAAAAATAATGTTCTAGGTAATTCCTTGAATGAATTACTTTGATTTTTGCATGTAATATTACATTGTGTTACATTGTCATATAAAATTTGCTCCTTTAATACATCCATATGATGATAAAGTGCATCAGGCCACAACAAAGAATCAAATAAACTCTTTGTGTAATTCACACCAGAACTCTTCAATCCCAAATCTCCATACAACTGGCTGTCTTTTTTTTCTAAGTTTCTTAAACACATTGAAATAGATGCAATTGTGAGATTTGGATCATCGGGCCATAATCCTAAAGCAAAATGACCATAAGCACATTGTCCATGTCCATGAGTAAGCATTCCTATTAAAGATATTGGTAATCTCTCAATGCCATTAAGAGATTTTGGAACTGGTCTAATCTGTGGTATAGTTGTTTTACTTTGTTCCATTTTATCATGAATAATGCATAAATATTTATTTGGAAATAATTCTGAGGAAACTCTCCAAGCATAATATAGATTTCTACAACTCTTTGATGTAGCATATGAGATCTTCTTTGTGCTAAATATCTTGCACGTTCTTCATGGTTTTTAGTAGATTGTAACTTTGCTTTTATTCCTGTACAAAAGTCACATTTGGAGAACGTACTTGACGTTGATAAAGAAACTGTTCTAAACTCTGTATTCCACATTCTTGAAAATGTTGGTTGAGATAATTTATTATATCCCAAGCTCTCTAATTTCATATTCACCTCTCAAAGAATATCCACTTGTTTATAATGTGATGGAAGCACTCTTTGTGTTTCACGAGAACCATCAGTACATGTTCTCAACTTGTGTGGCATTTGATCTGCATTATTATCAATGAAATCATGTATCAAAGCTTTTGCTATTTCTACATGTTTGATACTTTTTCTAAGTATTCCATTATTCCCATGAATGGATACCTTTTGACCAAGTAGAAACTTTTCTCGTAGCCTATAAAATGAGCGCTTTCCAATACCATGAATTAAATACCATGCCTTGATACATACTTCTTTTGCATCAAACATGAAATTAAAACTCAAGCGCTGACTTGAGTTCACAAAGTTACCTTTGTACACCATACTCATGCAATCCAATACATATTTGCATCTATCTGAATAGCATTGTCCCCAAAAGTTTAATCTTGCATCCAGTATTTTAGCCCTACTAGCTACTTGACAACATCTCTGTTCACAACAATCATGCATTGAAACCATCTGAATTCTCTCAAATGAGCATCTCTTATTAGGAGCCAATGTAGTACTTTTTCTAACCTTGTGGATGTAACTTCTTTTTTTTTGGTTCACTTCAAAATATCCATAGTTACTATTTTCCATATGAAAATCCTCTTGTTGATCTGATTCCATTCGAAGCAACTTGTATATCATTAAAACAATGTTGAATATCAATTGCATGAGAATAATTCTTATCAACATCTACATCCTCAATACCATTGCAATTATCATCATCGATGTTGTATGATGACGTAGAGAAAAAATTTGGATTCTCTCCAGCTTCAAGATCCACATCCTCAATACCATTGCAAGGATCATCTTCAATGTCATACAGTGAGTTAAAGCCTCATTTTTGTATCATAGGCTCACCATCTTCTGTAATGATTTGGAGTATAGGCCAACTGACCAATTTCAAAGTTGAATCCAAAGTTGATGCATCCACAGTTTCATCCATAATAACACCTAGGCAACTTTCTCCCAACTCTTTGCAATTTATAGCATCCCATGGATTTACCAATAAAACAATAGGAGTTGCAAATCTTTCATGCTTTTCATGATCCAACAAGATGACTCTCTTTCCTTTCCACTTTTCTCTTTCTTCAAGTTGACTAGATATAGTTTGCTTTGTTGCCATCTTGATTTTGCCTGTAAAGAATAAATGAGAAATTAACAATGCTATTCAATTGATCATTCTTTCAATAATTATTGTAAAAATAATCAATTGAATTAAAACTAGATACAAACATCATTTCCACAAAAAATAATCCATATTTGCATATACAAACATTCACTAATTGTACTTAACTTTGAGTCTAGTCAAAAATCAAGGAAACTACAAGAATTAAAATCTCTAACTTCATTTTGATGCTAGATGTTAAGAGGCAATCAAACCATCCCTGAAATGATATTATGTATGTCTTTGTATGTGTGTATTTTAGTTGTACAATACTATCATGTTTGGCTCACTTAATTTTGAGCTTCTTCTATTCTAAATTGAATAGAGGCTCAAACTTAAGTTCGAGCCTTTCAAACTGCACATTGAATGGAGCTTCAAACTTGAGTTTGAGCCAATCAAGAAAACTACAAGAATAAAAAACTCTGACTTCATTTTAATGCTATCATGTTAAGAGGCACTCAAACCATCCCTGAAATGATATTCTGTATGTCTTTGTATGTGTGTATTTTAGTTGTACAATACTATCATGTTTGGCTCACTTAATTTTGAGCTTCTTCTATTCTAGATTGAATAGAGGCTCAAACTTAAGTTTGAGCCTTTCAAACTGCACATTGAATGGAGCTTCAAACTTGAGTTTGAGCCAATCAAGAAAACTACAAGAATAAAAAACTCCAACTTCATTTTGATGCTAGCATGTTAAGAGGCACTCAAACCATCCCTGAAATGATATTATGTATGTCTTTGTATGTGTGTATTTTAGTTGTACAATACTATCATGTTTGGCTCACTTAATTTTGAGCTTCTTCTATTCTAAATTGCATAGAGGCTCAAACTTAAGTTCGAGCCTTTCAAACTGCACATTGAATGGAGCTGCAAAGTTGAGTTTGAGCCAATCAAGAAAACTACAAGAATAAAAAACTCTAACTTCATGTTGATGCTAGCATGTTAAGAGGCACTCAAACCATCCCTGAAATGATATTATGTATGTCTTTGTATGTGTGTATTTTAGTTGTACAATACTATGATGTCTGGCTCACTTAATTTCGAGCCTGATTTGTAACTAAACAAATTGAGACTTGACATGATTCAAAGCAGTCCGAGCCTCATATTATGTGACACAACATAAAATTCATTGGCTGACTCCTTGTTCAACAGGCATTCAATTTTAAACTCCAACTTGAATCGACATCCAAACCTAAGCTTCACCTTCAGTTAGTTCTTTTGGATGTAAGAGAGTATTCAACGTAATAGTAGGCTCAAAATCCAACTTGAATCAATATCCAAACTTAAGTTCACCTTCACTGACTTGAAGTTGAATAGAGGTTTCCACTATAAATTTGAACTTATCGTAACAAAGTTAAATAGAGGCTCAAACTTGAGTGCGACTCCAAATTGTATATGAGAGGCTCGAACTTAAGTTTGAGTGTCATATCATGTGACCAAACAATCTCGAACTTGATATGTTTCAGAGGCTCCAAATTGAATACACGCTCAAACTCTCTCTATCCAAGTTGAAATGAAATTCAAACTGAAGTTCATAGTTTGAATTTCAACCCAAATAAGATCTCTATCCAAGTTGAAATGAAATTCAAACTAAAGTTCATAGTTTGAATTTCAATCCTATCTTATTTACAAACTTAAGTTTGGGTTTCTCAAGTTTTCTGAAGTTCATATCATGTGATCCAACAATCCTGAACTTTATATGGTTGGAAAAAGCTGAAAGGCTCAAACTCCTCTTTGTTCTTTTGCACATAACACACAACAATCCCAAACTTGATATGACTGGAAAAGCTCAGAGGCTTGAACTTAAGTTCCAGCCTCTTTGTTCTTTTCCTCATATCATGTGACCAAACAATACTAAACTTGATATGGTTGGAAAAGCTCAAAGGCTCGAACTTAATCTTTTGCACATAAGACACAACAATCCTAAACTTGATATGGCTGGAAAAGCTCAGAGATATGAACTTAAGTTCGAGCCTCTTTGTTCTTTTGCACATAAGACACAAGAAACCTAAACTTGATATGGCTGGAAAAGCTCAGAGGCTCGAACTTAAGTTCGAGCCTCTTTGTTCTTCTGTTCATATCATGTGATCCAACAATCCTGAACTTGATATGGTTGGAAAAGCTGAGAGGCTCGAACTTAAGTTCGGGCCTCTTTGTTCTTTTGCTCATATCACGTGACCCAACAATTCTAAACTTGATATGGTTGGAAAATCTCAGAGGCTCGAGCTCAGAACCTCTTTGCTCTTTTGCTCATATCATATAACCAAACAATCCTAAACTTGATATGGTTAAAAAAGCACTGAGAATCGAACTTAAGTTGGAAAAGCTCAGAGGCTCGAACTTAATTCTTTTGCACATAAGACACAACAATCCTAAACTTGATATGGCTGGAAAAGCTGAGGCTCATATCATGTGATCCAGCAAATCCTGAACTTGATATGGTTGGAAAAGCTCAGAGGCTCGAACTTAAGTTCGAGTCTCTTTGTTCTTTTGCACATAAGACACAACAATCCTAAACTTGATATGGTTGGAAAAGCTGAGAGGCTCGAACTTAAGTTTGAGCCTCTTTGTTCTTTTGCTCATATCATGTAATCCAACAAGTCTAAACTTGATATGGTTGGAAAAGCTCAGAGGCATTTGCTCATATCATGTGACCAAACAATCCTAAACTTGATATGGTTGGAAATGCTCTTTGTTCTTTTGCTCATATTATGTGATCCAACAATCCTAAACTTGATATGGTTGGAAAAGCTCAGAGGCTCGAACTTAAGTTCAATCCTCTTTGTTCTTTTGCACATAAGACACAACAATCCTAAACTTGATGTGGCTGGAAAAGCTGAGGCTCATATCATGTGATCCAACAAATCCTGAACTTGATATGGTTGGAGAAGCTCAGAGGCTCGAACTTAAGTTCGAGTCTCTTTGTTCTTTTGCACATAAGACACAACAAACCTAAACTTGATATGGTTGGAAAAGATGAGAGGCTCGAACTTAAGTTTGAGCCTCTTTGTTCTTTTGCTCATATCATGTGATCCAACAATTCTAAACTTGATATGGTTGGAAAAGCTGAGGCTCATCACATAAGACACAGCAATCCTAAACTTGATATGGTTGGAAAAGCTCAAAGGCTCGAATTTAAGTTCGAGCCTCTTTGTTCTTTTGCACATAAGACACAACAATCCTAAACTTGATATGGCTGGAAAAGCTGAAGCTCATATCATGTGATCCAACAAACCCTGAACTTGAGATGGTTGGAAAAGTTCAAAGGCTCGAACTTAAGTTCGAGCCTCTTTGTTCTTTTGCACATAAAACACAACAATCCTAAACTTTATATGGTTGGAAAAGCTGAGAGGCTCGAACTTAAGTTCGAGCCTCTTTGTTGTTTTGCTCATATCATGTGATCCAACAATCCTGAACTTGATATGGTTGGAAAAAGCTGAGAGGCTCGAACTCCTCTTTGTTCTTTTGCTCATAACAACTTTTGGAAAAGCTAAAAAAGTCTGAGCTTCATAACTCAGCTCATATGATTCAGAGGCTCTTTGTTCTTTTGCTCATATCATGTGATCCCACAATTCTAAACTTGATATGGTTGGAAAAGCTCAGAGGCTCTAACTCCTATTTGTTCTTTTGCTCATATCATGTGACCAAACAATCCTAAACTTGATATGGTTGGAAAAGCTCTTTGTTCTTTTGCTCATATCATGTGATCCAACAATCCTAAAGTTGATATGGTTGGAAAAGCTCAGAGGCTCGAAGTTAAGTTCGATCCTCTTTGTTCTTTTGCACATCAGACACAACAATCCTAAACATGATATTGTTGGAAAAGTTGAGGCTCATATCATGTGATCCAACAAATGTTGAGCTTGATATGGTTGGAAAAGCTCACAGGCTCGAACTTAAGTTCGAGTCTCTTTGTTCTTTTGCACATAAGACACAACAATCCTAAACTTGATATGGTTGGAAAAGCTGAGAGGCTCGAACTTAAGTTTGAACCTCTTTGCTCTTTTGCTCATATCATGTGATCCAACAATTCTAAACTTGATATGGTTGGAAAAGCTCAGAGGCTCTAACTCCTCTTTGTTCTTTTGCTCATATCATGTGACCAAACAATCCTAAACTTAATATGGTTGGAAAAGCTCTTTATTCTTTTGCTCATATCATGTGATCTAACAATCCTAAACTTGATATGGTTGGAAAAGCTCAGAGGCTCGAACTTAAGTTCGATCCTCTTTGTTCTTTTGCACATAAGACACAACAATCCTAAACTTTACATGGATGGAAAAGCTGAGGCTCATATCATGTGATCCAACAATCCTAAACTTGATATGGTTGGAAAAGCTTAGAGGCTCGAACTTAAGTTCGAGCCTCTTTGTTCTTTTGCACATAAGACACAACAATCCTAAACTTGATATGGCTTGAAAAGCTGAAGCTCATATCATGTGAACCAACAAATCCTAAACTTGATATGGTTGGAAAAGTTCAAAGGCTCGACCTTAAGTTCGAGCCTCTTTGTTCTTTTGCACATAAGACACAGCAATCCTAAACTTGATATGGTTGGAAAAGCTAAAGCTCATCATGTGATCCAACAATCTTAAACTTGATATGGTTGGAAAAGCTCAGAGGCTCGAACTTAAGTTCGATCCTCTTTGTTCTTTTGCACATAAGACACAACAATCCTAAACTTGATATGGCTGAAAAAGCTGAGGCTCATATCATGTGATCCAACAATCCTAAACTTGATATGGTTGGAAAAGCTGAGAGGCTCGAACTTAACGCCTCTTTGTTCTTTTCCACATAAGACACAACAATCCTAAACTTGATATGGCTGGAAAAGCTGAAGCTCATATCATGTGATCCAACAAATCCTGAACTTGATATGGTTGGAAAAGTTCAAAGGCTCGAACTTAAGTTCGAGCCTCTTTGTTCTTTTGCACATAAGACACAACAATCCTAAACTTGATATGGTTGGAAAAGCTGAGAGGCTCGAACTTAAGTTCGAGCCTCTTTGTTCTTTTGCTCATATCATGTAATCCAACAATCCTGAACTTGATATGGTTGGAAAAAGCTG
>CM035429.1:37748314-37758314 GCA_020310875.1 Ceratopteris richardii | reverse complement strand
ACACATGCTCATATAGTTATAGATTGTAGCGATGGGAAATCAGCAAAAGAAGCCCAATAAATCTCGCATTATTAGTATGTGTCCATACACCTTTAGATTTGTTCACACATTTGCACACATGCATCCACATCTGCATACGTGTATATTTTTCCACCGCACAAATGTGTATTGAAGGCATTTATTCCCATATTAAATGGGTAGAAGTTGAATAGACACTATGGAACATTATCGCTATAGAGTGCTTATCTGCACCCGCATGTAAATTTCACATGCCTATGATCCCCCATGCGCCATTTGCTTCGTTCTCATTTATCATACGAATTGATGTACCTTCAGCACAGATCAACTTCAACAAGTATCACACACGACACAACTTCATGAGTGCTCAATATTCCCTCTCATGACGAGCATATAGAAAATTTACTTCCTTCACTTCCAATCTCTTGTCATTCAATAACTATCTTGTTGATGTTGCATATGTTCATAGAAAGCATCGACTAGCTTCAGTTGAAAGAGAAGCATGTGTATTATGTAGACATTGAAGGCATGTATTTGCAGATCAATTCTGTAATGTATAGAATATGGAGCAGTATCCATTTAGCGATCCCACCTACATCATTGTCTACATTTCATCTACCTACCCATGCACCACTTGCTTCTTCCTCGTTTGTAATATAAGCCAATGTCCTCATGTGTGAACTTCTACAAATATCGTACAACTTCACGTATCCACATAATTCCCTCTTATAATGAATTTATATATATTTTTTTCCTTCAACTCAGTTCTCTTATTTTTCAATAATAATGCTACTGGTGAGTTAGTGACAGTGATGAGGAAGACGGTCATGGTCTCAGAGAGATGGTTGTTACCCTTTGGTAAAGGATTTTGGATGAAGGCATCTACATATCATAAGAAGAGCCCTATGCCGAAAGTTCTTTTGGATTAAGAGTGTATACACTTTGATATAAAACACTGCATTATTTTCGAATCTCTTGATAACCCGTTCCCAGGGGGGAAGTAGACACATTTGAGTTGTAGGATGTATCAGTAATGAGATTTACTATGTACAAAATTTTTTCCAAAATGGCTTTTTAAGTATTGTAACTAATAGCAGATCACTACGTTGAAGATGGGGGAATATTCATATGTATCAATATCATTCCTCTCTGCGTGTATATATATGTGTGTGTGTGTGCGTATGTGTGTATCTATGTATGTATCTACACACACTAAGAATATATCACGCATGTGGAAACTTCCAAAGACTAAGTCCTCCATGGTATGTATAATATGCATGATCTTGCTTTGCCTATCATCACTCGTGTGTAAATCTGATGTGCATCATGATATAAATCGGCCAAATATACTCTCAAAGCAACTGAAATTAGCCTTGTTGGCAAAAACATTGTCAATCGGCCAAATATACTCTCAAAGCAACTGAAATTAGCCTTGCTGGCAAAAACATTGTCAAAGCCAATAAATGTAGCAGTTGTTCTATGCTTCTAATCTTAAACAGGCAGGACTTACAATTCTATTATTCAGTTCCCCTCTTCATAGTATTGTTATTATCTTTTCTTTCAGTTCTCTTACTGTTCAATAATTATATCTTTCATGATATTATTTAGTTCCCCTCTAAATGTACTAGCCTTTCTTTTGATGTCATGACTCCAGTCTTATACCATCTATGTTTTGTTGTTCTTCCATAATCAACATCACGAGACCCTTCCATTTTTTTTGTAATCGGCATAAAGTGATTGAACACGCTTAATTAAGATCATGATACCCTTTCATTTCTCTTTGTAATCATACAGTGATTGAACACGCTTTCATACATATTGAGACACTAATCAAACTCAGAAGACAATCTTAACCTCCACCAAAAATTCTTTCTCACTTTCTCTCTTTCTCTCTCTCTCTCAAACACACACACACATACAATACATATATGTACATACATGTGCAGCGATGCGTTACACATTGCGAAAATGAAAACACTATTTATATTCTAAAGTTCAAAGATCAAAACACACACACAACAGTACATATATGTACATACATGTGCAGCAATGCGTTACACATTGCAAAAATGAAAACAATATTTATATGCTAAAGTTCAAAGATGAAAGTAGATAGCACCTGATGAGCATCACACGGTCCTTCAATGTGAGGTCGCAATCGCTTGTTCAGGCATCCAAAAAATGATCACTCTTATGGACTGTTTTCTTCGTGAATCCCGTTAAGCACATATTCCGTCAAGCACAGAGACTCCTCTCTCGTTAAGCACATATTCTGGCTCTCTCAATGCTACATATATGGCACCATCACAAAGCATTGTATCAATAGAAATACGTTCAAGGAAATCCCAAGAACAGAGAATCCCCTCCTCTTAAGCACATGTTCCGGCTCTCTCACTGCTCCAGATTTGCCACCATCACAACGCATCGTATCAAAAGAAATAGGTTCAAGGACATATCCGGATCCTCGGACTGTGGACACAAAGAACGTGACCAAGAATTGCACAATCAGAAACGAAAGGTTGAGGAGTCATTCGACAAAACTGAGAGAGAGAGTGAGGTGTGCGAAAGACGCACAATGGCGGGAGAGAGGGGAGAGGTGGGAATTCAAAAAGACTATAATGGTGAAATAAGTCCACAAAAAGGGGAATCGCGCTATAAATGAAAGATAAACTGTCAAAAAAATTGGAGAGTGGCAAGGTTAAGCTATTCTAGTCAGAAAGCAGAGATTCCAGGCTCCAGCGAAGAGAGTCATATTTAGTTATAAAATATAAGTGACGGGCAAATGTGTGAATTGCCCGTCATTTTTACGGAAGGATCAAAGTTCTGCCTGTAAAATTGATGGGAGGTTGAAAATCGTGCACGTCATTGTTGAAGGTTAAAAAAATAATTGACCTGTTAAATACGGCTCAATACCCTAAAAACGGGCAATACAGCTGTCAAAATGCAACACTGATCACAACGGTAATACTAATACTGGGAGTCTTCGAGCTCGAAACACGCGCTGAGAAAACGGCCGACCGAGGAGGGCAGCAGCAAGGGCGATGGCAAAGGTGGGCAGGAGCAGGAGGATAGATCTGAGAAAGCGGCAAAATACACAGAGAAGTGTTTTGGGCAGAGAGAGAGAGAGTGCTTTCCCGGTCTCTTTGCGCTTATTTTTGAATATTCATGATGATTCAAAGAAGGTTGCCTCTATGTGAGCAGTGTTCATTTTTGAAGGGTAGCATTGTATTTTCGAATGCAACCCTAGACTAACAACTGCCCTTCTGTGAGAAGGGTGATTTTTTTAGTTTGCCCTTCAATTGATGTGTCAAAAAATAATTGCCCTTCATATATAAATTTTCTGTCCTCCCATATATGTTATACATCGATACATAGAGAAGGAGATAAATTTCTATATGTTTACACATATATGTATATATATGACCACGAATACTTACATAAATATATGTATACACACATCCACATTATTCATATCAATCTTTCACTTCCATTGGTGAGCAACATGGACATTTAAGTTCTGTTCATTTCTTCTAGGCGTTAAATGTTCTAGGCCTACTTGTGCGGACTTTGGGAGAGGGTTCCATAGTTGTTATTCTCTTCATTTTATAGTTTCACTTTAGATTAATTCAGCCTAGATCAAAGTTCCTGTCAAAAAACTACAATCATTTGTTTTTTTTGTTTAAAATGAGCTTCAATTTAAGTAAAACAAAAAATATACAGGCGTTCCAAAGGTTGAAAAGCTCAAAAGATAAACTGATGAATCTTTTTTTTTAACTTTCGTTATTTGTATCCTATTAGTAACTAAATAAATATGTTTTAAGTCATGTCTATGGAAATGAATGTATGTTTGAAGCAATAATCTATATATATCTTTGGTGGGTTTTCTCTTAAATGTAGTTGTGTGTACTAGAAGAAGCCATAATGAATTCATGAAACCCCAAAAATTCACCTTAAAAGCAAAAAAAAAGAAAGTGCAATTATAAGTTCATGTAGTCAACCACAACAGTATATAGTATCGAATCAGTACAATGACTATATAATATCGGCTCAACTATATAGCGAAGAAGCTCCATCATGTATAGTATCGACTCTATGTTGAATGGCGGATATAAAACTAAGAATGAATACATGTTCACACACAGAACTCACAATGCACACATACGACAAGCATGAATTCACATGAACATGGCACTGCTGTTCCAATGAGCATGGCGCCGTAATGCCAATGAGCATCAAGACTACAGTGTCTATCCGCAGATTGCATTGCATAGTCGCCAAAGATACCAGGTCCTATGCTGTAATTTCTAATAACATACCAAAATATGTGCATTAGATATGTAATTTCCACATATGTGCATAACATATTTAGCCGTTTATCCACTTGAAAACATAGGTACGCCGCATGATAATATAATACTCCATCTTCAATTGCTTTGTGTATAGAGTTGGTCTCATTAGCACGAAAGTATGCAAACTCAAAGTACACAAACTCAACACAAACTACGCAAAAGCACATATTCAGATTAATCATCACTCTATATTCTAATCCATCGAGATAGATCCTCACTGGACAGATATCAGATGAGTTATAACTCTCATCGATTTCGCATACAGCATGAGGAAAGAAACAGAACAGTACAAAATGTACAGATAGATATCACATAAATTATAACTTTCACCTATTTTGCATAGAATCGCAGGAAAGAAACAAAAGAGTACAAAATGTATTGGTACCTATTTCGAATAAGGAGGTCCGAGGAAGTCGACAGTGCTTAGTGCTCACTCCTGAGTGGAGTCATGGAGGTCCGACGGTGAAGGCGGGACTCGGGAGTCGAGAGCCAGTCATGGACGTCTGACACTGAAGGTGAAAGAAAAACTTGAGTGCAGTCATGGACGTCCGACGGTGAAGGCGGGAGCAAAACTTGAAAAGCTAAAGCCAAAATCATGTAGCTTCTCGTAGGCTGCAGGAAAATTTGAATTCTCAACATGCGTGCTGTTCTAAAACCTTCAAAAAAGGACCGGGAATTTGGGATTGGAGAATCCTCATTTCAACACAACTGGCAAATTGCAAATTTATAATATGAAAGCATAAATTCCAAGCCTGAACGCCGTTGTGAATTGGCACGCGTAGTCTCTATAGTCCACTGCCAAAAGTTGGGACCTAGTCGCAAGAAAGAAATAAATAATATATATATATATATATATATACATATATATATATATATATATATATATATATATATATATATATATATATATATATATATATATATATATATATATATAATCTACCCTTCCTAAAATAAATGTATGCCCTTCTAAAGAAGGCTCCAAAGAAAACCACCCTTCTGTGAGAAGGGTGAAATTTTTTAATCACCTTTCAACAGAAGCTTACATATAATTTTCCCCTTCTCTTGAAAGGCAATTTGTGCGTAGAAGGGCTGTGCAACCTTCAAAAATGAACCCTGTATGTGAGGACTAAAACTCCTCTCATCTCTAAAATTTCCTCTTTTAGCCGTGATTATTAATTAATCTTAATATACTTATAGAATTATGCCAACACTAAAGAACATGAATTGTGCTCATAGAATATAAAAAGGAATTTTGTAAGCTTAACTTTGTTGCCGCAAAGTACTGTGGAGTGTGGAGAAATAGGAATATGAAATACAATGCTAGGTGCCTACTCTAGGAAGATCTATGTCTCATTTAATTCACACCTTGGAATTGAAGACAAAGAAAGACCATTAAATCTCAACCTTCTTAGAATACAACTTTTAAACATGACGAATAAGAAGTTGAAAGGTCTATATTTTAAAACGCAACCCCCTAGGCACTCTTAAAATAACCCATCATTTCATGGGCTTATTGAATAAGATTTTCCAAAACTTCTTTATAAGATATATTTTTTTATATGATGTAATCATAACGTGTGATCATACCATTTGAGCATGGAATAGGAGAAATTCTGCTTTTCTCAATGCATATTTTAGGGGTTGATACAAGTTGTATTAATGCCCATGATTCCTTTATGATTTCATAGTTCATGCAAGTTGGATCCTCTACAACTTTGGTTGAGTTTATTTATTAAACCATTTTTCAACTATAGTTGAGTTGATGCAGCAAATAATTATGAGTCATAGGAATGAGTACGTCCTTTCGGTTATGGGGAAGGAAACTTCGCACAAAATATTCATGTTTTTTATTTATGATTATGAGTACCCAAGGCTATCTAACTAGGCTATATAATGACTTGGAAATAACCTTCTGATTACAATATCACATAGGGGAATTAATACAAGAATATAGAACTAGTATAGGAGACCCCAAAACCAAGAACTAATACGTGTAGAAAACTAAACTAGATAGGATACGCAAGATCCCATAACTAGAGATCGTAGGTATGAAACAAGATATCTCAATTAAAAATCCCTTGAAGGAGATGAACTAGATGAAAGAGATAACTAGACAAGATTATGTACTATGAGATTACAAGACGACAAGATGGGATGCCCTCACTACTAAACTAGGCAAGGAACAAATCTAGAACTAGAACTAGAATCTGGAAACTAATTACTAGGAAGGTGCAACTTCTTGAGATCCCAAAGCTTGCATTGGCAAGACTCATGATGTATGTGGCCAAGCCCTTCTTATATAGGTGTTCAATTGCGGTTGCAAACTGATGATGTCATCCATGATGTCAACAATCCAAAATAAGACCTCTAGATGACAAATTCACTCAAGTAGACAATCCCATTTAGGGTTTTCCACATCACCCCATTTTCTTTTCATGAGTACACCACCATCATTACCACCCCATTTCCATCTTTTCGACCACCACAATCCTTTACCACTCCCCTTTCATCCATCAATCAAATGTCAAGGATCATTCAAAAGCTCCAAACTTATGTGCTTGAACATCAATACTAGAAGAAAAAGGTGCTACATGCAAATGAATTATTAGGAACAAAGGAAAAAATTACAAGATTTCATGCAATTACTCAAAGATGACTATACTAAGTCCTTAAAAGTTAGCTCAAGAAATGTAGGTACTTAAAGACTCATAGGAAGAGATCACAATACCAAAAAGGACAATGACATCAAGGAAGACCATATACAAGTAGCTAGAACTTAAGTGTAATGAAAAGGCATGACTTAGGAAGAACATGAAGAGATGATGCAAGATTTTTTTTGGTGGTAGATTGATTACCCTTACTTCAACATTGATGATAGATCAGCCAAAAACAAGCACAAGACCTATAGAAATCTTCCAAAAAAAAAGCAAGAGAAATATAAAGAGTAATTTTGATGCAAATTCCAAAGGCATCCAAGTTCACTCAAGTAAACTAAGACACATGGATGGCCTACCACTACTAGACTCTGGAGAATGGAGATGCTTGGTGAGATGTGCTTGAACATGCATATGCCAATCTGAGCTACTTCAACTTTCCACCCTCAAGGATAGATCTATGTGAGAGATGGTTGGGAGGTGAAGCGCACCTCTTTCTAATGGTATGTCAAATCTTGTAACACAAGTATTAGAGCGATCATTCATCCTCAACATTCATCAAGGAGATCCATGGCATTTAATCTTCATTTAACTTTTCTTTGCAAAAGAATGGAGAGTCTCACAACCCCCTCAAGATCCACGGCCCCAAAGGGTAAGATATGCATGTGTGAATGGAGATAGGAGAGATATTGTATGGTTGGGTGCTATATGGGAGCATGTGGAGAGGGAGGTGGGAACTGTCCCTTAGATTCTTTCACACATGGTCTCTCACATGGGTGCCACATGGCACCCATATGAGGAGCCATGTGGATGCTCCATCACATGGGGAGAGAGAGAGAGAGAGACAGAGAGAGAGAGAGAGAGAAGTATTGTAAGGATATGCACGTGGTTGGGAGGAGCATTCGAAGGAAACCTCTATGCATAGCAATCAAAAGAGATAGCCGAAAAGATCATTATCTTGCTCATGTGCTAAGTTTGTCGCATTCTCTCTCAAAAAGAGGAAATCCTTGGAAGGCTAACAATTGGTATCGGAGCATCTCTAGCACTATCTCCCTCACATGAGGCCTGGTCTCTAAGGCCTTGCAAATGTGCTTTCCCCTATCTATGGGATAATGAGGGCTTCATTGAGAGACTCCGTGAGTTGCAACTATAGAAGCCATTACTATCTATCTATCTATCTATCTATCTATCTATCTATCTATCTATCTAGCTATCTATCTATCTATCTATCTATCTATCTATCTATCTATCTGTCTATCTATCTATTTATCTATCTATCTATCTATCTATCTATTTGTCTATCTATCTATCTATCTATTTGTCTATCTATCTATCTATCTATCTATCTATCATTCAATCTATGTATCTATCGATTAATCAATCTATCTATCTATCTACCTACATGATGGAGAGTGTTAATCTCCAAAAGAAAAAGCTATCCTTGATGTTAGAACACTTCTATATCATGAATAACTCAAAACCTTTACCAATTTGGAGAACCAATATGAGAGCGTTGATTTTAGGACAGCCCCAATTCCCTTTCATATTTGAAGCTTATCTTATTATGATGAGGATTTAGATCATATTTTTGTATTTTTCTTTTAACTTATTCTTGCTCTTTCATATTCTGAAAGCAGACTACTTGTCCCAACAACTCTGAGTCAGGGCTACTGGGTGTAATAACTAACATTCTAGATGTCATTAAGAACATTGTACATATACAATGTTGCATTACAATACGGTACATAACCCAATCTCTGAAGTTAGTTCTCTGCGCTAATTCACATGCATAGCAAAGCTTCACATGATCTCTGAAGTAAAACAACATAGGTGCTAAATGTCAAAGAAGAGCATCTGAAGGCTTATTACGTGCTTTCAAATAAATATACAATCCCACAATTATAGGTACGCAGACCGAAAGCTATAATGAGATGGCTTCGTTCTTCTCTTGATTACTAGCCATGACAAGTCTACTATATTCATCCCTTGATCTATATCACATATGAAGAAATTGTTTAGAGAAGTTTTTATTGACTGAGATGTCTTGTTAACACTATGTTTGTCTCTCCTGTTAGAGAAAGGTAGTAGATGTGATTTTTGATGGACAACTTACGTATATTTGGAGGAAGTTTCAATGCTTTTAACACATTCAACTCATTCCGATATGAGAAAAAAAGTGAAAGGCCTCTAAAGAGAATGAGAACATGTATCACAATTGAATTTGGAATGCACATGCCAAAACCAATAAGGTAAGTGCTCAGTTTCCCATGTACAAGCGAGAGAAGGTTGAAATTTTTTGAACAACCATTTTTCCAATAGAGTACAAATGAATTTGAAAAATTACCATACAATCATCACACATATGATATTATAGGTATCGCTGAATGCAAAAGAGTTTTGATTACAAACAGATAAAGAAAAGAAAAAAGTTGGTTTGTTTGCATTGTGAAAAGTTTGGAAGAATGCACACGCTGACAAAACAGAAATATTTTCTTCTCACTTAACAACTGATTTTCAAAGATCAAACTCACGAACCTCCTCGATGCATGTTTGCATTGTGAATAAATTTGGATGAATGCAAACCAAAAAAAAGACAAACAATTTCCTCTCACTAAACAACTTTCCTCTCACTAAACAACTGAGTCTCAAAGGTCAAACACACTAATACCATGTGATTGCGTGAAAAATGAACGTCATATGAGCCACCCATCAATTGACGCCTTCCCGAAGGCCGATGAATCCCATCATATGAATCATCCATTGAGCTTCAAAGTGGGGAGATAAAGAGCACTTTCAAACTTTTTGCCTGAAGAAGATTAACCTTGTTAGCTAAAATGGGAGGATTCATGAACAGAATATATGCAAAACACGAGCTGCAGCCTATAATTGCTTTCAAGTTCCGAAATGCCAATGCTCTCCTACAGGATGTATCTATTATGAACAATGCCCACTCATATAACAAAAACTAATAACTAA
>CM035429.1:37735814-37743314 GCA_020310875.1 Ceratopteris richardii | reverse complement strand
GAACTCCTTCAACGAAAGAAAAGAACGCAGAAGAAATGAAGTGGTGGAAGACATGCATAAGAGAGAGTTTTGCATGACAAAAGAGAGGCAGATCAGAGAGCGGCAGCGGTCGAAAAAAAAAGACATAAAGGAGGCGACGCTACAGGAAAGAGGAGGCCAATTGATCATCCATATCTGGCAGAAAAGGAAGGGATACACAGAGGGGGCGCATGTTCTGAGAGAAGGTGGACAATTCATGCGGGCAGCACATCAGTTCTGTTCTGAAACGATTTGTGGCACTTCACGCTCTGATCCGGGAAAGAAGGGGAAAGCGTGAGATAGTTTTTGAGCGATGAAATACAAGAAGCTTGGAGGATGTGACTGAAGAGGTGGAAACCAAAACAGTAAATAGTTATACTTGTGCTACTTTGTCCATGTTCTGCGAGGTCGCTCAAGGAAGAAAGGCGCCATCCATGAAGGAAATTGACAATGAATTGAAGGGCATAATCTGAGCTATGCGCCAAAACAAAACAATCACGGGAGGATTTCACCACTACAATTTGGCAGACATTAGCAGAAGATGACATTGTGAAGCGATGTGACATAATGGCTATGATACGTGACGACTGGACCGACTAGAAGGTATGCTTTTGTAAATCAGTCAACAGCAAATTGTCCAATGACCAGTTTTGATGCCATAGTCAGTTATATTTATGCAATCTAAAAGCTGAAGAGTTAAGCCGATATTTGTGTGAATTTTTTTTTTTCATTAATAGCTGAAAGCATTACGCAAACTTTTCGCACTCTTCAAGTAAACCATCATTTGTGACTTTGCTCTGATGAAAAATAGCTCAGAATTTGACTATGCGTTCAAATATATTTGTGCAATCAGGCAGAGTTTTTGGTCCTTCCTAATCTTTATTATAAAATACAACTTTATTTATAGTTGACAAACGTGACTCTGATGACTACTTTTGCCTGACGACATTCATCTATTTTCCATTATGAGATTCACTATGCGCAACTGTCATAGCGGCTCTTATGTTTAGTTGTTGAAGGTTATTTTTAATTGTTTAAAGGAAGGCGCAACTATTCGATATATTAAGAAAAAAGGAAAGTTTATGGTTGTCATCTATTTAGCATTTGAATTTTTTACATGACACTGTCATCTATTTAGCATTTGAATTCTTTACATGACTCAAAACACTTGATGTGTAAAGTGATGAAGAAAACTGGACGATGCGCGAAATTCTATGCAGCTAAACTCGTAGCCTTAGAGCTAATGCTGATGATCATAAAGATTTGACCTGCGGAGAAAACTAAATGATAGGTCTGAGTTTCATTGACAAATCGTTTTCTAAAAATTCATTAAAATATTAATTTTCTGATAGCACATGATTTCTTTACACAGTGATAGATTGTCTAAACTTTTCGAGCTGCTCCATGAAATAGTTTTTAGGATATGATTGGAAACTTCTGATTAGTAAAGTTGATGTCTGATGATGACTCTCTACAGACTGTACTATGAATATATTATTTGAGGCTGAGCATTGAAATCTTTTTAATCTTAGTAGTCTCTGATGTGTGTAGTATAGTAATAAGTTGATCTTAACTGCGCTATTTCTCAGATGTAATTTCAGTTTTGAATATTCACAAATTGATGTTGAACGAAATATTGAGTCGTTTAAAACTTTTTTTTGAACAGCACGATATTCACAGAGATTGGTTTGAGTTGTATACACAGATAATGTTTGCACTTTGATCAAATTTTGTCATTTTAAAAGGAATTGCGTAACAGCAAAAACTCTTCAAATTGAATAATTCACTTAGATGTGCATGATGTTTATAAATTGATGCACACATTTTACTATCTTTTTGTATTTTTTATCACTTATCTTGATCATTACCACTTAACTTTTTCAGTTTCTAATACTTATTTATTTCAATTCGAATTGGTTTTCTTTTATGATAAACTATGTGATAAATAACTTGAAGTTAATACTACTACTACGATTTCAATGGATCATGCCCGAAAAACGATGCTAGAATTGGTTATCTCATTCTATACTTTCACATAACTTATGAATTACTTAGAAGAGAAAGTTATGCATGCATGCGAATCCTAGCTCATTCAAAGACCTAAAACTTTCGATTATGCCTTGCCTAAAAAATTGTTATTCTCTTAGCATCTAGTTAGCTTCGGCAAGAGTAAATCTATTGTTTATTGTTATGACTGGTGAGAAAGATGCATAAATCTCTTGAGTTTGATCTAATAGTTATCAAGAGAATTGTGCTTCGAATATGGTAGATCACGATATCAGCACAAGAACTTCCTATATGATTTTGTACCTTCAAGACACCTTCCAAAGGAATTAACCCACTCGGTCTAGAGGGAGTTGTTCTCTTCCATAGTTTTTCTATGAAGAGGGTTTAGACTTTGCCTTAGTTAATCTTCTTTGAACATGTGACGAAATCAAAACAGAGTTTTGTGCCATATGTGATTTTTTCCATCACATTTGACATATTGCCTTTGACTATTCAAATTATCTAATCATAATCGTGCCTTGTTTCAAAAGCAGAACATGTTCTTTGATAGAAGATATTTATTTGCCAATGACGTAGCTAAGCGCTAAGCGATTCCTTTCTCTCAAACTTATTCAAATAATATTGTCATATTATCAATATCGTGTACCTAAATGTTTGAGAATTTCTAGCAAAGACGTGGAGTTTTCTTTTGAACTATATTATGTTTCCCAGAGAATGAAATACGATCATTTTTTATTGAAGTATACAATGTTCTCATTTCTATGAACACTACGAGATAATTCTCTAAAATACATTTGAAGTTATAAAAATGAATGCCTTGCTTTCGGTAAATTATAGTTTTAATTATTATAAAGATATGTTTCCTTTGAGTATTTGGACAAAGAATTGCTTTTTATTCAACCGATCAACTCGAATCTTCCTAAAAACCTTTACACTTCTCCTGAGATTGCTACAAGCACCCAGCGTGCGCCGTATTTCCGGCGGTTGGCATGATCCACCGACCGTCACTTTCGCGCCTACAGCGCTGCAATCTATCACTCCATATGAGGCTTGGCATGACCGCAAGCCATCTGTTGCTCATTTGCGTGTTTTTGGTTGTTTGGCATATGCATTAGTGCCTGAACAACATCGCAGAAAATTGGATGATAAGGCAGTAAAATGTATTTTTGTTGGGTACAGTTCTGAAAGTAAAGGCTATCGTCTGTATCATTCACAGACTAAACGCATTCTGGTTAGCCGTGATGTATCAACTACAATGTAAGGATTTAATTTTTTTCCTTTAATAAATAAAAAAAAAACTGCATTTTTTTCTTAAGAGTTAAAGAAAAGTAAAAAAAATTGTTTCATGATTGTCACTCTTCAAATGGCAATAATAACTTTATAGTTCCACCATACTCGTGTGAGCACATTATTGATGGGACTGTCACATCTAGTACAACTATACTTTATGTTTGTTTCGCAGTGGTAGTATGTGAACTCAGCCTGAATCGTAAACTCTTAGTAAGCCATTACCTCCACCCACGTTAGACATCATGCTTCTACTTATACATATACATATACATATACACATATAGGCAACTAAAAGGGATGGAGCATTTCTCCGACATGTTTACGTCTCATGGGTTTGAACTTGGGAGAGGCAAATGAAGGCTTCCGACGTTTATAATGATTTTGCAGTCAAATATTAGCTTCAACATCTTCAGTCGTATCGCACTGCTGTCAAGTAGCAATGGCGATATGATTGACGGTTTCTAAATGCCCTGCCGATCCCAAGGTACAGGAAGGAAGCGGAATACCATGGGGTGCAGCGGTAACTCCATTTGCAACGCACGATGAGAACGGCATTGCACCCGTGATCCTACCCCTCGAGGAATCGCATGCATTGCCACGCTGTGATACTTGTTGGGCTTATTTTAGTTCCCTCTACGAAACAGAACAGTACTCTTGGAGATGTGCTCTCTGTGATTCTGTCAATTCTTTTTCCGAAGCTGATATAGTGCGTTATTCATCGCCTCAGAATTGCCCTGAACTCTCATCTTCTTTTATCGATTTGGAAATAAAAGGTGCTATCTATATCGCCGAGAATCCCCTATCAAAGGATAGGAGAACTTACGCTTCCTTTGACCGGTTTTCTCTGCTGTACAGAAGAAAATCATGGTTCTGAAAATGAGTTCCAAGGACAGCCAGTTTTTGTGGCAGCGGTGGATCTCTCTGGTGAGCTTACTCCACTGGTTCGTTCTTCAGCTCACGCCACTAGTTCGTGGGTACACAGAGAGAGAGAGAGAGAGAGAGAGAGAGTCATATTAACGTCTTCTGGAGGCCAAACTTGGCCTATGAGACAAAAACCATGTACAAGTGTAGTAACCCTGTGTGGAGGATGAAATTAAATAAAATGTATATCGCGACACAAAGATATATAAGGCTAGAAAAGGCTAGGGAGACGAGGCTCTGACTCTGCAGATAGTGGCCACCTAATACATGGGGGACATGTGAGTAAAAGTGTGAGTTAAACACCCTAGCTACTGGTGAATGGGTGGAGGTGGGTGTAGTATGTATTACATCGGGGGTGGTCTGAGTGCCTCCTCAAGGAAGACAACCCATGGGGTGGTGGTGCACCGATGCTCCATCATGTGGTCGTAGGCTTTCCTAATGCGTGAGATATCCTCCTGATATAGTCGTGGTCGATGATATCTGCCCATGCATGGTCGGCGTCGTGCTCTCTGCATTGCGGCCTGGTAGAGCGTGAGCCCTATAGATGGACCTCTCTGATGTGGCTCAGCTCGCTGAAAAAACTGGGTAATGATCTGCTTCGTACTCACCCGTGGCTGATGTGTGGGCTGGAGTGACTGATCTCGCCTCTCGTATGCTGCTGCGAGGAAGCGTCCCAAGCGTCGCTGGTCTCCCATAGTCATGCATAACAGGAGTGCCTCCTCTATCTGGAACTGTGCTCGTAGGTCTAAGTATGGTGGGCATCTGATAACAAAATGCTCCTCACTCTCTACCTCTGTCTCGCATACTCGGCACCACCTCTCCTCACGAGGGACTCCCCTAGACAAACCCCTCTCAATCTCCAGCTGATGTGATGAAACCCAGAGCTGCCCGATGACTACTCGAAGGTGGTGGGGTAGATATGTCTGCATGTATTTCGGAATCTCGATGAAACCCTCGTCCGATATATGTAGAAAATGCTCACAGTAATAGAGCATTTTCGGTGGCAATGTATCCCTAGGGCTCACCCATGTCCTCTGTATGTATGTATGCCATATCTCCTGACGAAGGACCCTATTCCTCTCGTGATGAGACAGAGATTAGGTGGGTGCATGTGAGTCGTACTGTAGTGGTGGTAGCTTGTCTATATCAAAGCCGTGGTGGGCCAGCCAATCTCGTGTCTGTGCATACCATGAGGAGGTGTCTCCTGCTAATGCCATGTCCCGTGATGCCTGGAAAGCCCGATAAACAATGCGCTCTGTATCCATGCTCCGGAGTCTGTGTAATAGGCATATTGTCTGGAATAGTGCCTCAACTAGCATCGGTGGTGCAGCGAGCTCTGCTCTAATGATATCATGTGGTAATGAAGGCTTGCTGCTGATAAGTCTGGAAATCATGAAGATCTGTGGCCTCTCTAATGCTGGCCATACTGATGTGGCTAATCCTGGTCCCCATATGGCTGCCCCATACATGAGGGCCAGTGTAATCAAAGTGTCGAAGAGCCACCCCTTTGTGCGGGGCTCCTGAAAATATGCCTGGTGGCACTGTCTCTCCATCAAGGCAAGTGTTGCATACCCACGTGTTATGCGGTCACGTGCTGCCTAAGACATAGAGAGGATCCCTGATGCTGCTGTAAATGTCACTTCGAAGTAAACATATGATCCGACCACCTCAATCGGTCCACCTTCTACTGTGAACAAACTATGTCTGCGTACCTGTGCTGATGTATGAAAGATCATGACCTTGGTTTTACCAAGGTTCACAGATAACCCTCTGTGTGCGCAAAAGTCATCTAGGCCATGTAGATGATGCAGTAGACCTTCTGCAGACTCTGAAACCAGTACAATGTCATCAGCGTATATAGGAATATGGACAGTGGACCCACGTACCTCAATGCCATCACCCCCTTGCTGCTGTATGTAGTCTACTATCTCATTAATGTAGAGTATCTGACTCTGCCAGATACTCTCTCGTATAAGGCGTAGATCCCCCATATCATCTCCTGTGGAGCTCCAATATCAAGTAGTCGTCTGGAGAGAGAGAGAGAGAGATCTTCCCACTGTCGACAGGGAAGTGGTGTGGTAGATATTTCTGCATGTAACGTGCGGTCTCAATGAAGCCCTGATATGAGATCTATAGGAAATGCTCACGGTAGTAGAGCTTTTTCGGTGGCAATGGATCCCTCGGGCTGATCCATGTGTTCATACATAGTGCACACACACATATACATGTATATAGATGTGTATGTATATGTGTATATATAATTTTTACATGTATATACAAAACCTACTACGTACCTTACGAACCTTACATTGGAGGTAAGATTCGATTCACGTACCTTACTCGTACCGAACCTTAAGAACCTTACGAACCTAACCACTTTGGTGGGGTGTGAGCTTTGTGGCTTGGGAATAGGGGGCTGGTATGGGATCTGGTATAGGCTCTGTGCATAGCTATGCCAAGTACTCGAGCTTCGAATGGGTGTTTGCTGTCTCCTCTCTCTTAGACATCCCCACGCCACTGGAGTGTCCTGACTCATGATCAAGTGGTAGATATCCCAATATTGTCTCTCATCCCATTCTCGCTGCTTGCTAGGAGTAAGACTCTGCATGCGGTGCATGGCTTGTCCGTGTGTAATATCCCCTCTATGCTCTAATATCCATAGACGCTCCCTTAGCTCCCAACAATTTGCATCATACCAACTATTTTGGGGCATGGATCCTCTGCGTGGAAGGTATGTATGTGGGCGATGTGGAAAGTTGTGTGGACCTGAGCCATGTAAGATGGTGATATGTGATGTGAGTGTATCCAAAGGTGACGGTGTGTCAAGGGAGAGTAGCCGGGTGTGTAAGTGGTGTGCATAAACATGCGAGAACTCATGTGTGAAATATATCGTGGTGTGTGGCTCAATGAGTGGTGCCAGGTCTAATGGAATAGGACATGAAAGTGTGAATGTGAGAAACATGTGGTCAGCACAGAGTGGACATCTTCCAATACTAAGTGAGGGAATAAGCGAAGCTACAGAGATGGTGCCCAGGATGTAGTCAACCGTGCTCTCGCCCCCGCATGAGGGAAGCAAGTAAGTCCGCCCGAGCCTGACCATCAGTGCAGCCCATTATATATAACGAGATGGTGTCGTCTCCCTAGCTCAAGGAGGTGTGTGCCATAGCCGGTGGTGTTGTGATCCATATTTGCTGATACTCTACTTATCCTCGTCTCATCCCGATCTCTGTTCCTCATGATCTGTGGATGCTCCCTGTCGTATGG
>CM035429.1:37723314-37725814 GCA_020310875.1 Ceratopteris richardii | reverse complement strand
TCAAAGAACAGACATTCTTATACATGCAATACAATTGTAAATGAGAGACCTTGTGATAGAGAAACATATTATGTACTTGAACAATATATTAAGAAACGATATAAATGATTTTAAAATATTTGAACATCATGTATTTTATTGGTGTTTTTAAACACCACATATTTTTGGGACTGTTCAACCAAGTGAAAAATTATTGGTAGCCTAAATTGCATATATTTGAGTTATTACTGAATTCGATTGTTTTTCAAAGCTCTAAATTAGTATGATAGATTTATTATAAAATTATATGAAATAATCTTTTCAATTTTTAAACAACATAGTATTGACATAATTTTCATATCATTCACTTAAATGAACAATTATTAGTATGTCAAATTGCATATTATTAAGTATTGTTAAACTAGATCAAAATTCATGTGGTTGCTTTTTTTTTTAAATGGAGGTTCAGCCGAGGCCTACTCCTCCGGGCCTACTGTATAAGGAAGGGCACTGGTGGCACTGTCTCTCCATCAAGGCAAGTGTTGCATACCCACGTGTTATGCGGTCACGTGCTGCCTAAGACATAGAGAGGATCCCTGATGCTGCTGTAAATGTCACTTCGAAGTAAACATATGATCCGACCACCTCAATCGGTCCACCTTCTACTGTGAACAAACTATGTCTGCGTACCTGTGCTGATGTATGAAAGATCATGACCTTGGTTTTACCAAGGTTCACAGATAACCCTCTGTGTGCGCAAAAGTCATCTAGGCCATGTAGATGATGCAGTAGACCTTCTGCAGACTCTGAAACCAGTACAATGTCATCAGCGTATATAGGAATATGGACAGTGGACCCACGTACCTCAATGCCATCACCCCCTTGCTGCTGTATGTAGTCTACTATCTCATTAATGTAGAGTATCTGACTCTGCCAGATACTCTCTCGTATAAGGCGTAGATCCCCCATATCATCTCCTGTGGAGCTCCAATATCAAGTAGTCGTCTGGAGAGAGAGAGAGAGAGAGAGAGAGATCTTCCCACTGTCGACAGGGAAGTGGTGTGGTAGATATTTCTGCATGTAACGTGCGGTCTCAATGAAGCCCTGATATGAGATCTATAGGAAATGCTCACGGTAGTAGAGCTTTTTCGGTGGCAATGGATCCCTCGGGCTGATCCATGTGTTCAGACATAGTGCACACACACATATACATGTATATAGATGTGTATGTATATGTGTATATATAATTTTTACATGTATATACAAAACCTACTACGTACCTTACGAACCTTACATTGGAGGTAAGATTCGATTCACGTACCTTACTCGTACCGAACCTTAAGAACCTTACGAACCTAACCACTTTGGTGGGGTGTGAGCTTTGTGGCTTGGGAATAGGGGGCTGGTATGGGATCTGGTATAGGCTCTGTGCATAGCTATGCCAAGTACTCGAGCTTCGAATGGGTGTTTGCTGTCTCCTCTCTCTTAGACATCCCCACGCCACTGGAGTGTCCTGACTCATGATCAAGTGGTAGATATCCCAATATTGTCTCTCATCCCATTCTCGCTGCTTGCTAGGAGTAAGACTCTGCATGCGGTGCATGGCTTGTCCGTGTGTAATATCCCCTCTATGCTCTAATATCCATAGACGCTCCCTTAGCTCCCAACAATTTGCATCATACCAACTATTTTGGGGCATGGATCCTCTGCGTGGAAGGTATGTATGTGGGCGATGTGGAAAGTTGTGTGGACCTGAGCCATGTAAGATGGTGATATGTGATGTGAGTGTATCCAAAGGTGACGGTGTGTCAAGGGAGAGTAGCCGGGTGTGTAAGTGGTGTGCATAAACATGCGAGAATTCATGTGTGAAATATATCGTGGTGTGTGGCTCAATGAGTGGTGCCAGGTCTAATGGAATAGGACATGAAAGTGTGAATGTGAGAAACATGTGGTCAGCACAGAGTGGACATCTTCCAATACTAAGTGAGGGAATAAGCGAAGCTACAGAGATGGTGCCCAGGATGTAGTCAACCGTGCTCTCGCCCCCGCATGAGGGAAGCAAGTAAGTCCGCCCGAGCCTGACCATCAGTGCAGCCCATTATATATAACGAGATGGTGTCGTCTCCCTAGCTCAAGGAGGTGTGTGCCATAGCCGGTGGTGTTGTGATCCATATTTGCTGATACTCTACTTATCCTCGTCTCATCTCGATCTCTGTTCCTCATGATCTGTGGATGCTCCCTGTCGTATGGCTTGCACTGATGTGACTGGGTGCGGCCATTGAAATCCTTCATAAGGAAGACTTCACCTAGGGTGCTATAATGTAGTATCTCCTCTGAAAGTGTTGTGCAAGGTGACTCTCTATCTTGGGTCGATCCCCTAAGGTCACTGTCCTGCATATCAAGATTGTATGTATGTGTGTGTGTATGTATGTATGTATATGTATGTATGTATGTGTGTGTGTATATATATATATATATATATATATATATAATATGTATGTGTGTGTGTACGTATATGTAT